>QANU01085255.1:385159-461267 GCA_003254905.1 Nissolia schottii | reverse complement strand
AAAAAAAAAAACTTCTTTCATTATTTTTAATTTATAAAATTTTTCAGAATAAATAACTGAAAACATAAAATAAAAACAAGAAATCAAACCAACTCTAAGAGAGTGAGAGAGAGAGAGAGACCAATGACGAAGGGAAAGCTCGTCCAACCACCTCGCTTGCTGCCACTATTCATGACATTTGCTGCTTCTTCTTCTCTGTGGGATAGTGAGGCTGTGCCGTCCATTCTCTTTTGCACCTCAACTTGTTTTCAAATCTCTCATTGGTGTGTTTTTTATAGGCAATGTTACTTACTTTATACCACTCAACTTGTTTCTAAATTAACTAATGGTAGTGTGGTTTGATGTACACGCTTCGTCCTTGAGCTTGATGGTGGAGTTTTCATGCCTATAGAAAATATATTCCTAAATCTTCCTAACCAATCTTTTTTATCACATCTTTAACTACTTTTATTTTTGTTTGCTGTTACATTTTTAACTATTAGATGGAAAGAGGATAGTGGTGTTATTTTTATGTTTCCTAAGATATATAGAAAATATACCTTCATTTTTTAAAAACTTTTATATAAAATGATCTAGTTAATTTATTATACCGTGTCACACATCAATAACTTATTTAATTTCAATAATAATTATATATGTCAACAACAATATATAGTTAACAAAATATGACAACAGTGCATCAAATTAATATCTTAATAGTGTAGGTCGTTTGTTTATTTACACGCGTCCTCTTAATTGGGTATAACACAGGGTTCTTTGTTCCAGGAGCCAAGAGTCCTAATGATAATTTAGACGTGACTTCAAAAGGAAGAGACTTTCTTAAATTTTATGTTGGAAAAGGGTGAATAGCAATAATTGGAGATTTGCTTGCCAAAATCATTTTCTTTTATACTCCCTCCGCGCCACATTGTATCATTTTGACTAAATGGACAAATATTAATAAACTTAAAATTAAGAATAGTTTAAAGAGTAAATTTATCAAATTATCTTTATTTAAATATTTTATAATAAAGAGAAAGATAAAAAATATTAAAATGTTACTATTTTCAAAATTTTAATAAAATAGGAGTATGCTTAAAAATTTAACAATAAATTTTATTTAAAAATGTGAAAATGACAAATAATTTTAGACAATTCAATTAAAGTGACAAATAATTTAAAATAGAGAGAATATTTACCAAAAGGTATAAAAATTAAGATCAAGGTAATTATATAATAAATACATATTTCCTGCATTGCACGAATTTAGATACTAGTAGGTATACATAGGCCAATCGTGCTCTCAGCAGAATGGCACATGCTTGACACACACACACATATTTTAGTGTAGAAGGAAAAAAGGGCTGCAAATCATGATATCAACGTGCCACAATGCAAATAGTTTGATGCAATGCAAATGTTAAGTCAACAGAGCAAACATTAGCCCAAAGAAAACATAAAATGAAAAAACGTGGCAAACATAATGGAGCCAGCCCAATACACTACAGTAACAGTCACTTTACAACACAAGGGGCACTCAAACAATAATTCAAAAAGCTTGTAAACTGCTTCTATGTATGTTGTCACACAGATTCAACAACATGCTTACCAAATAAGTTCCATTGGCCAAAAACACAGGGCACTCAATAGGACTAAAGAAAGGCATGCTTGTAAGTTATAAAGTCTAACATTGGACCACTTGCAATATTAGCAAGATGTCATAAACACGGTTGCCTTTCTGTTTCCCATGCCAATTGCAATGCATTATAGCTTTGTACGAGTAAATTATTGATTAATTATATCAACAGCTACGGTAGGGTGTATTATTTGAGTATGTTATATATAACATCTTATATCAACACCCCTTAAATGTAATTATCACTTAAAAGTACATTTGCGCCAAATATCAAATTCAAATATCTTGATCAAATTGCAATTTGCATTCAGCATTAGTTTGCTTAATTTCAAATCTCCACGGGTTAATGTTATAATTTTGATAAACATTTAGGTTAAAGAGTTTTACATTGTCCTTTAATAATATGTTATAGGATGTAATATTAGAAATTAGTTATAGAGAAAATAATAGAACAAAAATCGATCGAACTAAGAAAGTGTGTGTGTGAGAGAGAGAGAGAGACAAGTGATGAAAGGAAAGCTCCTCCAATCTCTTGGTTTGCTCCCACTACTCATGCCTTTTGTTTCTTCTTCGCCTCCTCCTCCTTTTCTGTGATGTATTGACGGGGTGCCGCCCATTCTCTTTTGCACCTCAACTTATTAGGTATAAAACAATGAAGGAAAGTCCAAAATATGAGAGATTCAAACAAATTAGCTAAATGAGACACAAAGTGGGTCGGGCGTACCCTAAACCTTAAGGGTGTGTTTGTGAGTTGGGATTAAGAAGGGAAGGAAATGTTAAGTCCCACAAATCTTTCTTTCCCCCTCCTAAACCCAACTCACATATGCACTGTAAGACAATGAGTTTATGAATCCTCTCAAATATATATTTTTCACTAATTAGTCCATCGTTCATTGATGTGGACTTTTTATTTACACTTAAAACACCACAGGCCAATTGAAAACACGTGATTATGTGTGTTAAGAGGCGCATCTAATGCCAACAGATAATTAATTGATCTATTGCAGATATATAATCTGATCAACAGTTCTACTCAGCTTGACATATTACAAATGTATCACCGGTTGGATTTAAAGTTGAAGGAAATAAAATAATATAATATATAATGAAATCTAAAATCAGTAGTGCAATGCATTTCGTGCATTGTGGAGCAGGCGGTTTGTCAAGCAAACAATTATTTCCCTAATCCAACGAGTTCAACAATTGATGAGCCCTATGTAATTTTGTAACAACTCGGCCATTAAATGAAACCACTTAAAGTATGTGTCAAAAATCTTCAGCTTGCAATATACATTCAGCATTAGCTTGTTAGGTTTCAAATCTGCACTTAGGAGGTAGTTATAGAAATGGTTGTAAGTTAGCTTTGTTAGTTACATTAATTAGTAGTTACTGCAACATGTCATGTATATAAAATTATAAACCATGTAAATTAGTCATTCAATGCAAGTTTTACCATTCACTCAATTCTTTAGATCAACTCCAATACGTAGCAGTCAAATACTTTTTGTTGATGTCACTGTTACCAAATGATTTGATCCAATTCACACCAAGCTAGAAGTAGAAGACAAGCTACAAAGTCAACACAAATCTCCGTAAGTTCAATTAGTTATTTCTGTTAGTAATAGCTTGGTGTTAGTTCAGCTACTTATTGGTTAGAAGGGTGGGTTAGTTAGTTAAATTGCTTGTAATCAAGTATCAGCACTATATAAGTTGAGCCCTTAGCAAATTAGACTTCACTTCTTCAGTTTCAATTGATTGATCTTGTACACTAGCATTCACTCAACTCATTCAAGTTTTCTCAGTTTCCTTCCATGGCTACCAACCCTAGTTTCTATCTGCTACCATTTTATGACATTAATTTAAGAAGTCGTTTTTAACAAAAAAACACACGGTCATAGGTTATGGATATTGCAATTTACTGGAAACTATTTTTAAGTAAAAATCAAAGGTTATACCTATAAAAAAATGCATTTTAACAGTAAACTTTGTTTTTGACGAATAAGACATGACTATAACCTATGAAAAATTTCATTAATTTAACAAGTCATTTTTAGTAAAAAATAGAAGGTTATAGGATGAAGATATTGCAATTTGCCAAAAATCATTTTTGAGTGAAAATCCAATGCTATATAATCTATGAAAAAAGGCATTTTAACAGTAAACTTCGTTTTTGACGAATAAGACATGGTTAAAACATATGAAAAATTGCCATTAATCTAAGTAGTTGTTTTTAGTTAAAAATGCAAGGTCTTAGGTTACGGATATTGTAATTTACCAAAAATCATTTTTGATTGAAAATCCTAGGCTATAATCAACGAAAAACGCATTTTAAAGGTAAGCTTTGTTTTTGACGAATAAGACATAGCTATAGCCTATGAAAAATTGTTGTTAATTTAAGAAGTTGTTTTTAGTTAAAAATAGAAGGTCTTAGACTACGGATATTGCAATTTACCAAAAATCATTTTTGATTGAAAATTCAATGCTATAACCTACGAAAAACGCATTTTAATGGTAAACTTCATTTTTGATGTATAAGACATGGTTATAACCTATGAATAATGATCTTTAATCTAAGAAGGCGTTTTTAGCAAAACAAATACAAGGTCATAGGCTACGGATATTGCAATTTACAAAAAATCATTTTTGAGTAAAAATCAAGGCTATAATCTACAAAAAGGCATTTTAATGGTAAACTTTGTTTTTGATAAATAAGACAAGGTTAAAACCAACGAAAAATTGTCATTAATATAAGTAATTGTTTTTAGTTAAAAATGGAAGGTCTTAGGCTACATATATTGCAATTGACTGAAAATCAATTTTGATTGAAAATCCTAGTCTATAACCTACAAAAAATGCATTTTAACGGTAAGCTTTGTTTTTGACGAATAAGACATGGATATATCCTATGAAAAATTGTCATTAATCTAAGAAATTGTTTTTATTAAAAAATAGAAGGTCTGAGGCGACAGATATTCCAATTTACCAAAAATCATTTTTGATTAAAAATCAAAGGTAAACCTACGAAAAATGCATTTTAACTTTTGACGGATAAGCCATGGCTCTTTATTATAAGAAGTCGTTGTTAGCAAAAATGACAAGGTCATGGGCTACGGACATTGCAATTTACTGAAAATTATTTTTGAGTGAAAATCCAAGGTTATAGCCTATGAAAAATTAAATGCATACTAACGATAAACTTTGTTTTAGATGAATAAGACATGAGTATAGCCTACAAAAAGTTTTCATTAATCTAAGAAGTCATTTTTAGCAAAAAATAAAAGGTCGTGGGCTAAGGACATTGCAATTTATCAAAAATCATTTTTGAGTTAAAATGCAAGGCTATAACTTATAGAAAAAACAAATTAACATAAATTTTGTTTTTGACAAATAAGACATGACTATAGCATATGGAAAATGGTCATAAATCTAAGAATTCGTATTTAGAGAAATAGACAAGGTCATAGGCCACGAAATTGCAATTCACCAAAAATCATTTTTAAGTAGAAATACAAGGCTCTAACCTACGAAAAACGCATATTAACGAAAACTTTGTTTATGGCAAAGAAGTCATGGCCATGGTATATTAAAAATGGTTATTAATCTCAGAAGTCATTGTTAGTAATAAATAGAAGGTCATAGGCTACAGATATTGCAATTTTTTGAAAGTCATAATTGAGTGAAATTCAAAGGTTATAGTCTACAAAAAATGCATATAAATGATAAACTTGGTATTTGATGAATTAGACATAGGTATAGCCTATGAAAAATGACCATTAATATAAGAAGTTATTTTCTAGTGAAAAATAAAAGGTCATATGGTACGAATATTACAAATCACCAAAAATCATTTTTAAGTTAAAATACAAGGCTCTAGCATACAAAAAATACATTTTAATGATAAACTTTGTTTATGACGAAGAAGCCAAGGTTATAGTATATGAATAATGACCATTAATCTAAGAAGTCGTTGTGAGTGAAAAAGAGAAGGTCATAGGCTAAGGATATTACAATTTACCCAAAATCATTTTGCAGTTAAAATCCTAGGCTATAGCCTACAAAAAAAATGCATATTAACTATAAAAATTGTTTATTATGAATAAGACATGACTATACTGTAACACCCTAGCTAGCGAGCTTACGCTTAAGTCATAATAAACCATGCATACTAGGCTGTTATCTATCTGGTGGGAAATACTCATAGTCCTTAATTATTTTTAGAAAGTAGTTCCTTACCCCAAAATATGGACCCGTTTGAATTTTGGCAATTCGTTACCCCTACGTTTTAATTATGAGCCTTGCGCGAGAGGAGATATATAACATTCTTGATACGCCTTAGAACGTGAGTAAATTAATCGTAGTAGAATTAACATGCATACACACAGATTATGCAATACCAGGGCCCATCAACACTTAATTCAAAAATATTATACATATACTTTTCTACAAGTTACTGTACGTATATTGCTAATTACATCAGTGACAAAACCTAAGGTTAGCAAAACTTTTCCAGAGACATGGGTGGGTTGAGTGGTTGCCCCAATATTATTCCTCTGAGTGATGGTCGGGTTCCTCTTCTGGATCTTCCTCCTTCTCCTCCTCCAATGAGTCCGTGTTCACCAAGTCCTCGTCCCCTGATTCCTCCCTAACAACCGTGGGGGATTCTGGAGTAGAGGGATCATTCCCCCACACACCCTCTGGAGAGATCTCAGGGGTAGCGAGCCAGTCCTGGCGTACCGTGGACGGTCCAGCCTCTGCATCATGGGTACGGGGGGCGAGCTGACGGTGAAAGAACACGGTGACTCGTTTCCTTGCCCCACGTCAGTAGAAGTGCTGCGGGGTCGAGGTGGCCATGAATTTGGGTCTATCTCCACGTCCTTGTCGTATGGCGGGAGTTCTTCCTCTTCTATGTCCAGGAGGATGAGGGTGGCGGATGAAGAACCGGGGCCCGTTGGTATACGGGAAGAGGGTACTTGTACTGACTGAAAGGGACTGGGACATTCCAATGTGGTGTAGGTGCAAGTCTCCGTGACGACCCCCGTGTCGGGGTCCCATTGCCAAATCCTGCTCTGCAACGTGGTTCGTTTCTTCGGTGGGGTACTCATTGAATTCACCTGGCATCGTAAACGAGTGGGGATGAGAACGATACGTCCTCAGTGGAAACCTACTAAGTGTGGACTGGTCTTGCTTAACTCATTTAGGAGCCAGGTTGCTCTGGAGGTCTCTACGTGTCATGCATGATACTTCCTCCTACTTCTTGTTTTATCTTGTACTAATTCCAGAGCAGCATTACCTATGTAACTAGGTGACTGGGTACCTTTAATCTTCTTATTAACTAGGGCGTCGTGCTTATTAATTTTTCTTTCTAGGTCTATAACGTTTATATAGGTCGTCTCAAGCGTTCTCTTGACGGTACTTACGACTCTACATACTTACATATACACATATTTACAGGTACATCACTTATCATATGCATTAGGGAATCGGGGGTCCTCTTACGTGCCTCAGGGCTGCGTCCTTATCGTTACGTTGTGCCCATCACTCTCCTATATAGTCCATGGGACCATCATCCCCTTGCAGCTACAACCTACTTTTATTTCCGTTCCCTCATCGACCAGGCTACGCTCTTTTCTGAGCGATAGCTAACCACGGATACACGATGGTATACTTCATTGAGCAGGGTAGGGAATTGACCATTCACCTTGTGGAATGGTGAAGGGACCCACCCTTGCGGTGACACCAGGAGTGGGCTCATTACTTTAACTTTCTTTTCTGCGTCCACACTTGGGGACAACCTTCCTTTTAGACGTCATGAAGTAAAATCTTGTTTGTTACTTTCTTTCTTTACTTTCTTTCTTTGCTTTCTTTAATTTCCTTTGTACCGGGTCGATGCCCGCGCTCAGGTCAATGCCTGCGTTTCATAATCATAAACCAGTCCTTCTTGCTAGACTGAAAGGGGCTTGCCAAGTATGACGTGCCAAGAGAGGAGATTTCCTATTATATAACTATATCATTTCTTCAAGGTACACCGACCCTTGGTGATCGGGCCTTCTTAAGAGATTACTGGTTCCCTAAGATTCAGTTATGGTCTTCAGGCATTAAGTGATTCAATACTAGTTATCTACGGTTGCCCTAACCCTAGCAACAACCGGTCCTCATGATGCATACATCTCCGTACCAGAGTTCATGCCTCATGTTATCATTCGTACACTGGCCTGAAGTGACGCTGATGGAAGGATGTGGCCCTAGTGGACTCGCTTTAGAACTCTTAGCCACTTAGACAAGACTAGTTAGTGCCCTAGGGTTCTCAGGCAACTCAGCGCCTTGCCTGACCGCTCAGCGCCCTCTGAGTACCTTTAGGGTTCTGAACCATCCTTATCCAAGCTTACGTGGTACCCATGGTTTAGACCAGTCAGCGGCCTTTCAGGTCCGCTTAGCACCTTGTACCTGAGTACTTTCCACCACGTAACTTATCACAGGTTAGGGTTCCCTTTTCCTCACTTCATTTCAAACCATTTTCATGCACTTATCCAAGGGTCTCACCACATGATTCCATCAACCACTAACTACCTATAATCAACCCCAAACATCCATCCACATACAAGCAATGATACACAACATAATAAGGTTACATACAAGCCATATACACACATATGATTATATAATCAAGCAAAGATCACCAAGGAGGTGAGTAGGCCTAAGTTACCCACTTCCTTTGATGTTGGTTGATAGTGAGGAGAGTAACAGAGTGGTTCCACAAGTGAGTGGCCTTTCCTAGCTTGTTTCTAGCTTCGACAGCGTAACAGCAAAGCGCACGAACGGAACGAATTTAAGTGAACTAGAGGAACATGAAAGTGAGGAAATGAAAGCTCCTAAGGGCCTATTTGTAGGCTGCAAGAGCCGTGGCCTTTGGCCAAAATTTGGAGAAAAAAATAAAAGAAAAAGAAATGGAAAAATAGGATAATTTTAATGTCATGAATAGTGACATTTGGGGGATGAACTTGTTTGACCATTGACTTGGCTTTTGGGCCTTGTGTGAGTGTGAGTGGGTGTGCTTCTGTGATGGCTGCAGATTTTGGGCCATGTGGCCCAATTTTTTTGGTTCGATTTGATCATGTTTTGTCGTTCGCTGTTCAGGTGATTCGTGTACGGCTGTCCGAAAAATATTTCGGTTATACCCTCGCGATCTATTAATTTTTTTAACATGGAATTTAGGTCAATCCAAAGTATTTGTAAACTTAACTCCTCAAGTGTGTTATTTACGAATACTTTTGATACATCGTTAAATTTCGGTGACAAAAGGCAACTAATCTAGTGTCTGTGAAATTTCGCGAAACTGCGAACTATGGCCTCTATGGACATTTTAGCCTAAAAATTCCTACTCTAAAACTTCTAACCTTAATCAAGAGATTTTATATATTTATCTTGCGAATTCTTTACTAAGGGAAAAGCAGAATGTTACATATAGCCTATGCAAAATGGAAATTAATCTAAGAAGTTGTATTTAGAGAAATAGAAAAGGTCATAGGCACAAAATTGCAATTTACCAAAGATCATTTTTAATTGAAAATTTGAGACTCTAGTCTACGAAAAATGCTTTTTTGGCGATAAACATTGTTTATGACGAAGAAGCCACGGATATAGTATATGAAAAATAGTCATTAATCTAAGAAGTGGTTGATAATGATATATTGAAGGTCCTAAGCTACGGATATTGCAACTTATTGAAAGTCATAATTGAGTGAAATTCAAAAGTTATAGCCAACGAAAAATGCATATTAACGATAAACTTTGTATATGACAAATAAGACATGCGTATAGCCTATGAAAAATGACCAGTAATGTAAGAAGTCATTTTTAGGGAAAAATAAAATGTGTTAGGCTACAAACATTTCAATTTATGAAAAATCATTTTTAAGTAAAAATCCAAGGCATAGCTTACGAAAAACACATATTAACGATAAACTTTGTTTATGACGAAGAAGTCAAGGCTATAGTATAAGAATGATGACCATTAATCTAAGAAGTCATTGTGAGTGAAAAAGAGAAGGTCATAGGCTAACGATATTACAATTTACCCAAAATCATTTTGCAGTTAAAATCCTAGGCTATAGCCTACAAAAAATGCATATTAACTATAAACATTGTTTATTAAGAATAAAACATGGATATAGCCTATTAAAAATGGTCATTAATCTAAGAAGTCATATTTAGATAAATAGACAGGGTCATAAGCAATGAAATTTGCAATTCACCGAAAATCATTTTTAAGTGAAAATCCAAGGCTCCAGCCTTTGAAAAATGCATATTAATGATAAACTTTGATTATGACGAAGAAGTCAATGCCATAGTATTTGAAAAAGGCCATTAATTTCAGAAGTTGCTATTAGTGATAAATGGAAGGTCATAGGCTATGGTTATTGCAATTATTTTAAAGTCATCACTGAGTGAAATTCAGAGGTTATAGCATACGAAAAATCATTATAAACAATAGACTTTGTATGCTGCAAATAAGACATGGGTATAGACTATGAAAAGTGACCATTAATATAAGAAGTCATTTTTAGTGAAAAATAAAAGTCATAAACTATGAATATTTCAATTTAAGAAAAATCATTTTCAAGTTAAATTCCAAGGCTATAGCCTGCAAAAAGTGCAAATTAACGATAAATTTTGTGTATGACGAAGAAGTCACGACTATAGTATATGAAAAACGACCATCAATCAAAGAAGTTATTGTTAGTGAAAAAGAGAAGATCATTGGTTGAGAATATTTCAATTTACCAAAAATCATTTTTAAGTGACAATCCAAGGCGATAGCCTACAAAAAACTCATATTAACGATAAACTTTGTTCTTGATGAATAATACTTGGCTATATAGCCTATGAAAAAATGTCATTAATCTAAGAAGTCGTATTTAGATAAATACACAAGGTCATAGGCCACAATATTGCAAATTACCAAAAAATCATTTTTAAGTGAAAATACAAAACTTTGGCCTACGAAAAATGCCTTTTAACAATAAACATTGTTTATGACGAAGAAGTCATGGCTATAGTATATGAAAAATGATCATTAATCTAAGAAGTTGTTGTTAGTGACAAATAGAATGTCATAAGCTACGGATTTTGCAATTTATTGAAAGACAATTTTAAGTGAAAATCCAAAGCTAGCCTAAGAAAAACACAAATTAACGATAAACTTTGTTTTTTGATGAATAAGACAAGGCTATATCCTATTAAAAATGGTCATTAATCTAAAAAGTCATATTTAGAGAAATAGACAAGGTCATTGGCCACAAAATTTTCAAATTACCGAAATTCATGTTTAAGTGAAAATCCAAGGCTCTAGCCGACGAAAAACACATTTTAATGATAAACATTTTTATGACAAAGAAGTGATGGCTATAGTATATGAAAAAATGGTCATTAATCTAAGAAGTTATTGTTGGTGACAAATAGAAGGTCATAAGCTACGGATATTTCAATTTATTTAAAGTAATAATTGATTTTAATTCAAACGTTATAGCCTAGAAAAATGCATATTGACGATAAACTTTGTAATAGACGAATAAGACATGAGTATAATCTATGAAAAATTACCATTAATATAAGAAGTCATTTTTAGTGAAAATTAAAAGGTCATATGCTATGGATATTGCAATTTACCAAAAAAACAGTTTTAAGTTAAAATTCAAGGCTATATAGCCTACAAAAAAACCCACATTAACGATACTTTGTTTATGACGAATAAGTCATGGCTATAGTATATGAAAAATAATCATTAATCTAAGAAGTCGTTGTTAGTGTAAAAGATAAGGTCACAGGCTGTGGATATTACAATTTTTCATAAATTATTTTTAAGTTAAAATCCAAGGCTATGCCTACGAAAAATGCATATTAACGATAAACTTTATTTTTGGCGAATAAGACATAGCTATAGCCTATGAAAAAGGGTTATTAATCTATGAAGTCATTTTAAGTGAAAAAGTGATGGTCAAATGCTATGAAAATTGCAATTTTCCAAAAATCTTTTTTAAGTGAAAATCCAAGGTAGCCTACAAAAAATACATATAAATGTTAAACTTTGTTTTTGATGAATAAGACATGGTTGTCGCCTACAAAAAATTGTCATTAATCTTAAGAAGTCAATTTTAGTTTAAAATAAAAGGTCATAGGGTATGGATATTACAATTCACCAAAAATCATTTTTGAGTAAAAATTCAACGTTATACCCTACGAAAAACGCATGTTAACAATAAATTTTGTTTTTTACAAATAAGACAGGGCTATATCCTACGAAAATTCGTCATAAATCTAAGAAGTCATTTTTAGTAAAAAAAAAATAAAAGGTCATATATAGGCTATGGATATTGCAATTTACTGAAAACCATTTTTGAGTGAAAATCTTGGTGATAGCCTGTGAAAAATACATATTAATTATAAACTTTGTTTTTGACGAATAAGACATGGTTATAGCATATGAAAAGTGACCTTTAATCTAAGAAGCTGTGTTTAGTAAAAAATAGAAGGACATAGGCTACGGATATTTCAATTTACAAAAATCATTTTTGAGTAAAAATCCAAGGCTTTAGCGTACGAAAAGCACGTTTAAATGGTAAACTTTATTTTGAACGACTAAGACATGGGTATACCCTACAAAAAATTGTCATTAATCTAAGAAGTCAACTTACTTTAAAATAGAAGCTCATAGGCTATGGATATTACAATTTACAAAAAATGATTTTTGACTAAAAATTCAAGACTATGCCTACGAAGAACACATTTTAACAGTAAACTTGTTTTTGACGAATAAGAGATGGCTATAGCCTATAGTGGCCTTCAATCTAAGAAGTTTATTTTAGTGATAAATAGAAGGTTAAAGGATACAGATATTGCAACTTATCATAAATTATTTTTGAGTGAAAATCTAAGGTTAGCCTACAAGAAATGCATATTAATGATAAACTTTGTTTTTGACTAATAAGACATGACTATAACCTATGAAAAATGGTCATTAATCTAAAAAGTCGTTTATAGTGAAAAAGTGAAGGTCAAAGGCTACAAAAATTACAATTTATCGAAAATTATTTTTTAATTAAAATCCAAAGCTATAGCATACAAAAAATGCATATTAGCAATAAACTTTGTTTCTAACGAATAAGACATGGACATAGCCTATGAAAATTTGTCATTAATCTAAGAAGTCAATTTTAGTGAAAAATAGAAGGCCATAGGCTACGGATATTGTAGTTTACCAAAAAGCATTTTTGAGTGAAAATCCAACGTTATATATAGCCTACAAAAAATACATTTTAACGATAAACTTTGTTTTTGAGGAATGAGACATGGCTATAGGCTACGTTCCTTGATCTAAAAAGTCTTTGTTAGTGAAAAAGAGAAGGTCATAGGCTACAGATATTGCAATTTACCGAAAATCATTTTTAGTGAAAATCCAAGATTATGCCTACGAAAAACGCATTTTAATGGTAAACTTTGTTTTTGACAAATAATACAGGGCTCTAGCCTATGAATAGTGGCATTTAATATAAGAATTCATTTTTAGTGATAAATAAAAGGTCATAGATTCAATGCTATAGCCTACGAAAAATGGATAATAACAATAAACTTTATTTTTGACGAATAAGACATTGCTATAGCATATGAAAAATGGTCATTAATCTAATAAGCCATTTTTAATGAAAAAATGAATGTCATGTGATAATAATATTTCAAATTATCGAAAATCATTTTTGAGTTGAGTGTAAATCTCAGGATATAGCCTATGAAAAATTCATTTTGACGGTAAAATTTGTTTGTGATGAATAAGACTTAGCTATAACCTACGAAAAATTGTCATTAATCTAAGTTGATGTTTTTAGTTAAAAATGGAAGATCCTGAGCTACGGATATTGCTATTTATCAAAAATCATTTTTAATTGAAAATACAAGGCTATAACCTACGAAAAACGCATATTAATGGTCAACTTTGTTTTTGATGAATAAGACATGGCTATAGCATATGAAAAATATTCATTAATATAAGTCGTTTTTACATTAAAGATAGAAGGTCATGGGCTATGGATATTGCAATTCATCGAATATCATTTTTGAGTGAAAATCGAAGGTTATAGCCTATGAAAAATGCATATTAACAATAAACTTTGTTTATGATAAAGAAGTCATGGCTATAGTATATGAAAAATGATCATTAGTCAAAAAACTCATTGATAGTGAAAAAGAGAAGGTCATAGGCTACGGATATTGCAATTTATCAAAAAGCATGTTTTAGTGAATTCCAAGATTATAGCCTACGAAAAACGCATTTTAACAAATAAGACATGGCTCTAGCCTATGAATAGTAGCATTTAATCTAAGAAATCGTTTTTAGTGATAAATAAAAGGTCATAGGCTACGGATAACCTATGAAAAATTGTCATTAATCTAAGTAGATGTTTTTAGTTAAAAATGGAAGGTCTTGGGCTACGAATATTGCAATTTACCTGAAAATGCAAGGCTATAACCTACGAAAAACACATTTTAACGATAAACTTTGTTTTTGACGAATAAGACATGGCTATAGCCTATGAAAAATTGGCATGAATCTAAGAAGTCGTTTTTATGTTAAAAATAGACAGTTATGAGCTACAAATATTGCAATTTACCAAATATCATTTTTGATTGAAAATCTCAAGATATAGCCTACGAAAAATGCATTTTAACGGTAAAATTTATTTTTGACGAATAAGACATGGCTCTAACCTATGAAAAATTGCCATTAATCTAAGTAAATGTTTTTAGTTAAAAATGGAAGGTCTTGGGCTACGAATATTGCAATTTACCGAAAATCATTTTTGATTGAAAATGCCAAGGCTATAACCTCAAAAAAAAAAACACATTTTAGCAACAAACTTTGTTTTTGACGAATAAGACATGGCTATAGCCTATGAAAAATTGTCATTAATTTAAGAAGTCATTTTTAAGTTAAAAGTAGAAGGCCATGGGCTACAAATATTACAATTTACCGAATATCATTTCTGAGTGAAAATCTCATGATATAGCCTACGAAAAATGCATTTTAACGGTGAAATTTGTTTTTGACGAATAAGACATGGTTATAACCTATGAAAAATTGCTATTAATCTAAGTAGATATTTTTAGTTAAAAAATGGAAGGTCTTGGGCTATGGATATTGCAATTTACTAAAAATATTTTTTGATTAAAAATGCAAGGCTATAACCTACGACAAACGCATTTTAACAGTAAACTTTGTTTTTGATGAATAAGACATGGCTATAGCCTATGAAAAATTGTCATTAATCTAAGAAGTTGTTTTTAAGTTAAAAATAGAATGTCATGGGCTACAAATATTGCAATTTACCGAATATAATTTTTGAGTGAAAATCTAAGGCTATAGCCTATGTAAAATGCATATTAACGATAAACTTTGTTTTTGATTAATAAGACATTGCTATACCACATGAAAAATGACCATTAATCTAAGAAGTCATTTTAAGTGATAAATAGAAGGTCATAGGCTACAGATATTGTAATTACCGAAAATCAATTTTGAGTGATAATCTAAGTTTACAGCTTACGTAAAATACATATTAACAATAAACTTTTGATAACATACATTATGTGTGTATTTAATATGTATGCCTTGAGTGTCTCAGGAAAAGGTTATATAAGATTGAACATGAATTGTGATAGTTCATTTCAAACAAGGCACAAAAGAGAAAATATCATCTAAAGTGATATATTCACTTTAGCAGATGAAGAGAAAGATCTTACCATTATATTAATAAAATAAAAAGTAATATATGTTCTTATTTTATTAATCTTACAGTGAGATTTCTCCCTTTAAAAAAAAATCTTTTCTTTACACTAGAATATCCCTATTCACACTAGCTAGGCAGTGACTAACCGAGGATAAGAATTCATGAAGATATCCAATACAAGAGAATTGGTATGTGGCACGCACAAAAATTGCAAAGGAAAAAGTAGGGGTGGGAACAGGTCAAGCGGCCTGTCAGGGCCTGTGAACTGGCCTATTAGTGGCCTGGCCTGTTTGACAAAAAGGTCAAGCCCAGGCCATTTTCAAAGCATGTTTCAATAAATAGGCCAGACCTAGGCTATTACGAAAGTCTGTTAGGCATGTCAAGCCGGAGCGTTTACTCACAAATGTTCATATAGGTTTACTATAAAAAAATAAACTTACATTACCTTCACTAGGACTCGAACTAGAGACCTTCAACACCTTAACCACTAGACTAACATCACTTTTTATAACATTTTATGCAATCATATTTATTAATATAATTTTATTATTTTAATTTTTCTTTTTAAACAAACCCTAAATTAAAGAGTCTCTAGGACTCTCACTCTCAGACTCACACAGTCACACAGCTTTCATCTCTCTAGGTCGTCCTACGACGGCTGCTATTCCTACATTTCGGTGGTGGTGGTGGTGTTGCGGCTGCTGCTCTGGACTTCTGGTGGTGCTATTGCATTCTGGTGGAGCTCTTGTTGTTGTGTTCTAGTGGTGTTCCTGTTGTTGCGTTCTGGTCCGGTTGCTGCTGCTGTGTTCTCCGACGGCCCCTCAGTCCCTTAGATTATTCTCCGTTTAGCCACGTCGAAGGTACTTCTAATTTCACCACTAATAGAAACTGAACAAAAATAGATATGGCTCTCTGAATAGAAACTAAATACAAAAATAGAAACTGAATAGCACATAGAAATTGTTTCTCACAAGTTTTTTTTACTTATTCAACATTTTGTTTCTGGGATTTTGTTGGATCTGCACATTGACAGTGTTTGCCTCATCTAGCTTTGCTTAAGCGGATTTTCTTCTTCTTCTTCTTCTTCTTCATTTTCTTCTTCTTCTTCTTCTTCTTCTTCTTCTTCTTCTTCTTCTTCTTCTTCTTCTTCTTCTTCTTCTTCTTCTTCTTCTTCTTCTTCTTCTTCTTCTTCTTCTTCTTCTTCTTCTTCTTCTTCTTCTTCTTCTTCTTCTTCTTCTTCTTCTTCTTCTTCTTCTTCTTCTTCTTCTTCTTCTTCTTCTTCTTCTTCTTCTTCTTCTTCTTCTTCTTCTTCTTCTTCTTCTTCTTCTTCTTCTTCTTCTTCTTCTTCTTCTTCTTCTTCTTCTTCTTCTTCTTCTTCTTCTTCTTCTTCTTCTTCTTCTTCTTCTTCTTCTTCTTCTTCTTCTTCTTCTTCTTCTTCTTCTTCTTCTTCTTCTTCTTCTTCTTCTTCTTCTTCTTCTTCTTCTTCTTCTTCTTCTTCTTCTTCTTCTTCTTCTTCTTCTTCTTCTTCTTCTTCTTCTTCTTCTTCTAAGTAGGAAAAGATATTTTAGTAGGTAAAAAAGAAAAGAGGGAAGTTCAATTAGGGAGTAAGGGTATAAATAGATAAACAAGATATGGGTTACATTTCTCTAAGTTTTGTTATGACTATAGCTTGTTATAACTTATAGCTCTAGTGTTTGATAGCTTTTTTAGCTCCGTATAATGTTTCTTTGTTGTTTTGGGGTTTCTTTTTGTGCCACTATTGAATTTTTAGTTCATTGTTTGTGTTTGTGATCAAGGTTGTTCTTAGTTCAATAAGTGGAGTTTTGGAAGGTGGAAAATAGAGAATGTGATGATAGTTTTTAGTTCATAATTGAAATTATTGCATTTTATATAACATGCCACAGTAATAGGACACAGTAACAGATTTTTTTATAATAAAAAAAATACAAGTAGGCCCATTAGGCTCCAGGTCAGGTCAAGCCTTTTAAACAGGTCAGGTCAGGCTAAAAAAATAGCTTATGAACAGGTCAGACCTAGGCCAAAAATTAACGAGACAAGCCTAGCCTATTTACACCCCTAGAAAAAAGTCACATGGGTGCATAAAAGTAGAAAACGAGAGTAGGATAAAAATGCAACATTTTATCCGTATTAGAAAGAAAAATCAAAAGGAGGATATTTATTTTAAGACAAAGGAGATGTGCATCAAATATGAAAACTCAAATGAAGAAAATGATGGCTGTCAATATGGCAGAAAGGAATTTCTGCGGCAGCTGTTACGTTCTAAAACATTTGGCAGCCGAGCTTTACTCAGAAAAGAGAGCCATCAATTGACATTTGAGCTGACAAATATGCACTAAGCGTATGAGTGTTTTGCTTGTAACAGAGAAAGGCATGAGTGAGTGTTGATATTAGTTTTGTGAAAATGCCTTGAGAGTGCATCTTGTTTTGTTGTGAGTTTCAAAGATTTGTTTATTCTTGAGTGTCTGATAATTTGAAGAAGTTGTTTGTAAAGAACGCTCATTGACAGTAGAAAAATCCACCAATTGTAAGGACTGAAATGGACATGGACTTCGCATTAGAAATCAAGTAGTATATATTACTAGAGAACGCTTCTCTTCACAATTTATAAGGGACCTTCAATCGTACATGTACCCGTTAAGGCCCATTCACCCGATGTAATAAAAATTCGGACCACCGCTTAGTTGAAAATGGCCCATTCTTATTCTGCTGTTAAATATTTGAGATTTCGTATGTTTTTCTTTTTAAAATTTATTTTAACTGATTTCGTGGCTGTTTTTACCTCTTAAGGCGTTATTGAACATGTTTGTGGGTAAAAACTCATGCATGTAATTTATAATTAAAGAGAAAACATAAAAATGGATAAAGTAGTAAACTATCCGTAGCAGATAAACAACGGCAGATAGCAGATAAACAACGTAAGGGTAGCAGATGCCTATACATTCTAAACAGCAAGAGCAAATAGGGGAGGAAAAAACCCAGTTAGGGAAGCATAACCACTAAAAGAGTATTATTCAAGAAAAGGATCATCGCAAATGTTATTAAAAAAGTGTAATTTATCAGAGGATCGTTTCCTCCAGCAGTAAAAAAAATTACCCAGATTCTACTACTAGGCATTAACCTTAAAATCCATGTCTACGGAAATAAGAGAAAAGATAAAGATCATTTGTGATCCTTTGCCCTCGCCGCATCCTGTTTCTTAGGCATCAGCAAAAATCCATGTCTACGGAAATAAGAGAAAGATAAAGATCATTTGTGATCCTTTGCCCTCGCCGCATCCTGTTTCTTAGGCATCAGCAAACCTGCGAAATAAGGAGGGCATTTTGCAAGGTTAGCTCCTGAAGGACAAGGATCTCTCGTGTTCGTTTTGAAAGCAACATTGACATTGTCATGTTAAGAGATATAAACAGAAGCACTTTAAATAAGTGAAGCCTATTAAAAAAATTTAGAGTCCAATTTGAGTGTTTCTATCTCTAATGATATGGTCATACTCAAAACCAACGACGGAATCTAATGCAAAGGCACCACAAAAATATAAACAGAGTGTGAAATATTAATAAAAATTGCAAGGACTTACCCCAACTCAGAGAGCCTACAGTGAGCTTCAGCGTAATCAGCAAAGAAGGCATCTTCATCCTGAATTCAGCGACAAAACAAACAGAATTTAGCAACCCGTGGAAAACACATTTTTTTCTCATGGTCCGTACTTAAAAAAGTGATAAGCAAATCAAAAGACGATGATAGTGTACTCACCTTTGCATATTTCTCCACAAGAGGGCGGAATACAGGATCATCCAAAAGTGCCTTGTCAGACGGCAGCATCAGAAGGCCTTCCTTGTCACCACCCATGAGTACCCTAACCATTTTATGTACATTATCACTTTTAAACATCTTGAGTAAACGGGTAAAGGGACACAACAAAGACTACAGAGAAAATACAGAGAACAAGAAATAACGGTATTATGAGAGTTGTGTGTCTTACATAGGAGGCTGAGTCTATTTATAGGCTGAAGACTCAACGGCCAAAAATAAATTACAATCAATTAATAAGACTAAATCAAATCAAATCAATTATGATCATTAACATAAATTATTCTTAACACCTTCCATCAAGCTAAAGCTCCCCGAGCTTTAAGCTTGTCATAGTTCAACGGAGGGCTGAGTGGGTCAGAACCAACAAAACGACAACAAAGGCTGGGCGAAACCAGCGAAGGCAACCGTGGCTGGGCAGAACCAGCGAAGGCAACAGTGGCTGGGCGGAACCAGCAAAGGTAACAATGGAGGCAACATCAGGAGTTGGGCGGAACCAACTAAGGCAACATCGAGAGCTAGGCGGAACTAGCTAAGGCAACAATGATAGACAACAATCGAGACTACGCGGAGGCAGATTAAGTCAACCTCAAGATTATGTGGAGGCGGTTAAGGGGAAAATTGGCAGAAGCGGGAATATGGATTCAAGGTGGGAACCATGGCTCTGATACCATGTTAAACATCTTGAGTAAACGGGCAAAACGACACAATAAAGACTACAGAGAAAATACAAAGAACAAGAAATAACGGTATTATGAGATTTGTGTGTCTTTATATAGGAGGCTGAGCCTATTTATAGGCTGAAGACTCAACGGCCAAAAATAAATTACAATCAATTAATAAGACTAAATCAAATCAAATCAATTATGATCATTAAAATAAATTATTCTTAGCATGAATCAACAAACAAAGCAAATTAAGGGTAGGGCTGTCAAAATGAGCCCGGTCTGTGGGCTCGGCCCGTTTACCCGGTTAAATCGACGGATTTTACATACAAAAAATAGGCCTGTGAAAATTTGAAAAAAATTGGCCCGGCCCGAGGGCTAGCTCGTGAGCCCATGAAATATTTCTTTTTACTTATAAAAAAATCAATTTTTTAAAAGTTTCATTTTGGACTCTAAATTTTATTTTGAAGTTTAAAAGTTTACTTATAATTTAGCATATTTAACTATTTGTTATGCTTAACTACTTAATTATATTTATATTACTATACAGCTGAAGTGTTATGACATAGATATTGATAAATTTTGCATTCTATTCCTTTAATGAGTGCCTATACCCTACAAGTTAATATATACTTTCAAACCTTGTTTATTATTGATTAATCTACGAGAAAGAGTTCTAATTGTGTTTTGATCAATAACATAACAGTACTCACATCAATTTTATATGCCGTCATTTAATTAATGAAAGTTGTATTAATTCATGAATCGATTTCAAATAGTATTTGAAAGCATTTGATATCTTTCAAGCAAGACAGTTGAAGGAACAAAAAAGATAATATAATATCGCAATTAACCATTTAAGCTATTTTTTCTAATTAATTAATAGATAGACGATAAAAAAATAATTAAAAATGATCGCGCATACTTATTCACAATTTTGTATTTAAATCATAAAAAATAGATCAAAATTTTATTTTATTTTTTAAAAAAAATAAACGGACTAGCGAGCTGTTCCGTTTAGGCCCGCGGACCGACCATAAATGAGTCATATCTTAAACATAGACATAATTTTGACCCGACTAGTTTATGCCTGCGGGCCTAAATGGGCCGGCCGGCCCGTTTGACACACCTAGTTTAAGGGTATAAGCTGAAGACCATGTTAGAGCAAGAATCAAACTCACGTGAAGTATGAGTTGTCAAAAATGAGAGGGTTAGGAGTCCAGGGCCCGTCAAATCCAGAGCGATCCGGGTGGCACCTACCCTGCAATATATTTCGCAAAATCATATATCAATATGTATTAGACAAAGTAGCACTCTTATATGAAATAAGTGTGAACTGAAGTATCCACAACCATATTGTCCCAAAATTAAACAAAATGTAAGCCAAAGAGTAAGCTCAAAATATCAACATACAAGGGTGTGAGCACCAGAAAGAACAACAATATCCTCATCAGTAAGCCCCATTGTCTTGCCAAATACCTCCCTCAAATGGTCACAACCTGCAACAAATTAAAATTAGACACACGGAACAAAAGAAAACAATAAAGCACTTCATTCACTCTTAGCAAACAGGTTCATAATAATAATACTAACCCTTATTTGCATCAGGCAAGCGACCCTCTGGAGGTGGCTCAGGCTTGTCCTAATCAAAGAGAAAAAAGCCACCATCAGTATCCAAAATCCAAAATTAATAAAGAAAAAATGAAACAACTCAAATCAAAACAATTGTACACCTTTTTGTGTGTACAATTTTCATTTTCTAAAATCAAAATGAGTAAAGTTGATTTGTACAACTTTTGTGAGATGTCAACCCATAACATTATTCAATCCAGATATATGCATGTTTGACCAGAACTATTATACAATACCACAAAATCAGACAAAAAAATAAAGAATAACTTTTGATATATGACAAGGACACAAAATAAATAAATTGGGTACCTGTCTCCCAGGGTGAAAAGGAACATCAGGCCCACCGGTGACCTCAACAGCAACGACCCCAGCCAACTGATACCATCAATAAAATATACACCAGCAATCATACAAGAATAGATAATATAATATAAAACAAAAATACCATCTATGAGCCAACTTAGACACTAAATCTCGCTTCTTACTTACGCACATTAGTGTGCGCACTACTCATATAAAAACGATCAAGATATTTCAGATCTGACTAATAAAGAATAAAATATCAATCAACGCGATAGATAAAAAGAAAAATCATACAAGTTTTCTTATCACCTGGTAAAAATCAGCGTAGGACAAAATAGAGAACTCCTGCTTGAGAGGCTCCAACAGATTAACAGCAATGTAGAGGCCATTGTTAGCAGCATGGCCTTGCTCGGCGGCGTGCCTCATCGTTCCGTATGGACCACCGGTCTTTGTCTTTATGTCAAACGTTCCAGCCGAATGCCATCTAAGTCCGAACAAAATACGAAAACCAAAAAAATCTTCACGAACGCGAAACAAAAAAGCGCCGATCTACGAACTGAAAAAAAAAAGATTAAATTAATCAGGCTTACGCCAAACGGAGCATGATCGGAGCGCATTGCTTCTCAGAGATGAATCCCCTGAGCTTCCTCCTCGCCTTCTCAATTGCCTTCTCGTAATCGGGACTCACCTTAGGGTACGACTTCGCCATAATCGCGATTCTGCACGAGACGGTTAGCAATTATGTAATTGAGTAACGGAACGGAGAAGAAGAAGATGAGCGAAGCTGTGGGAATTTGTTGAAGCGAGAGAGCAGAGAGATAGAGAAGAAATGGCACGAGCAGAGCACGAGTGAGGAGCGGAGTGTGTGAGGGGCGAGAATTTTAAAGGGCTGGCCTGGCAAAAGGAGAATGTTAATGAAACTCGCTGTGAGCCGTTGGATGTTGGTCAGATCCGATTGTTTAAAGCTGATTTGGAAATTTGGACGGCTGGGATGGGCCTGGACGTAGAAACGGACTATGGGATTTGGTAGAGAATCAACTTTATTGAGTAATTGAATGAATTGGGTTGAATGAGTTGATTAGTGGGGCCTCCAGTTTGGCAGAAAAAATCGGGCGGGAGCAAGAGAATAGAAAGTTGAGAATAATTCTGCAACTGAATCTTTTTCAATAATCTTTTTAGAACATCAATGGGAGATTTTTACCTATTAACTGCATTAATTAATTTTCATATTTACAATACAAACTTATAGTATCGAATTAAATGCAGAGATAAGAATAATAGAATTTTTTGCAAGAAAAAGTAAGGGAAATATTCACGTAAGTCCATAAATTTTTTTGCGTCGTAGGTTTTTGAAAGAAAAAAAAAATGTCATCAATGATTTCTAAGTTTTTTATCGATTACCCCGTTTATCTTTCTGTCAATTCGCAATGAAACAACATTGATAATGTTGCCTACTCGTGAATGGATTTTTAATTTAGTCTTTGAGTTTTTAATAAATGTCTTAAGTAATCTTTAGACAATTATATAAATGTTTAAATAAGTCTTTTATCTTATATTAAATAGAAATATTTTTTATACATCTTAAATACAAAATACCATTGACAAGTGACATCATATGAGAATCATAAAATATAATAAAAATTTAATATAAAAACATTATCTCCATCAAATTGCAATCTTTCTTTTGCTTTAACTCTCTCTACTCCATCTATCATGTGAGTTTTTGAACATAATAAAAAAAAATTGTATCAATGCTTATAAAAATATGGATAAACATTTATAAAAAAGTGTATCAACATTTATAAAAATATGTATAAACATTTATAAAAAAGTGTATCAACATTTATTTACAGCATGTGAGTATCATTACGAAGGTATTAACATAATAAAAGTAATATCAACACTTATAAAAAAAATATCACATTTATAAAAAAGATGTATCATGTCTTTACATCACAAAAATATCAATATAATAATAAGGAATCAATGTTCGTAGTAAAAATATTTGTTATCAAGTAAGTATTGATGTTGGTCAAGCAGGGGGTATGATGTATGTTGTTTGGTTTCCTTGATTGTTTATTTTGTAGCTTTAACTTTTTCTTCGTTTGTTTGATGGGTGAGTTCAAAATTTTCATAAAAACAAAATAAAAATCATATAGTTATTTGAATACGCTTCCTTTTTCATTGATCGTATTCGGTTCGTGTATCCTTTTTCATTCAAGATTTAAAGTATATGAAGATTAATTTTAAATTTTATTTTTTAACATTGTTATAATTATAAAGTGATATCAAATTGTGTTAATATATTTATCACATAAATCTGTATTTAAATTGTTTAACCTCCTCATGTATCACACAGGTACTACAATAATTTTAACTAATAATATATAAAGATTTTTCAAACTACAAAATGTGACGGAAAAAGTTCATTAGCTATTAGGCCTAATGTTGTATAACTGTCTCCCCCAAATTAGTTTCTCCCTCTCTCATGACTCAATAGTCATGATTGGCACATAGGAGACCACGGCTCCTAGCAAGCTTTGCATATTAAATTTTTCAAAAAAATGTGCATAGTTTCTCTTGTATATAGGCTTATCCCAACAAGAAAACGTAACACTGGTAACTAATTCACAATTCAATCAAACCATTTGATAGTTCAGAAGTTTTCAATGAAAAGAAAACATAATAGTTTTGCAAATCCAAAATAATCCTTAAATTACATATTTAAATTTCAACCAATATTTAACTACATAATACGAAAGCGACAATTGGTCAGATCCTATTTTTGGGTTTATTGGAGCATTCTAAGACAAAATAATACAAAAGTCTATCGAAATAAGGCCTAGAACAAGTTGGGCTCACCAAAAGAAGAAAGCCCTCTACGAACTAAGAAGCATGAGGAGCAGAGGTCGGATCCACACCTGTGTCTATAACAGGGAAAAACAACGAAGAGTGAGTTTAAAAATTCAGTGGTAGATAGATGTAATTATAGCACACAAGGAACAAGTGAGAAAAATTATGATATTTACAATATATATCTAAATAGAAAATATCCTTTTTGTTTCAACATAAAGCCTTTCATAAATTAAATTTTCATTATAAAAAATAAAATTTAAAATTAATCTTCACATCATGTTTTTCCATAACTAAGTCAACCATTTCATATAGAATCTATTTATAAATCAAAATCAATCCACACTTTCTTTTCTCGGCATCCTAATCGCAAAGCATTTGTTTCCAAAACAAACAAAACAATGTCAATGTAAAACAATATGCGGTAAATGATTTTTCATGCAATGATTACTAATAAGTTTTGTCCCACATATTAGTTCATGAAAGATTTTCCTTTCAAAAACATATAGTTTATATTTCTTCCCAAAATGCCCAAAGGCCTCAATAAACCATTCCTTCAATTTCTCAAAAGAACTAATTTGATTCTCACAACACTTTTGAAAACACATTTTTAATTCACATATATACACATATATATTAATATAGGAAAATAAACTACAATTACAACTAACTACTCACAACACAAGCCTTGAGGCGGAGGGATAATCTACGGAATGACCGGAACTTGGAAAAAATCGTCGGAGCCTCCCAAAACTATAAATAAGACAACAAGGTCATGGGTTATGACTAATTTAACTCAAATCATTAATATTCTTAAATTTTCAACCTAGGGTTCCAAGCAATCTAACCATAGACTTGAATAATCAAGTAACCAAATCAATCACAACACCAAGAGATTTAAGTTAAGAAATTACCCTTGATTACCCAAGAGAAGGGAATTTCGGGTAGAGGCCTAGGGTCACCACCAAAAGTGCCAAGAGACCTCCAGTAGAGATTCTTTGTCTCCGTATTTTCTATCCTTAGACGCAAGGTTATCAAACTCGAGAGTTTAAGTAAACTCGTGGAGTCTCCGTAAACTCGGATCGTAAACTCGTACAAGTTTACCTATTATTAAAAAATGTTAAAAAACTATTTTAAAAAACTATTATGCTACAAAAATATATTTAATAAAACTTGAAATTCATAAATACTTTTAACTCCATAACAAAGCACAAATAAAGATGAAATATATGACTTTTAAGTTCAATTCATACATAATACATAATACATATGTTTGAACTAGAACACATCCTCCTCCACATAAACTTAATGACAAGCAAAATCTATCAGCACAAGAGAGAGACGGTGTGTTGAGCAACCAACATAGCAAATGTATGTAAAGAACAATGTCACTTATTCTTGACAGAAGTAGCCTGCTTCGAGCCGACAACCTTTGTTTTTGGAACGATGTCACTCAGTCAAGCTTGGTGATGACTTCGAGGGGCATGCCCTTTGTTTCTGGAACCTTCAAGAACACAAATATCTAGGAGATGACATATACAGCAGCATAAACACCGAAGATACCAGCGAGTCCCATAGTACTAAGCATCATAAGGAGCGAGTATGTGACGATGATGTCTCCAATCCAAAACACTAAAACACAAATAGTGATGCAGAGGCTACACACCCTGGTAGGAAAGATCTCTGAGCAAAGGATGGAATGCATACAATGTATTAGCGACAGAGCATGACGGAGGAGCACAACGGAGCACGATGGCACGACGGAGCACAATTGCAGACGCAACTGTGACCTGTGAATGACAATTCTGAAACACTAAACAACCTAAATCTAAAAATTCAGAGACGTGCAAAACGACGACGTGGTTTTGCTTGCCTTGTCCTTAAAAAAAATCCACAATTTGGTAAACTCGTGAACTCAATAGTAAACTCGCGATTTTATGCGAGTTTACACGAGTTTACCCTAGTTTATCCAAAAACGAGTTTACATGCGAGTTAATTCGATTTTACCACCTAAGAACGTAAACTCGTACGAGTTTATGAGTTAACACGCGATTTTGCTAACCATGCTTAGACGCTTACCAAACACTACCTAATTTATTCATTCCAAACATAAGATTTCAATTTAGTTTATGTTAGAATTCAATTCTCAGTAGAATTGAATTGAATTCTATCATAACAAAAGTTTCCAAACAGGCTGTTAGTGGTAATGGCCAAAGCCTCCATTCTCATACTCACAACGTCAAAGCTATAAAAATGGGGCAGACTTTGGGCAAGTAAAATGTTAGCCCATTTTTTAGTCAGCCCATGGGCTAATATTTTATCTTTTTTGTTGGGTATTAATATTATCAATTTAAAGTTATTAAAGTTTGAAAACATGTGAAACTAGTTCTTATGGACTAAAAATCAAAATAACTAATCCATAAACTTTAAAAAAAAAAAATCCTATTTGGGGCCAGACCCGTGGTTTAGCCGCAACACTTAGAAATTATATGAACGAAATATATCAGACAAGAGCTTTCATACGTTTTGACCAAAAAAAAAAAGCTTTCATACGTGGGCTTAATGCTAGATAACATATTTAAAAGTCAGTGTCACCGTTCATATTTCAAAATGCTCAGTCACCTTATTAAAAGCTTGTAATACACCCAAATACTTTAAACTCCCAGATTGAATTTTACTTTTGCCCGAATACAGTGAGTAAAAAAATTGGATGAAACATAATTACTTGAACTGATCCGCTAGCTCACTTAAATCGGTTACTAGATTAATTCATCAGCCAATACGATACAGTTTTCACTACTATAGATAAAACTTATTCTATTTTGTCCCATCCAATATACTCCTTTTTTAATTTAATAAATGAAACAAAGGAAAGCTTAACTCATGTTAGTGATGATAAAGGAAACAACATTAGAACCCAAACAAAAAGAAAATCTATCCTCACTCACAATACATATATATACACCACGGGAATAAAAATTTTTTAATTGAGTTTTTCTTCTGTGATATTTCATCTTTAATTTATTTATTATTTATGGTATATATATATATATATTAGTTGAATATTTGTGCTATGCACATAAATTATTTTAAATTTATTAATCTTATTTTTTTATATTTTAAATGTTAGAGGTGAGAAAATGTTAATTTTAAATTAGAAAAGATATAGTGAGTTTAAGTGAAATAAATTTAGTAAAATTCAAAATTTAAATTAAGAAAGATTTAGGGTTTGTTTGGATTGTTTTTTTATTTATTTAAGTAAAGTACTTTTTTATAATAAAAAATACTTTTATACTTTTAAGAGTGTTTAAATGCAATTTAAAGTATTTTTTATTTGTTTTATTAAAAAAATATCTTTACTAAAAAAAAGTTTTATTAAAAAACCATTTTTATTATATATCAATCTAAACGAGTTATTAATAAAAAATTGTTTAGAAGAAATATTTTTCTCTAAAATAGGTGACGAAAAAAATTTAAATATTTAGTTAATATAAATGAGCTCAACCTAATTAATCAATGATGAGAAATCAATGGATGTGACTATTTTTAAGATGTGGACAAATGAATTGTGAGGTTCCGTGACAAATCACTAGTCACTAGAAATAACAAAACTCTGTCATTCTAGACATAAGAAGCCAGTTCTCTAAAGCTGAATGAACTTCAGTTACTCTGGTTTGGTTAGGGTGAAAAACCGGTCCACGGGTTTTTTTAACACCCCTGCAACGGAAGGAATCGAGTAAGGAGGGGCAAAAGGGCACATTGCGGTAATTACACGGAAAAACGAGGGCATTAAGAAGAGGTAGAATACTTACGTTGACAGCGACGCGCAGAGAAACAAGCAGCAAGGAAATGAAAAAAAAAAGAGGCCCATCCAAACAAAGCCTTGCAATCCTCTCTCTCATTTAAAAGACACCTTGTGGCTTTCTCTGCCCCTCTTACCCCTTTGCTAGCCCTCTCGCTCCTTCTCTGCGTCGTCATTATCGTGCGTGCACCTTCTCGAACAATCTCCTCCTCACAGTTTTCGTGTTCTTCCCCGATCTCACCACTGTAAGTCGTGGAGCTTCAATCCCTCACCCTGATTCCTCTATCGAATCCAATTTTAATTTTTCTAGATCCCTAACGGATTGGCGGATTTTGTTTTGCTGTTGGTATCATCGATCGTCGTTATCACTTGAGGATTTGTTGTTTTGATGCTTAGATTGGTAATCCAGCTGTGTTTTTTCGGTTGCTACTGTTACATGTTGGATTTCGATTTTGTTAGCTCAATAATTGTGGTTTAGGTCTACGTTTGCCTGATAATCTGATTTGTTTGTCTGATTGTAGGTTTTGATTAGTGTTTAGTTGATCTCCAGTATCTCAGGGATGTACTTCAGCATATTTGTTTTTGAACTTGGATATATGTATTTGAATTAAAGCTGTGTTTTATGATTGCATTTCACTTCTCTGGTTGTGTTGTCTACCTACGTTAAAATTTGATATCTTAAAAGTGCATTTTTGTTGGGTTCTGAAACTTTTGCGGTTACAGTGTCCTATAGTCACTGTGAGACAGTGTAAAACTTCAATATTGAAATTGTTGCATTAAGGGGTAGATGATAATTTTCAATGCAATAGCTGTTGTTGGGTTACTCTTTTTTATTCCAAAACATTTTAAGGAAAAAAAATTAGGCTTACGTTTGTGATTTATTATGCCCACGTCTTGTCACGGTGTTTGTTTGACAATGACATGTGTTTCCTTGTTTACTAACGTCATGCAGCACAATCATGAGTGACGAAGGAGAAAGGACTTGCCCTCTCTGTGCAGAAGAGATGGATTTGACTGATCAGCAGTTGAAACCATGCAAATGTGGTTACGAGGTTTTATTCTACTTCAATCAATTAGTTTTGTGGGCTATATATTTTCCTCTCTTCAAATTGTTTGTTCATGCCTCCCTATCCTTTTTCATTCATAGTCCTATTTATGCAGCCTATGACCCTTCAAGGTGATATATATTGTTGATCTGATCACACAACACGTTACATTGTTACTTGTTAATTTAAATACCATGGTTACTTTCAATATGTAGTGCCAGTGAGAATCTTTTTTACTGGTTAGAGGAATTGTTACTTATTTGTCTGTTGTAAATCAACATGATATAGATGATGTTGTTTCCCGATATCATTCATAACCACTCATATTGATGAATACCAATTTCATCTCTCCTTGATTGTAGATTTGTGTTTGGTGTTGGCATCACATAATGGAAATGGCTGAGAAGGATGACACAGCGGGGCGATGCCCTGCATGTCGTTCTCCGTATGACAAGGAAAAGATTGTTGGGATGGCTGCCAACTGTGAGAGGTTATTCTGTTAACAGTACATTTCTGTAGGCTTGCATTGTTGGGACATATTTGAATGACTATATCTTAAACCTATATCTTTCAATAAGATATTTTATTACTATCTCCTCCATTTCTTCTTTTAAATATCTCTCTGTTTGATATAGAATAGAGGAAAATATCTGTTATTGAACTTTTTGTCTCTTAGGTCTTTTTTTATGTCTGAAGCTTGCTTTTGTTAAACAAATTTGGGCCCTTTTTTATTATATGTTTCTCTTGTCGATGATATCTTTCCATAGATTGATGACTGAAGTCCATACGGAAAGAAAGATGAAGAACCAGAAAACAAAGTCCAAGCCATCTGAAGGACGGAAGCCGCTCAGCAGTGTGCGAGTGATTCAGAGGAACCTTGTTTACATAGTGGGATTGCCTCTCAATCTTGCAGATGAAGATGTAAAATCTCTACGTAATCTGTTTTCAATTGTTGCCATTGTGTGCACACATATTTGTTCCTAGTCTCATTTCATTTTTCTCTTCTCAGAGTACCTTTGTTTTTTTTTTCCATTTATGCAGCTTCTCCAGCGGCGAGAGTATTTTAGTCAGTATGGGAAGATCTTAAAAGTGTCAATGTCGCGGACTGCAGCTGGTGTTGTTCAGCAGTTTCCAAACAATACATGCAGTGTGTAAGTTTAGTTCTCTTCAAATGTCAAAAGCAACATAGCTGAGTATTTAGTTCTCTGGAATGCTAGTGGCTCATAGTGGCTGCTACTCTATTGGAAGCTGATTTCCCTGGTTTAACCTCACTAACTCCATAACCTTCCAACATCCACTGGTCTGCACAAACTAGGGACTTTTATGTTCGTTGACAGCCACAAACTGATTTTGGGATTAGAAATCACTTTGGCAGAGAGCATTGCACACAACAGCTGTTTGTGTACATGTAGAATTTTTTGTTATATTGTATCTCTATTCTTGTTCACAAGTCACCATGAGTATATTGTGTTTTGTAATAATTACTTCTTTGCTGTGTTCTTGAAATGGTCATTTTAGAGGTGATTCTCTCGTAGTTATGCAGAGAGAATGGTATGCAGCCCTGTTACATGGCCCAAGCTCTTAGGACCCACATGTTTTCTTTTGCTTTTTTACTTGTGAGGATACCTTATCCTCTCTTTCTAATCTTCTCTCTCTCTCTCTTTCACATCAATAAAAAGCTACCGTATCCACTACGTGTCATGTTCTGCCATTAACTACCATTAAGGTTTTTGGTAGTAGCTTGTCAAATTGGTTGCTAATGTAAATTGGCCTTTTGTGCTTTCGATTTTATTGCCATCCAGTGGAATTAGATAGTTTAAGGGTTTGAATAGTTTCTGCTTTTCAAAAATTTTTTCTCATTAAACACTGGAAGGAAAAAAAATGACCGGCAACCATGCCATTTTTTCCCGGATAGAAGAAATATGAAAAGAAATTTGTGTACAAAGCATTGACTACTTCCATTATTTATCTTTTTTTTTTTTAAATTTGTTTCAGATATATTACTTATTCAAAGGAAGAAGAAGCCATTCGTTGTATTCAAAATGTACATGGATTTGTTTTGGAGGGTAGACCTTTAAGGTACCAATATTTGTATTTAAATGTACCTTTTCATTTATCGGATGTTTGGGCACAACTCTTGCTAATTAGTTCCCATTCTTGGTTTGTACATTTGCAGGGCTTGTTTTGGAACCACAAAATATTGTCATGCATGGCTTCGAAATATGGTTTGAACATTTACTATTCCTATAGATTTTTAACTCGCGCCTTAATTATGCTTTTAATTGAGGGTAGATCTTGATGACCAGCCTTGCATCAACCCGGATTGTCTATATCTGCATGAGATTGGTTCTCAAGAAGATAGCTTCACTAAAGATGAGATAATTTCAGCGTACACTAGGTAATTTTCTTATATTAAACATTTTTTTGTAAAAGGCTATATATGCTGCCTGAGATTGGCTCCCAATAAGTTAGTTTCATAAAGATGAAATTTCAGCACATACTTGGTAATTTTCTTATCTTAATTGAATTTTATATGAGGCTTAGGACATGTTTGTTTCAGCTTAAATAGGTGTGATTGTATGATGCACCTTCTTTTTAAGTTTGTTTTCCCCTCAGAAGTTACATTCTTCAGCTCATGAGAAAAGCATTAAAACAAATTGTCTTTATTGTCTTTAGGTTTTAGCTTCCTTTTTTCTTTTTGTGACAAAATTATCTATCTATCTCAATTTTTACTGTTAATTAAAAAATTGTTTTACCTAATAAATGCTCAAATAAACAAGGTCTTATGATTCAGTTGAAAGGTAAAACTGTTTTGAAATTGCGTATTATGATTATATGCTGGAGAATGCTTTGCTTTTATCTTTTAAGACAAATATTTATTGTCCCTGTTCATGATATTACGCATTAGATCTATTTTTAGTTAACATCGACAGATTTACTTTATTTTTTTAATGATGTGGAATTCTATGCGAATCATAGGTGAAAATTTAAATGCTTATGCATATCTGGAATATTTGTTTGGCTATAATTAAATGTTTGTAACTTGAAACCTTAGAAGTCCACCCTCTTAGAAAATCAAGGAGAAATAATGAATAAGGCAAAGATGGTGTAGTAAAAATTGTCAAGTGAAATTGCCAAGCTTAAACCAAGCTTTTTTGCAGGTAGTTAAAATTCATCTATTTTTTCTAATGGACTTAGAAAAGGTCCACGAACATAAATCAGATAGCATGTCCATAATTTGTCCATAAAGTGCGCTTTCTCTATTTGCACATTCTCTCATTCTTGAACTGCATGTAGTGCTTTTCATATATTGGTGTAGTCACCTGCTCTGTTTTTTTGAAGAAGTCGTGTTCAACAAATTACTGGTGCTGCAAACAATATGCAACGTCGTTCAGGGAATGTATTGCCACCTCCGTTGGACGATTGCACAAATATTTCTTCAGGAAAACCCATTGTGAAAAATGCTCCAAGTGTAAGACCTTCCTTCAACTCTTGTTTTGTTCAGTTTATTGTATTGCCTCCTCTTTTGGGTGTTTGCTCTTCACCCTATCATTTTGTATTGTAATTTGATGTTTAGTTGATTTTGTCAGATTAATAAACTCCTGGGAAATTTACATTTTGTACTCTTTAGCTCAATGTGAAGGTGCTTACTAATTTTTATTTTAATATTTGGAGCAGAATTCTGCTAGCATTGTAAGAGGTTCACCTCCAAATGGAAGTTCTGGGAGGCCTGCATCTCTTCCAGTTTCTGCATGGTATTGTTTAGTTTTGTACTTGGCTTTGAAGCTTTAAGTAATTTAAAGAAAATTAATGTCTCAACCTATGTCTTTGCTAGGGGCACACGGGCTTCTAATTGTCAGCCCAATGCTGGAGGTATACTATGTCCAAATGGACTTTCCAAGTCCAAACCTGATACAATCAGCAGCACACTTCCATTTTCCTCAGCTGTTGCAGGGACAATTCAGGCTTCATTGCATAGTGAAGTGACAAAGAGGCCACTGTCAAGTGATGGGAGTCATAGTATGACACCTAGAGTAAAAAATGAGTTGTTGAAACCTATTAAACAGTACAACAGCATGGATAGCCTGTCTAGTTCTAGTGAAAAAACTTTGGCTTCTGATGTTTCTCTTGCACCTGTGAATTTGAACAACCAGTTGTCTTCTGTACAATTAGCCAGAGATAGTGATAGAGGCAGATGTGTTACAACGAACACCACAAATTCTTTTGGCACGTCTGCACAGTCATGCTGCTCTGGTCCTGAGGAGACAATTATTGCTGCCCACAAAGAAATTCAGAATTTGTCCTCTGAGTTGTCCTCAGTTAACATTCATAAAAATGCCCAAAATGAACACTACAGCCTGACTAAATCAAGTAGCCCACCTCCTGATTATGTTTTGGTTAAATCTCCTCAATCTCAAGCATCAAAGAATAATGCTGACAAATTAAGAGGTGCAATAATTACAAATGCCACTGGTAAAGCTGCTACATCAGATAATGGGGTTTATAATTCAAAGGATCAGTGTGATTTGAGATTGGATTCTGAACCTCTTGTATCTGGTAGTGATGAAGTAGAAGATGATGTAACATCTTTTGATAATCAAAGACTCAAGGATCCAGAAATTGATTGTCACTCTTATATGCCAAAGTCAGCGAGTTTCCGTCATGTCTCAAATCATTCTAGTCCCCATCCTCTTCAACATGGTGAACCTTGTACAGTTGAGAATGCTGGTTTTCTATCTGCAGGTGAGAAAGTTGGGGGTGACTCTCTTTTACATGCATCAAACATTTTAAGTAATGGACACCCTCAGAAATTGCTCAGCACTGGCTCCAATGGACTGCTTCATGATGAAAGAAATGAGCAATGCACTGAAAGATTAGTTAGTGAAGCAGGTAATACTGGAAGTGATGCAGCTATGGATATGGGTGAGAGTAGTATAATTTCGAATATATTGTCCATGGAGTTTGATGCCTGGGATGACTCACTAACATCACCTCTGAATTTGGCCAAGTTGTTGGGTGAAAACAATGATGACCACAATGATACACTAAAGAAATCTAGTTCTTGGAAAGTTCAAAGTAACAGTCAATCAAGATTTTCTTTTGCAAGGCAGGAAGAATCCAACATCCAAGCCTTTGATGTACATCCATCGTATGATACCAGCCAACAATTTTTGAAGAGCCGGTCACTCATACAGGATTTTGCAGATAGAGACTTATCTGTGGATAAGTTTGGTATTGCAAATGGCTTTGTTGCCAATAATCTCGAGGAATCCGAAAATCTAGGCTGTGGTCATTTTGCTGCTTCTTCTAACAAGCTTTCTGGTGAGTATTAATATCTTCCTGAAAATTGCTTCTGTAGTTTTGTATGTATGTATTTCTCATCATTGGTACTTAGGCTAATTGTTTCCATTACACATGATGTTGTGTCATTTTTGCTTGAAGATGCTTCTTGTTGATTTAACTGTATTTTAAAAAGTAATCACTTTTGGTAGGATTTAATGGAACTAGCTAGTGCCTATACTTGGGACTTGGGAGCTAGATGTGTTACCAATTTAGAAAATCTCAAAATTGTATTTGTGTAGAGTAGAAAATGGAGTTTACATTATGGTTGAGAGAATGGCAATAGCTTAAATATGGATGAATCACTGAGAGTGGAAAAGTGTGAACAGGTCACACTATTAAGTGTTTCGATAACATACTCTTTTTCAATTGTGTGGTGATTTCTAGACTGATTTTGAATAAAATTTGTCTCCGAGTTTAAAGTAGCATAAAATCTCTTAGAGCTGTTATATCTTTGTATAAGCATCTAATGATCCTATTTTATTATGGTTTTCAGCCGCTTCAAGAGCTCAAGTTTCAGCACCACCAGGTTTTTCAGTTCCAAGCAGGTCCCCACCTCCTGGTTTTTCCTCTCATGAGAGAATTGGGCAGTCTTTTGACTCCATTTCTGGTTAGTGATTTTCTGTTGACTTCGAAATACCTTTCTGGATGTTGGTTGAATATAATTGTTATTCTTTTTGACAGGGAATTCATTTCTGGACTCTTCTTCGTTACTGAGAAATTCATATCAGACACCCTCAACTGGAAATAGTGGTGGTGCAGGTGACATTGAATTTATGGATCCTGCTATTTTGGCAGTTGGTAAGGGGAGACTTCAAGGTGCACTAAACACCCCAGCACTGGACATGCATTCCAATTACCCTCCACAAGTAAATTACTTTGAAAATGATGCCAGACTTCAACTATTGATGCAAAGATCTCTCTCTCCGCAACAAAACCTTCGATTTTCTGAAATTGGGAATACCTTCTCTCAGCTTAGTGATTCTTATGGCATTTCTTCAAGGTTAGATCAATCACAAGTCAGTAATATGGCCCCATTTCCTCAGTTGTCTCTCCAGCAGTCTAGAAATGCAGTCTTGTCAAATGGGCAATGGAATGGTTGGAATGAAGTGCAGAATGGAAATGATCTGGGTGTGGCGGAGCTTTTAAGAACTGAAAGACTTGGATTTGACAAGTTTTATAGAGGGTATGATGATTCGAAGTATTGGATGCCGAATTCTGGGGATCTATACAACAGGACATTTGGGATTTGAACTAGTGTGCTATATTATATTACTTACCATTGCCGTGGTAAAGCCAAGTCAGAAATTGACGAAAACAATTTCTGTGTTGCCAATGGTGATGCAACTAATTTGCGACAAAACTGTCCATTTGGCTACCTAATGAACTCCCAAGAAGTGTAATTTGTTGCTGCAGCTGGTAATTATTAAAGATTCCCTTTTGCTTGCTTTCTTTGTTATAGTTTAATTGGCTGATAACGACAACGTTGTCCATTATGTGAGCATGAAAATGTCTTAAGTATTGTCAGAACTAGATTTAAGTGTTTTTCTTCATTTTATACTCAATTTCATAGTTTTTTTTTCTTTTCATATAATAGGACATTGTTTGCTTTTCTCATAATGTTAGAACTCATTTTTTTCCCCTGGTTCTATGTAGTTCTGGATTAGTGGAAGCAAGCTGTGTTGAGATTTAAGATATCAATTGCGCAGATGCTATCATGATATAATTGGCAGGTAGATCTTAGTTGAGTGTTCTCTCTTAGAAGTACGGAGAATGGAACTCTGACTGACAATTACATTGATCTATATCCCTTATTTATTGGTATTGTAAATTTTTCCTTTTGGTTTTAACCGACCTCGTGGATATACAGATTTGATGGGAATGATTCAATGGAAATAAGTTTGGCTGGGCTTTATCTTGGTAGTTTGATATTCATCTTTCTTTTATAATGCTGGGAAATTCCTTCTGATGTGTATAATGCTGTTTCTCTCTCTCATAAGATCTTTAAATAGTGTCGCTTCATTTCTTCGTGCATTTATATTTTGTGGCAGTTGAGCATTATATATACACAGAATAATATTCTGGTTTCTGGTCATTGTGTAATGATTTGTTTCATTTTGTTTAATGTTCATCCTCTTTGCATTGTGATTTTGTAACTGATTATCAGTATCAGGCTTCATATCAGCCGTGGTCACTTGCCTCTTAAATGACTTATTGAATAGCTGTTATTGCAGTCACTTGCAATTCTTTCAATAGTAAATCTTAGATATAAGTTACCACTAATTTTAAGGACAACAATAAATATTATATTTCTCCACGGTTGATTTTTGGGTTAATGAGTCTGGTTATTCATTTCTGTTTATTATTTATTCATTCAATACGTCGTGGGGTTACTATAATTTTTGTGTGTGTGTGTATAGGTACACTATTTTATTATTACTGCTTTTTAATAAACAATGTTAACTTTGACGGTCTCGGATTACTTTTGGCTTTGGTGCAATATATTGTTTGGCAGGATCTTTAATTTTTGTTTTGTTTTGTGGTTGACACTGTAGGATTTCTATTAAAATCCTGTTTCGGAAGTCTTAAAATGGGCTTGGAGGCAGTGGCAGCTCTCGGATTTTTAGCGATACTCCGTTTCTAGTTTGGATTATTGTAATGCTGTATCAACTAATTATGCACGAAATGGTTCTTGATTTATTTCTTTACCTCTGAATTTGTGCTGTTTGGTCCTTTGCCCGGAGTTACATTATAATTTGTTTAACCTGCTTTATTTAGATCCGGAAAATCGTATGATATTTTGAAATCATGTGCTATTACTTGAATTCGTAGTCAATTCTATTTTTGATAGAAGCAGTGAACAATTGAATCCTATGTTTTCCATTATTTTCGAAAGGTACAAATGCATACATAATTTAACAATCCGACATTTGATGCTTTCTTGTGTCGCATTTGAAAACCATTGGGAAACAGGCGCAATAAGCGATGCTGATTTGAAAGCACAATTCTATTGCCAATGTAGTTCAAACCAAATTTGTAGATCAAAACCCTAGTAATGTTTCAGCCCCCTCCCCCTCTAAAACAATGGTTAGGGATACATTTACAAATCGTACACAGAGGGTAATATATTGCAATGCACGAACTTTGTTATGGTGTGGCTTTGATTAACATGAAAGGTCGGGAGAAGGTCTAGTGCTGGACGGTAAGGAGTTGAATTAACACTGACTAGTCCGAGTGAAGAACGCTTTTGGTGGAAAAGTTGTAGCATTACCATATTTATTGAAAGCTTTTATAAGCTCAAAATTAGACAGCTTATTGTATGCCTTCTTGTAGAAGTGCATATGTCTATTGTAAAAAGATATAATATAAAATTATTAAAATTATATTTTTACATCAACTTAAGTTTTTAGGAGAAGTGATTTTTAAGCTTGATATAAACACTTAGCAATAACAAACCCTACAAAAAAATTGAAACTATCGCTCTTGGTTTTTTTTTTTTTTTTTTGGTCTGAGCTCTTGGAGTTTTGGATTGATCTTTTCGATAGATTGGGGGGGGGGGTTGGTTTATATGGCCTCAATCTCATTAGCCATTTATTTTTAGGTAATGCTTCTTGAACAAGAAATTTTGATAACATACATGAATAATGTACTAAAATACAACATTTGAGTGTACATGAGCTCTACATAATTATTGTATTCTACTACAACACTCACATCTTATTGTATTTTTGTATATTATTCATGTATGTTATAAAAATTTATTATTGAAATAACGTTACCCTTTGTTTCCTGGACTCTTCTGAATATTTAGCAATATAGATTAATCGTATTTGCCCCAGGGTCAGAAACCTCAGCAAAATGGTTCAGCAAATCAACAACGAATTTCCAATTTTCTTACTTGATGCTGACAGAGTATTACATTGTAATCAGCACAACATGGATGGAAAAGCTTAATGCTACTTAAGCTAATTTTGACTATTCAGTGCAATGAGAGTCTGACACAAAAATGAAAGAACAAAGTCTCACAATGAGTGATAGAAGAGAAAGGAATGGGTAGCTGAAAAACTGTCTGTATTAGAGGCATAAGCCTGTATATATACAGAATGAGATTGCTTGTGTTGCAAGCAATGCTATAGCTAACAATTTAACTACCATAACTACCAAACTAAACTACCTAACTTTCTGCAATACTAACCATCATCCAATATTCTTGGATGATTATTCTCTAATACCCCCCCAATCTTGGCCATCCCGAATGGGTTTGAACAAGTTGTGAAGACAAAGATTGGAAATAATATCTTTGAAGGGCATTGGGCCAAGAGGTTTAGTAAATATATCAGCAAACTGTAGCTTAGATGAAATACGTAGCAAGTGAATGTGCTCAGAATGAAGTTTTTCACAAACAAAATGGCAATCAATTTCAATATGCTTCGTGCGCTCATGGAACGCTGGATTATGAGCTATCTGGAGGGCTGATTGATTGTCACAAAAAATTGTTGCCGGTATGGTTGGCTTCATGGCTAATTCAGTTAACAAAAATGTTAGCCACTGAATTTTGCAAGATGTCACAGCCAAGGCCCTGTACTCGCCTTCACAGGACGAGCGAGAACAACGTTTTGCTTCTTTGATTTCTAACTAATGAGTAATTTGCCTAAGAAAACACAGAAACCAGAAGTGGATCGCCTTGTATCAGGGCAACTTACCTAGCCTGCATCCGTATAGGCATGTAGCTGCAAGGGAGGGTCACTTAGGAAAAACATACCAAGCCTTGGTGCTGCTTTGATATAATGAAGGACTCTTACGGCAGCTTGATGGTGTATGGAAGAGGGGGCAGCCATGAATTGGGCCAATTGATTCACGACATAGGAAATATCAGGCCTAGTAGTGGTTAGGTAAATGAGACGGCCTATGAGTCTGCGATATACAGAAAAGTTAGAAAGAGGAGCCCCTGCACCCTTAGACAATCGCTGGGAATTGTTCATAGGAGTTGTGATCGGTTTAAAAGCAATAAAGGAGGCATCTTGAAGAATTTCTAATGCATATTTCCTTTGGGATAAGGGCAAGCCCGAGGAGCTCCTAGCAATTTCCAACCCCCAAAAATACTTAGCTTCACCAAGATCTTTGATTTTGAAAGCATCATTTAAGAATGTTTTCATTTCCTGAATTGCTACCAAGTTGTTGCCAGCAAGGAGAATGTCATCATCATACACTAGTAAAGTTGTGAATGATGTGTGAGTAGTTTTAATGAAGAAAGAGTGATTTGAATTGGACTGAAGATAACCACAAGAGGTGAGGGCATTAGACAATTTAGAGAACTACTTCTTACTAGCTTGCTTTGAGGCCATATAGTGATTTCTGCAATAGACAAGCCTTATTAGGACTAGGTGCAGGAAAACCTTGGAGAAATTACATGTAAACTTCCTCATGAAGGTCACCATGTAAAAAGGTATTGTTAATATCAAGTTGATGTAGATGCCACTTCATGATAGATGTTGAAGCCAAGAGCAACCTAACAGCAGACATTTTTGCCATGGGGCTAAAAGTATCCATGTAATCCACACCATGTGTTTGATTATACCCTTTTGCAATCAAACGAGCCTTATACCTCTCAATGTTACCATCAGCCTTTAATTTTACCTTATAGACTCATTTTCAACCTATAGGATGCTTACCAGGATGAAGGTCAACCAATTTCCAGGTATTATTCAGTTCTAAGGTTGCAATCTCAGCAGCCATAGCATCTCTCCAGCAGGCATGTTAAGCATAAGAACTTGGTTCAAAAATTGCAAAAATTGTGAGAGCAAATTTTCTATGAGCAGGAGAGAAAAAGTCATAGGACATGACCGACTGAAAAGGATAGGAAGTCTTAGTAGAAACTGAGGAATGATTTGCAGAATTGAGCAGGTTGCAGTGGTAGTCCTACAAATAACGAGGTGTTGTCTTGAGCCTAGAAGATCTTCTATGTTGAGGGACTACAGAGGGTGCTGAGTAGGAGGTGCATCAAGGGTGAGAGCAGGGGCAGAAGTGCTTGAGTGAGGAGAAGAAATGTGAACAGGTATGGGGCCTGTATCTAGGCAAGGTGTGGAGTCAAAGAGATCAGGAGAGACAAAGGCAACATCATGTTCTGGTGGGATAGGGTAGGGAAAGAAACTTTCATAGAAATGTACATTCCTACTCATGAATATCTCTCTTTTGTTAATGTCATACAGGATAAATCCCTTAACCCCAAACCTATAGCTAAGAAAAATGCATTTTCTAGCCCTTGCGTCAAGCTTAGTTATGCTTCTATGAAGAGAATTGGCATAGGCAAGGCAACCAGAAACTCTAAGGAAAGTTAGATCAGGAACCTTATTGAATAAAAGTGAGTGAGGAGACTTATCCTGAAGTGCAGCAGATGGAATTCTATTAATGAGAAAGGCTGCATGCTGAACTGCAAAGGACCAGAAGGGTGATAGCAGATTGGCTTGAAACAACAAGGCCCTAGTAACATTCAACAAATGCTAGTGCTCCCTTTCAACAACAGCATTTTGTTGTGGTGTCTTTACACAAAATAGTTGATGAACAATGCCTTTTGCTGAGAAAAATTCCTTCAAAGCAAATTCAGGACCATTATCACTTTTAATATTTTTAACTACCTTATTAAACTGAGACTCAACCATTACTACAAAGGCCTGCAAAGCCATAATATACTCATATTTTGCTTTTAGCATATAAAGCCATACATGCCTGCTATGATCATATACCAAAGTGAGGAAATATTTATGTCCCTGCAGAGATGGCATTGGAAGTGGACCAAATATATCAACATAGAGCAAATCAAAAACACTAGATGTCTGTGAAGAGCTGAGAGCAAATAGCAATGCTTTTTGCCTAGCTAGATGACAAATATCACATGCAGAATTTTTAACAGTAGGAGGAATGAAATTAAATTGTTTATGCATTATTCTTAATTTGTCTCTAGGTACATGTCCAAGGCGAAAATGCCACAAATCAAAAATAGTTTGTTGAACAAAATTCACAGAATGAGAAACTGATGGAAGCAGATTGCAGGTAACAAGTTCCTTCAGAATGTACTAACCATGCTCCACATTAGCAAGTCCAATCTCCTCCAAGCTGTGACAATCCTGAATTGCACAAGAGTCAAAACAAACTCTAAGAATGCAATCATTATCAATGCATAATTTGGTGATGGATCAAATTGAAGGCAAAATCAGGAATATATAGAACATTGGTAAGACACATCCTGTTATTAAAGATAATTATGCCAGCAATATGTGAGACTAGAGATTGTCCATTAGGTAAAGAAATGTTGACTGGAGGATCAATGATTCTGTGGGAACTATAAAAATCCATGGAACAACATATATGATTAGTGGCCCCTAAGTCAAGAATCCAGGGCACAAAGACTGATCAACCTAAAGAAGCACCATTGTTGGCCAGATTAAGTTGAGATGAAGAAGAAACAACCGAGCCAGGCTTCTGAATTAATGCCAAAAGACTTTGATATTGCTCAGCAGTGAATCCAAATTGGATAGAATTATTAGATTTGTTCTCAGCAGTGGTAGCAAAAAAGCCATTAGAGGCATCAGTGGTGACCGTATTGACTCGTTTATTAGTGGATTTAAACTTGTAACCAGCAGGGTATCCATGTTTCTTGTAGCATTCATTTACTGTACGGCCACGGAATCCACAAAATGTGCATTTCTTTCCCTTAGAGGAAGCAGAGGGCTTATCATTGTTAACTTGAGATGCAACAGTAGAGAAATTTGGCATGAATTTAGTATCAGATGTACATAAAAGTTGTCTCTCATGTTGAATTACAAGGGAAAAAATGCGATTAATTGGGGGCAATAGATCCATAAGAAGAATTTGTGACCGACCAGTTTGAAAGGAATCATTTAGTCCTTTCAAGAATCGAATGATTCTATCAGCATCTCGCTGCAATTTGATTGCAAAAAAAGTGCCACATGAACAAGGAGAAGGGCAAGAACAAGAAGGCAAGGGTCGAAAAACATCAAGCTCATCCCATAGCACTTTGAGCTCAATAAAGAACTTTGTAACAGAAAGCTTACCTTGTCGAAGAGATGCAATTTCTTCTGGGAGAACCTATCCTTGATTTCCTGCCACACATCACAAGCTTTATCCAACTAAATCACACTTTGAGCAATGGAAGGATCAATGGCATGGATTAACCATGACAGCACCGTATGGTTGCACTTTTCCCAATGTGCAAAAAAAGAAGAATCGTTAACAGGTATGATAAGAGAGCCATCAACAAATGGAAGCTTGTTCTTGGAAAGTAATGACATTCGCATTGCTCGTGACCAACTGTGTTAGTTGGATCCGGTGAGAAGAGATGAAACAAGCACAAGAGATGGATTCTCATTAGGATGGAGATAGAAAGGGGAAAGAGAATTTAGTGCAGGATCTTGGCTCGGCGGTGGAACCAACGACCAAACCAGAGACGGTGGGACCGAACCACAGGTGTCCATGGAAGCCATGGGAGTAGAAAAAACAAAACTCAGAGAAAAAGAATATCACAATGGAGGCGGAAGCAGAATCACAATGATACCATGATAGAAGAGTGATAGGAGGAGTTTATACCTTATTTTATTATTCTATAATTGAACATTGCGTACTAAAAATGTGTGGTTTTAATGCTTAATTAATATGTATGGCACATTATCCTCTTTTATGAGAAATTGAGAAAAATGCAATTTTAAGCATTATTTTATCTTAGAAATTAATGTGTAGATTACTTTTGTTCTTTTTTAGTTTTCAATTTTAATTGCAGAAAATAAATTGTCAAGAGGATCATTGAAGATTTGAAGGAGATTTGATAAGATATAAATTTTGAAGAAGAGATTTGAAGAGAAGATTTAGACCAATAAATGCAAGATTGAATTCAAATTCAAAAGATTTGGTCAAAGATTTGCTGATGATTTTTTAACGCTGACTTTGCCACGGATTTTTCGCCATGATGGATATTGAATCTCGATTTGATGTCAACTACAAAGTTGTAGATCTATCTCTTAGCTTTAATTGAAAATTTGAATCACCTCAATCTGATATCTATAACCAAAGTTATTGCAATTTTACTAACTGATGTGCTGAAATTGCGGTATTTACACCCACTTTGTGTCAATCCTCTATAAATAAGACATCCTCTCTCAACAAGAGACAACTTCATATTCAGCCTCCACTTTTCTTTTCTGCATTTTTTCCTTTTATTTTATGCACTTTATGTTTATGTTAGTAGTGCTAAGATATTAGTTCTTCAAGGATTGTTGGAGCGCTCACATTGACAACGCAAGCTCCCAACTATTCATGAATGTCTTTCGTTCTCTTATTCAGGTTCTGTTATTTTAATTCTCCGTTATTTTCTACTCTCTTCTTATCTTTATTTATTATGAGCCTTTATCCTCTACCCATGGAGGAGTAGTTTCTTAATATCTTGTATGCGGTAACTCTATATTAGGATTAATTTGAGGTTTTGTGCTTAATGTTTATTCATGATTTGTTCCGCCCTTGATTAGTAATATAGCGATCGCATGTTATTGGTTAGGGTTAATTCTAGGTCGATAGATCTTGACGATTGTAGGGTTTATTGATTTAGGATTTGGGAACTTTTGGGGGAACTAATTAGATTTAATTAGGTTGTGCAATTGGGACATAATTGATATGTGTTTTAAATACTGAGATCTTAGTTTTAATTCTTATATTAATAAATGCTTAGGGGATTGACGATCGTAGTCTCTTAAGTGAATTCCGTATTATTTAGATATTTCAACTAATAAACAACATCTCCTCCTATGAATAATTAATTAGGAACCGATGACAATTAATCTTTGATCTAGAAATGCCGTATGCAGGATATTGTCTTTTATCATTGTTTATTTATTTGTTTTAATTTTCTTTTATTTAAATTCAATCAATTCAACCCCCCCAATTTAGTTAAACTTTTAATTGGTTCTAATTGCTTCCTTGAGAGACAACCTAGGTTAACCCCCTTTACTACGTTTTTGGAGTTAATTTAGTTTTATAAATTATTATTTGATCGCATACTAAAATTAACGACATTTTTGTGTGTGTCAAAGAGAAAGGAATGGATAGTTGAAAAACTATCTGTATTAGAGGCATAAGCCTATATATATACAGAATGAGATTGCTTGTGTTGCAAGCAATGTTATAACTAACAATTTAACTACCATAATTGTCAAACTAACTTAACTACCTAACTTGCTGCAATGCTAACCATCATCCAATATTCTTGGATGATTATTCTCTAATAATGAGAAAGATTATAAGTAACATTATATCCTCTTACAATTTTATTTTACAAACTCTCATACTCGTTAAATGAAATAACTATCTACTACAGTTTAAGATTTTAAGATATAAAATATTGGTCATATTTACTTTTTATTCCATATAACCTGTGTGTATAGGAAGATTTGTAAATAAATACAACATTACTCCCACTTTTAATGATTGAATGTTAGTAAACAAATGACCCGTGGGTCGGTCTAACAGCTGTCAAACCTCCTCATCATATTAATGTATATAGTCTACTTTCCTCTTTTCTTGAATTATATATGTCGCTTTCACTTTTTGATTCATTGATAAATTAATGTATTTAGACATAATTACATTTAAATCTATTGATTTATTAGTGAATAAAAATATGAAAGTGACAGTTCATTTTGTACGAAGAGAGTAATTTAAAAATGAGATTAATTTTTATGCATTGATAATGGTTGTATAAATGAGTTTTACATATAATTTAATTATGTGCTATCATATATATATATATATATATATATATATATATATCATATAGAAGACTTTTGAGATAGAGTAAAAAACTTAGTCACATTTACTTGTGTCAGCACACAATTGAATGACAATGTCAGTGCATAAAAACTAATCTCATTTAAAATTGTAAATCTTAAATATTATTAAAAAAAATTATTTGTATTAAGAATTGACTCTACACCATTTAAAACTTATGTATCTAATAGATAAGTGCCACAGCCCACAGCATGTGGCATATATACAACTCTTGACATGGTGAAATAACATTGTAGACAAGTTAATGCCCTTATGTATCACTCACATTTCCTTTCCCTTTCTTTCTAAATGTGAATTATGTATATATGTCTATTTTTGTTTTTATTTGAAAAAGAAATATTTTCAATTTTTCATCAATTATTTGGCAGACAAACAAGAAATCAACCACAAGAGAGAAAATTAATGTCGTTCATTTTTATTGGGTCTATGTTTGGTTAGACATGGCATTCAATTCTTCATCCACCATGATCCATGCGTCCGTTTTTGTGTGGTGCTTTTGAAACTAGTGATGACCTATTGTATGCTTGTCTGCAGAGTAATGTTGGATCATAGAGTTCATGGCAATTGGCAAATGACAATGGACTGCACCAAACGCTGCATTATCCTCTGGTGAGGATGGGTGAGTTGTGTCACTGCCAGTGCTAGAGATCAGAAACCAAAATATAGTATTATTATTATTATCATAGTGTCAGGTTGCTTTCAATTTCACAATGGCAGAGTGGCAGATAATCCCTCTTTGTTTGTTTTTTATGTAACAGTTTTCATTTTTGTGCAGAGTAAATATCATTCAAACTATACATCAAATGAAAGGAGAATTAATTACATTTTAAGAATTTGAAGTTGTATTTGGTTGATGATATAAAACACAAATACAGAGACACAGGAACACAAAATCTTATGTCTTAAGATAGAAAATTAATGTATTTTCTGTATCTCTGTTTTGTTAGGACACAAGACAATGATATACACCGAGTTTTAATGAAATTATTGTGTTTTTTGTATCTCTGTTTTACTAGGACACGAGGACAATAATAGACACCGAGTTTTAATGAAATTATAAATGAGTGAGAAAGGAGACTCAAAGGATATTTTAAGTCATTTGTATGTTGTTGTGTCTTGTCACAACAAAATTAAATATGATACAAATATAATAAACTGTGTTTTGTATATCATTACCAAACAGAATACAAGACTAACTTTTAGTCTTGTATTTTATGTCTTTGTCCTTATATTTTTGTATTTTAATCATGTTTCAACAACATAACGCAACATGAAATATCAAAAATATTATTTGGATTACTTAAAGACATAAAGATTTTGTCACTTCTCTTATTAATCGCAATACATCGTGGTCACATATTTTCTTTGTTTCTTATGTCATGTATAAATTTCATTACCTCAATTGATAATAAGAGATGCTCCTTGATAATAATTCACAATTAATCAAATTGAGATAATTTATTACAGATAAAATGTTTACACGTTTTAAGTAATCCAAATAGCATTGCTCTTAAAGTATTAACTTGTAGCTACTCATTATTTTATTTAATATTTTAAACAATGTTTAGAAATTCTTTTTAAGAGAATAATATCATTATCAAAAATCATTTATTTGTAGATAATATATAATCATGCCTTAGCTGGCTGGCTGTCGGGAAGGTCTGGTCTCCTTAAAAGAGAAACCAAAAACAATGTGTTCACTGCAATTCCTATAGGTCTTTGCCGCCACACGTCATGACTCACGATGGATAGAAACTACAAGACAAAGCTATAAACAAACAGACAAAAAAATTTGGGCAAACAAGGACCTACCATAAACTGTACCACCCACCCTATAAAGGAAAAGGAAAAAGAGAGATAAAATGGAAATAAAAATAATTCACTCACACAGCACGTGGGTACTCCAATCCTAACAATCGGGGTGTCTTCTTTGAAGCCACACGTTTATAATGTTTTTTAATGAAGTGGTCGACAATGCATACTGGAAATATCCTGTCCAATTTGGGTTGGAGCAAGACCCGGCTTTATTATCCAAAAATCAAAGTAATTAAATTGGTTTTGATCGGTTCGAGCAATTGATTTGTTCTAGATCAAAACGGTTTAAATCAATTTGTTTTAGAGGAACTAAATTAAACCAATTAGAATTAGGTTGATTTCAAATTTGTTATTTTTTATTCCATCACTTGATCAACTATTCGTTTTATTTATTAACAGGGTTAGTCCAAGTGGTAAACGACTTGGTATCACATAAGTAAGGTCCTGAGTTCAAAACCTTATGTACGCAGTTATTTCCGCTAGGAGACTCACCCGCCATAGCCAAGGTGCGCGACTCGGGTTGACTCGAATTAGTCAAGGCTAAATCTTGGATATCGGGCAGGCAACCTAAAAAAACTATTATTTTTATTTACTTAATTTTTTCTTAAAATAACCAGTAATATTTGAAATTTTTGGATTTCATGGTTCACTGAGTAAATAAAGTTCTGTTTGTCCATATGGCTTAACCTCAAAATCTCTTTTAAAAGAAATAAGTGTCAAATTACTTGAATTGATTAAGCATTAATATAATTTTAAAATTTTGCACTTATAATTTTAGTACTCGTTTAGTTTGCATTTTGGAGAAAGCATATTTAAGTTTTGTGGTCTTAAAATGATATTCTAAGTGAACAATCATGTTTAGCTTTTGTTTGTTGGAATGAAACTTAAGTTTGATGTCTTGAAAATTAAATTTGGTGAAAGTAAAAACAAACATGTTTTTTCATTTCAATCCTCAATCATTGTGTATAAGTAATTTCGCTAAAGTTATATCATACATATTTTGATAATTTTTTCTCTAAAATTTATTTTATCTTATTTTATTCAAATAAAAACAATTCTCTTAAATTTATTTTTGAAATATCCAAATTAATCAGAATTCAATCCTTTCAACTTGTATTTTTCTTTTTAAATAATTCTTCTAAAAGTTAAAAATTGAAATCATAGCTAGTATGTAAGGGTGGAAGTGAGTTGAGCTGAACCAAGTCAGTTGAAGCTAAAGCTCGACACACTTTTTAATGAGTCAAATCGAATTCAATCTCATTTAAAATTAACCCAAATTTTTTGAACTTGAGCTCAGCTCACTAAAAACCCATCGAGTTCGAACTAGCACAAGTCACTTAAATTTTATTAAATAACTCAAATCAAATATATATTAAATCGTTTATGCTTAATAAATCATAACATACAGTCATAACAACATAGACTTACTACTACTACCAATAATAATAACAATAACAATAACAAAACATGATTATATACATGCATTAATACATACGTACATACATACACTACATATACACACGCGTGCGCACGCATAATCAAGTTAGCTAATGGGTCAAACATAGAAAAGCTTAAGCTTGACTCATTTAATAAATAAGTTGAAATTCTGAACTCAAGTCCAACTCATGAGCTCAATTAAAAATAGTTCACGAGCTGACTTAACTCACTCTTGGCCCTATTAGTATGTAAAAAAGGGAAAGAAAGGGGTTGCTTCCCCCTCCTCATCCTCACACAGACTTGTAAAAATATAAATATATCCTATTTTGATTAGAAATATTATTGGTTGAATGCCCTAATTAGCCATTAAATTTTTTTATAGGTGTTCACATTGATTCTTGAAAAGTTCTCAATTAATCCTTGAACATTTCAGACAAAAACTAACGAGAATCAAGTTTGAAAAATTCAAAAATCAATTTGAAACTTTTGTTTATTGATGGACTAATTTAAATACAAATAAAAAATTCATGAACCAATTAAAACATTCCCTAGTATTGTTATATACAAGATAACTAAACAATAAATAACCTCTCTAACGTTTTAAAACAAAATTTTCCCCTCTCTTTCTGTTCTTTTTATGGTTGTTGATAGTTCATTCACTTTAATTTATACAAATACCACAACTCTATTATGATTGATTCTTCTGACGGTACAAAAAAGAGAGCAGAGATAGCACATGAACAGTAACCAGATTTCATAACTTTAGCGTGCTCTTTAGATTTACTATGCTCCTATGCGACCAATGTAATACATGTACGGTGCAGTAACTTCTGTCACCGGCTGCTCGTCGTCATTGGACGTGGTTAATCTCGTTCCAATAAAGTTGCAGGGTTGACTCTTGAAACATCAGAGTTCACTGTTCTTTACTCTTTTTTACACTTCGATCTGATGGGACACTCCCTAGTAACGAAATTCATTACCCAAAAAAGTGATGCAGGTAAACCGAGACATTCTTGCTTAAACTGTTACCCAGGCTTTGTTTCGGTCTCTCGGATAAAAAGCTGCAATTTTGGAGCGACGAGTGGTAAAGTTTCCTAAAATGTGAAAGTAATTTTAATTGTCATTTGAAAAAATAAAAATTAACTGAATATATCAAAAGGTTTAGAGATCTTGTCTCCTCTCACATACATCATGTGATCCTTGTAACATGATAAATCCCATAATATATGTAAAAGATGTAACAAGATATCTACGGTTTTACTTTTTAATATGTTCAAATAATGCAACTCTTATGTACCAAACGCGTTATGCTTACCTATCTATCTTGGCCTAATCTGTTTACAACGGCCTTAGGAAATATGCTTGACATCACTGCTACGTATTCAATCACATACGTTGAGAAATTCGCTATGGAAGGTACAAAAACAAACCTCCTTTTCCTCCCATTTTCATGGCTTCACACAGAGGCAAGGCATATATTATCATAAATTTGGTGGACGAATACCATGAATTTGGACATCCAACGACTAATTTTGAAGAGTGCACAATCATTTACCAAGAGGTACCAATCAGAAATCTCAGTATACATCAATCAGTGACTGAATTATACAAAGATTGCCATTTTGCCTTACATTGTCTGCTTTACAAAAATATAGGCTACGGTGGTGCATGCGGGGACTTCACCTGGTAATAATATTGATGAGATGCATTGCCACCAGGTGTGCTGGGTGAAGTAAAACAGAGGCTCTGGGGAACTGAGTTCATAGCTTTTGATGGAAAGGTAGCTGAAATTGAGAATCCTGATGATGCTGCAGTAGAGAACGGTGGTACTGGGGTAGCAGTGACCTGACCTTGCGTTTGCCACGCCCAGTTGGGGACTCCATGTGAAGGATCTATGCCGATTCTCTCTGCTCTTTCCTGCCAAATATTTCAACAATCTTTCAAATTTTGGATTATAATGGTCTTCCTTTACAAGAAAACACATAATGGACCCCTTCAAGTGTTATTAATGCAGTGTTACATTGCTCAGTATCTCCAAAACATAGGATACGAAATTGAAAAGTAATGCAGAATGGAACGTTCAGTGGAGTTATTATTCCAATGCTGTGATGAATTATTAGCCATATTCCATATTCACACACATTACATAGAATATATCTCCCATAGCCTACTAATGGACTCACCACTTCAGCTTTTGATACATATTATGGAACAACTCATTCTGTCAAAAAGGTAACACATGAAATAAAATATAGATTAAAAAAAAAACATAAAGACAAATTCGCTTGACTTTTTTTTACAACATAGATTGCACCAAAAATTGATTAAAAAAAGTACTATATAAATTTTGATTCCTGGAACATAAAACTCAACTTTGATTGCTAGTATCATAATCCAAAGTCAAACATTCCTTGTTCTAAAGTAGACACTAGTATGTTTTACTTTAATATGAAGCACTCAATAAAGTAAGCAATAGACTACAGCTGTAAAACTATAGAAAATAGAGACAGTGAACTCACCCCATTGGGAAAGAAACTGGAATATGTGGCATTCCATACAGAAGGAAGCTCTTCAGTTGCACTCACCCTTTTCAAAGAAGGATCACCAATAACTGAATTAACATTGGTCTCCATCTGCAAATCAAGAGAACCCACCGAATTATGACCAATAAAGACAAAAAAAAGTGAGGAAGTTACAAACTATACCAGAAACCCAATGTTTCACGAAGATCAAGAACGTCAAAGGAAAGTAGGTGGTAATTAGTTACAGGTGAACCCCACAAAAGCCAAAAGTACTCTTCTTCGACTAAAAAATCTGCTCAACAGCGATAGTGTCCTATAAAGATTTATGTTATGGAACTGCTAGTGCATAAAGGGTGACAACGTGATATAATTATAAATCTGTGTTCCTCGTAATGTGCATAAAACTTTATAGTACATGAAGATGTAAAATTCAACTATATATACCCTTGCACTTCTTTCGGGATGCACGTAATAAGGTTGTGACTGGAACTGAAGATGCCCCTTGTTTTCTTTGGAACCATATCCTGGGGTCGCTATGCCCAAATTTAGGTCAAGATTGTGACTGCCATCTGTGTTGGAAAAAAAAAAATTAAAACAACTTTTAACATTGAACACTTTCCTACCACAACAATAACTAGAAAATCAAATACAAGAGTAGGAGATCTAGCTTTTAAATACTACCTTCATTAATGGCTTCAGGTTTTGTCTCGCTTTCATATGTACTTGGCTCAAAGTTGGTCACTGCCTCCCTTCCATTGCATTTGATAGCAGCCTTGTCATAAGCCCTGATTTCCAGAAAATCAAAAGGGAGACATATGTTGGTTGGGACCCTAATGAGCTTTGATAATTCAGGGTAATAAATTCAGTGTAGGTAGAATGTAATTCATGTATCATAAGACCTTGCAGCTTCTACTTCGCTGTCGAATAGCCCAAGATATATATACCTGCACGAAAGCATTGCAATCTCTATAACGAAAACACCTTTGCCAATTGTTTCTTTGAAACAGGCAACTTAGACATGTTTCTCCAAACACGGAATAATCCTAAAGACCCATTGAGAGAACTAAGTTGAAACCACTTTGCTTTGTAGGCCAATAGGTACTTGAATCCGCACTAATATCTATCTAACCATAGTCATAGTAGACCACTACTTCAGTTTCAATTAACATAAAAGTAGGTCCTCACTTTTTGCCAAGGAATTGTCCCATTCGAGCTTCCCAACGGCCACATTTGTGAAGTGTCACTCCTCGGTATTTTGAACTCCCCCTTGAGAAACCAGTACTTTGGCGACGGAGTATGTGCACGAATTCCTCCTTGGAGAGATTCTTCATCTGCTCATCATTAAGAAGGTTTTTTCGATAAGTTCATCGTGAAGATGGTGAAGAACAAATCACACACTCCATCTAGACTAATATTCATCAACCGCTTATGTATTTTTTCTAACCTGTTTCAGATCCTCCTCATAGTCAATGAGATTAAAATTGATGTCAGCATCAAGTCCCCTGAACTTGATAGCAGCTCGATCATAGGCTCTACATTTGAAAAAGTCCAAGTCAACTTATTGAGGAGGACAACAATCAAATCCATATCTTAAAAACCACAACAAAAGCAAATTTAAGTATGAGCAAAAGCTTTTACCTAGCAGCGGCATGAGCGGTGTCAAATCCACCTAAAAGCCCCAGCACAAATTTCATAAATCAAAGATACTGAAAATAGTAAATAAGCAGAGAGAAAGTAAAACAAAATTGAAACCAATCAAAATACAAATCCATACCCAAATAGACTTGCTTCCCGCAATCCCTAAACAATAAACAAACAAAACAGGAAAAAACCGAAAGTGAGATGTAATTCATAAATTCAACCAGGAATAAATAATTAAAATAGAATTTCACAACAGATTATAATTCCATCCAAGTCAAACCAATCACTAACTAGAATAACACTAAAATTTGGGGGAAATAATAAAAAAAGAGGAGCTAAAATTGAACATGTGGAGCGTGAAGTGTACGAACCAGATATGCGATTCCCATCTTCCGGTCCTCCTATAGAAGGTGACTCCTCTGTACTGCGAGCTCCGAGACCGTGGGCCCCTCCGGCTCTTCTTCACCGGCTGTTGCTGCTGCTGAACCTGATTCATCTTCTTCACCTCGCCGCTTTCGCCTCGATTCTGATCCAGCGACAGATCCATCCAACTCTTCCTCGGAGGAAGCGACGACGTCGAAGGCTGCTGCCCCTGCCAGCTCCCGGCACTCACCGGAAACAGCTCCTTCGTCGCCGCCGCCACGACGGCGTCTTTGTTCCTGCCATCCACCTTCAGGATACCGAAATTGAAGGTGAAGACGTCGCCGCCGGCGCCGCGCGGGGAGCACGAGTCACCGTCGCCGCCTCCGTTGATCGAACCCTCCGCATTCACCACCGAGGAGTTCGACGTCCCGGAGGAAGCTTCCGGAAGCTTCTCCACCAGCACGGGCGAGTCGTCGTTCTGAGTCGAATCGGCATTCAGGTTAAGATCGAACATCTTGCTTCAGTTTTGAAGTCAAGGTAATCGAACTCTTCGATTTCCACTTGAGTATATCAATTCAAGCTAAAACAGTAAAAAACTAATCTAACTTCAACGTCGCCGGCGAGCGATGATTCCGACGGCGATTAACGCTCCGATCGAACACAACAATCGGAAAAATACAAGTAATGTAAGCAAAAAACGGTTGAAGATGCGGTATCGGAAGCAATAGATAACTCTAGAGAAAGAAAGAGAGAGGTTCTTCAATGAACAAGTATTCTGCGTCGGAAAAAAAAACAGAAAAGAAGCTCGTTCAGTCACTGCGATTTCGCCGGAAAATTTTTACCCTCGACCGGTAAAGTCGGCGAGGAAGAGAAGAACGAAGCTCACAGAAGTAGGCGTGAGAAAGAAGCATTTGTCATTTTCCTCGGCGATGAGTTCAGAAGCGGAGAGAGTGAAAAAATCGGCGAATATCGGATTCCATGGGAACCGGAGAGAAAAAAGAGAGATGGGATGGGTTTCAGAGTTCGGACCCATCTTAAGAGGAGATGGAATATATAAACATTTTCTCTCTCATCGTTTCGAACCGGCAAGTTCGGTCACCGGTCATTGCAGATTTTTTTATTTGATTAATTATTTAATTGTTTGTTATATTGCGCGCTCTCTCTCTCTCTCTCTCTCTCTCTCTCTACTACAGCGGAGTTGTGGTCTCACGGACGGAAACAGAAACTGCCGTCCACTACTAATGGCTGAGTTTTATATGAAGAGAGGTGAAAGAGAATAAATCATTTTATGTTTTTTTTGGGTTAATGTCATATTTAATATTTTATCATCAAATTTTTAATTATTTATGTTATATATGAGTTTTATTTTTTTAATTAATGATAAAAAATTAAATATGATCTTATCTTCATAAAAAAAATCGACTTTATTCTGTGAAAAAATAAAATGAGAGCAGTAATCCTCAATTAAGAAATACGTTATCTTAATTGTCGTAATAAACTCAATGTATTACTAATTCTAATGACTTTCTTTAATATGATCACCTCTGAGACTTTCAATCATTTGGTTGAGTTATGGGTGAGAAATGTTAGTTTTAGATGCATTAATTAATTATTCAAAGTCTCAAATCATATTTAATTAATTGTGTCAAGATGTAATGAATTATTGATAAATTTTAAAAAAAATTAATATTAGTAAACGGAGGGAGTAAATCAAAGTATGTCTAGGTTAGGTTTGTGTCAAGTTGAAAAAAAATGATTTTTCATTTATTTGTTTAATTAGGGTTTAATAAAATTGATTGCAATAGCCATCTAATTTTAAATGTTACATTCTTTTCCCTAGGATTATTGGTTTTATCTTTTCAGAGCTTGTTATCTATTGTAGGATGACTGCATTTTTTCAAAATTGATATTGTTTAAAGTTTACTCAGGTCTTATCTTTTTAAGTTCATAAGATATCTCTCTCATGACGGGAGAATTTAAAATTTATTGAGATATGTACATAGATTGAGAAATGTCTCACAATTATAAAACTTATTCATATATTATCTTTAAGTAATGTGAAACTCTAATACATAGTGAAGTAACAAGTGTCATTTAGAGTACTTGTTAAGAAAACAAAAATAAAATCTTTGTATTAGAAAAAGTAAAGATTGTATATTTCTAATGACATTGAATATTTTAGAAGCTCAAGATTTGTCATTTTAGCATAACCCTATTTTTTAATATATATTTCCTTTATTTATTGTTTCCCATTAATTTTGCGCCTACTGTTTGGACAATATATCTTTTTGGGGTGCTTGCAAGCATTATTGACAGTGTGAACTAGTATGCGTCCAAATGGAAGGGCATAAATAAACCCGGTTGTTTATGTGAGTCCCCTCAGTAAGTTGATGGGTCCAATACCTTGTCATTTCATATATTGTCACTGAAAATATTATGGTTGAAGAATTAAGGATTTCACACCAAAAAATAAGGAAGAGGAAATGTGGGATATATAGCCACTACTGGGAACGTGTATATAAATTGGGTAACGTACAGGCACAACCCCTTTTTAGCATAACACATAAATAATATAAGAGCTACCTAATTTCACTCTTTTTTTTGGCTGGTTTCTTTTTTTCACTTTTATGTTTTCAGTTTTCACAACAACCAGTCAATCGCTAACTTTTCATACGGCTATGCATTTGAGTTGAATCAAAGCCCATTTTGCTCTAGTAAAGTGAAAGGGTTTGAGAGTACAAAAGAAAAAAAGTGACGGGTTTGAGAAGATTTGTTGCTATCTTTTTTAACTAAGTAAATGTTATTATTTTCCATAACTTCAACATATATCACAATACTTATGGTATAAAAGTGTGTAGTTAAAATAAAAATTTATAATGATTCAGAGTAAATGTTCATTCAGGCAACTAACAAAATAAAAGGTGCAATTTGGTATATATTTATTTAAATTAGGATCAATTTGATCTCTTAAAAATGAAAATGTTCAATTTGGTCCTATCAATTTTAAACTTAGGTCAAATTAGTCTCTATCAATTTTAAATTCAAGTCAAGTTAGTCATTTACGTTTAGTTATACTTCATAAATGCGATTAAACGCATTTTTAGAAGTGTAGTTAAACACATCAAAGATATTATTGACACTTTCCTTAATTCCTCCCTTTATCTTAACTCATTTGTTTCCCTCTTTCTCAACCTCAGTGACACTTTCTCTTCCAACACCCGCTTGACTACATCATTTATAGTTGCTCTGTTTCAACTGCCTCGTTATTATTGCTGTCGCTTCACAACATCATCAGGTTACTGGTGTGCTTACACTTGTTTCTAACATTGTGTCCTCAGCCGTGCAGGAGAGAGAAGGGTTGGAGGAGGAAGTGTTGGAGGGGGTTGGTGAAAGGAGAAACAAAGGGATCGAGATAGGGGAAGAGAGATAGTAACGATAATGTCATTAAAATATTTAACTACGCTTCTAAAAATGTATTTAACTGCATTTAAGAGGTGTAATTTAGGTTTAAAATTAATAGAAATTAAATTGGTTTCCGACAAAATGAAATTAAACATTTTTATTTATTAAGGACTAAATCGATCAAAATTTAAAATTAAGAAAGACAAAATTAAACCTTTTCTTTTGTTGGAGATTATATCGGACATTTACTCAATCATATATAGTGTGACATGATTAATTGTGTTTAAATTATCGATTATATGAGTAATTTTGTTTGGAAAACTGGTAGTGGTACTGACATACGTATCTTACCCGTTGATCTCTTAGTCAAATCACGCAAAACCCGTTGTTGCGTTTTACTATAAAAAGGCCAATTCGCACATTCACATCAAACACCCATTTTTATTATCTTGTCTTTCCTATACACATAGTGGTCCCCAAAATCAAAGATAGAAGATCACATGGTAGATATAGGGAAAACTTTAATCTCATCAAACTCGTGGGATTTTCTTAGAATTTTTTGTTTCTCCTCAGGATTTTGTATAATTATTATATAAATAAAATAAAGAAATTATTAAAAATATTACATAGTACTATAAGTCGCTAACATTTATAGCACTAATTAACGGGAACCATAAACTGGTTCTTGTGACCTTGTCCAAATCTTGTTGCGATCTAATTGGTGTTCTATAAACATTATTAGCATATATATATATAAATCATTATTGATAGTAAGCACCGATCTTTAAAATTTTTAATAATAATAATTTTTTTATTTTAAAAATTACATTAATCGCAACAAAGTTTAAATCTAATACCTTATGCATATTACCTAAATTACTCACTACTAAACTAATCCTAATGACTTTAATAATAATAATAGTTACTCAGGAGGTTGGTGAAGGACAATTATAAAAAGAAGCATAAAATTACTTTGAGCAATGATCAAATATTATCTTTTCCAAAAAAAATTATGTGAGAGGAAATATAGTACTCTCTCCATTTTTCAATAGCAATTTATTTGACATTTTTAATATATTGTTAAATTAATACATTTAAATTTAAATTGTATATAAATACATTAATTTAACAATGAAAAAAAATTAAATAGACTGCTACAAAAGAGCGAAAGAAGTATTATCTTTATAATTAAGAGTTTTGTTAAAACTTCAAGCTATTTGTTAAGGCCTTAAAAATGTTTTAGTTGATTTTATTTTTAAGATTTTAATGTGTTGTATTAGAGTAGATGAAATGTATTTTCATTTCCTATCTAACCAGGTTGATGATTAGTTGTAATAAGTTAGTTATTTTTTCCTTCTTGTTCAATAACAGGAAACTGTTTCTGTTCTTGCTATTTTCTGCTGTCTGTTAATGCAACTGTTATATCTTGCAAGCTAAGTAATGCAACTTTCTTTCATTCTATTCACTAATCTTGAGTCTTAACATGTTGCGTATATTAAAACAATTAAAACTTTTCACTCTTAATTACATAACAAGTGTTATTAACAAAATTCTTAATTATAATAATAGACTTATTGCAAATAAATTAAGATCCTCTAAAGTAAAATTCACTGTAGAGTGAAAAAAAAATATGTAATGATATTTATTTAACGATATAAGAGTGAATAACTCCTTGCTGCCTCTCACAAATCCGCAAAATGAACGCATCGGATACAATTAAACCGCATCCTCGGAATAGAACACAACTTGGTTCATTAAAGAAAGGGAAAAACAAAACAGTTAATCGCCGCAATTTTTTACTATTTGGAGTCGTTTATTCGGATGCAACCAATCCGCAGGCGTTGGGTGCAATAGAAAAATATGCTTCATTTCGTAGGAAACATCAAATATGGAGAACTGCAATGTTTGTCCAGAGGGGTTAGAGTATTGACCCAACTTCTTGGCTTCCTTATCGATCACATGCTTCTCTCCTCATTCCGTTCTCGATTAATTATTAACTTAATTATGTGTGGGTATTAAAAAGATATTAAAAAACATTCTTTATTTATTTTATAATGTTAGTTTTTTTATCATTTAAATTCATTCATAATTTAATGCATTTAAACATAATTTGTGTCTAAATACATTGAATTATGAATGTATATAAAAATGTGAAATAAACTAACATTATGAAATCCAAGGAATAATATTCTACAAAGTTACCTCTATTTAATACATTTATTTTTATTTTTTATTGTTGTTTTGATCGAATAGGGGAACTGTTCATCTATTTCTTCTAATATTCACTTGGTAAATTTATTTAATAGAGATATAATAGAAAAGAAAGTTAGTAATATTAAATAGATTTATGAAATTGACTATTATTTATGAAAATACCAAAATGAAAAAATAAGCAATTATTTGAAACTAATGATAAAATTTATTTTGCGAATGACATTAATATAACACTCCATTAATCACCTTAACGCAATTAACACAATTTCATTAACAATAATAATTAAAATTATAGAGTTTTACTAAAACATATTTAAGCTTTTATTAAAAAAAATTATATGGGAACTTTATTTTTAATGAATTGATATTATTTGAATAAAATAAAATAAATGGTTGCACTTGGATTAATTTTAGAACGCTACATATGTTTCAAACATTTTAGGCACGTGCATATTGCCTTTTGTCTTAAGGAAATAAGAAAGTGGTTAACCTGTCTGGAACGTTTACTCGAGGATTCTGTAGCTATCATGGGGTCGTTGGTTCGGATTCATGGATGAAAATAATTGGAGCAATCAATTGTTATTAGTTTTGGGGTTTTTTTTAGTAAGTGTCTTTAGAGCACTTATTATTATTAAAAAAAAATAAAATATTAATGTATTAAAAGCATTGAAAATCATAAATTATTTTATTTTAAGTCTTTTAATAAGTGTCTTAAAACCACTTACTACTTTATCTCTGTTAGTTTTTACATTTTACTACTTAGCTGCACTTTGCACAGTACAGATCCAAAAACCTGCGTGCATAACTTCAAGTTTTGCTTTCTTTCTATTCACACTTGGCATCCTGCAAATTGACAAATGATTTCGTTTTCTTGCCCCACTTAATTAGTCACTAGTGCTATTGCTTTAAGCACAAAATAAAGTTTATTTTAAGTTAAAAAACTCATTTATAATATGTATACGTAATTTAAAATAAGGATAAATACTGAGCTATGAAATTATGTTAAGATTATCTAGTACTGAAAACCTCAAAAATTTCAGACTAATATTTTTAGATCATATATGAAAAATGTTAAAAATATAATTTATTGTGTGCAAGATAAAAAGTGCACGTAAATATGAGTTTAATTACTGTATATTGATAGAATAAAAAAAAATTGTACTCGGTCATTCAATCTTATTATTGTTATATCAAAAAATGTTTGAATTTTTTTATTTACTACCTAAAAAGTCATACACAAGATAGGATGCAATTTGTGATTGTGTAACAAAATTACACTATTAGTGTGCATTATAATTAAACTATAGATATAACAATATTAGTTATAAATAGTGGACATAGTTGATAAATAATAATGTCATATCCCACAACCCACAAGGATGTGAGAATTTTTTTGTTACCTATGTGAGAGTTTTTTACTGTATTACCCCTGCCATAAAAACATATTACCGAAATACCCTCGTCTGAAAACTTATTACAAGACTATCACGGTTTGGCTGACATGGCACGGGGGGTTGGGATTCGCCAACCGTGCTGGCGAATTCATTAAGAATATAATTTTGCAAAAAGACCAAGACACTATTTATCGTGCGCGCAAGGCGGGAGAATCCATCGATTTGCACTTTGAAGAGCCCAACTGGCTTGGACTCGTGCGCGCGAGCCCAACTCCCTTCTCAACTCTTTTTATCAAAACAACAATTGCTAAAGGTATATAAATACACGGTTTGTGATCTAACCAATGTGGGACTAGAGCTTTTGAAATACATAAGCTTTGTTCTACTTCTCCCTTAAAACAGGTCAATACTTAATAGTTATGTCACGACCCAAACCTAACTATCCAACAAGAGCTTTTGTATACATAACCCATAATTAACACAAAAATCAACTTCCAACAGTTCAAAACAACACATAACTATCCAGGAAAACGCAAACCTTTTAAGGGAGAAGTAGAACAAAGCTTATGTATTTCAAAAGCTCTAGTCCCACATTGGTTAGATCACAAAGCTTTTAAGTGTTTATATACCTTTAGTAGTTGTTGTTTTGGTAAAGAGAGTTGAGAAGGGAGTTGGGCTTGCGCGCATGAGTCTAAGCCAGTTGGGCTCTTCAAAGTGCAAATCGATGGATTCTCTCCCGCGCGCACTATAAATAGTGTCCCGATCTTTTTACAAAAATATTTTTTCGATTTTTGTAGCTTACCTAGGAACCCACCATGTGTTAACATAATACATATATGAATATTTACTTACATTTTAATTAAACAAATTAAAAAAAATTAAAATTATTTCGTACGCAATTCGCCAACACAGTTGACGAATCCCAACCCCCCGTGCCACGTCAGCCAAACCGTGGTAGACCTGTAATAAGTTTTCAGACGAGGGTATTTAGGTAATATGTTTCTATGGTAAGGGTAATACAGTAAAAAACTCCCTACGTGAGCATTACTTCAATGAGTAATTTTTTTTTTGACGATAGAGTAGTTTATAAATATTTATGTATGCTTTTAAAAAATTTAAAGATATATCTTAGCCTAAGTTAGATAATTCAGACTCACTTAAAATATTTTTACAAGAGTAAGTAATAAAAAAAAAAGACACATAGAGAGAGACTTAATAGCCTTTCATAATCACAATCAACAATCAACGAAAAGAATACTAAGTAATAATTTTTTTCACGTAAGAAAACAAATTATTAATATAAATACAGACACTCATTGAAATTATTTGCTATAACGGATCATACTCAAGCAATAAAGTATTGCGTTCGGAATATAAAAAAAATAGTCAAATAATTTTTTTATTTATTATTTCATCACTATTAAATTTTTAAAAATTAATCCAAACATGTTCTATTTTATTAATGCCGCAGATTATCCAGAAAAAATAAGTTCTTGCTGGCGGTGCAATAATTAATTTGAAATTATCTTTATATTTATTTTACGTGAATTAATTTAATCAAGTAGATTGAGTAACAGTACTGTTTGCCAAATACAAGCATTAAATACTATTAATGAGAAAATTTTGTTGCTAAGCTGCAACGTCAAGCATGACCTATCATATGATATGATAAAATAAAGTAATATTATAAGGTGTATTGTCTAATCATGGAACAAAATAATTGCTGAAAGCTACGTTTAGGTCCCCACCCTTGTTTCATGAACTTTCCTCACCAGTAAGGATCTAATATAAATGGCCAAACATAGGGACCCCTACAACAACAGCAACTTGGCCTTTGTCAAATTGCAATTAAATAGGAGAGAGAGGGTGACTTGAGATAGAATATAGGCAAAATAATAATTCCCTTTTGTTAGTCGCATAATTAGTACTTCTTCTTAGGGTAATCCTCCAAACCTTAAAAACCTTTTGGTAAACAATGTTTTCCAATTCAGGTAACTTGACTGTTAGACCCAACCCCACCAATATGATTTGACATTTCCATCCGGTTATAGCAGGTTTTTGGTGAGCAAAAAAATGTGCCCCTTTTTTAGGTCTGCCTCCCACCCAATCCTCACTCGACACGTGTTTTGTTTTCCTACACACATTCCTTACCCCCACCTTCTTCTATGGGAGAAATTATTATAGGTTATAAAAATACAATTTAGTGGGTATTTTAAGAATATATTATTAATTATTTATTTTAATTTTAGTATTTTAAAAATATACGGTAATAAACAAGAAGTTAATTGTTTATAAAAAATTTTAGATTTCGCATTGAATATGTTAAAAAAATGCAAAAGCTTTTTTGAAAAAAAGCTTTTTTTTAATTAAGAAATCAAAATGAAAAATGTTTTATTAGAAAGATAAGGTTTTATTTATTTATTTTTTAAAACAATAAATGCAAAGAAAAATTTAAGAACATTTTTTTTATGTTCTTTGACAATTCCCAACATTTATTAGCAAAATCTAATTTCTTTTTGGATAGACAAAATTAATGAGATGCTACAAATAAAATTGATAATTCATTTTGGTGAATGTGTCTAAATAAAGTTTTGTATTTATGAAGAAAAAGAAGAGATTTTTCTCTACCACTTTGTTGGTCAAAATTGGTCATCCAACGGTTCACATCGCTTTGTCTTTCCCTATGAGCAAGGCAATCGTTGGATGCTTGTGTAAGCAACAAAAGTTGCCTAAGGCAGAAGCAAACGACGTTAAACGATTGAGAGATTGTTCTTTATCTTCTTTTCCCACGAGACGAGACATGAAAACGTATGAAATGAAATCCTGCATTTTTAATTACTTCCCCCAGAAATGGAAAATGTGCATTACTTTTTATAATTCTTATGTGCACTCATTATAAATAAGGACAATACTTAAGTTAAATTCTTTGTAATTAAGAATGTGGTGTAATGATGACTTACTTATCTCTTAACTATGCTGGTATGAGTTTAATCCTCACTTATAAAAATGGAAAAACATTTTTTGATTAGCAATTTACTACTTCATATGAGTTTATTTAATGTAGTGGACACCCTAGGTGCACCCAAAGAAAAGGTCAAATTCTTCGTATCTATTACATCCATTTTTTCATTAAAATAAAAACATGTAAATAACTTTTTTGAAAAAAGTAGTTTAAAAATAAAAAGTACAACACATGCCATTATTTAATCGGAGAATTAGTTGGAATGAATGTATGAAACTTGATCTAAGTTTTTTTTCCTATAAATAATATCTAAAGTTAGAAATTAATAATTGGATCATTTTAATGAATTGTTCTTTGTTTATTAATCAGTGTTTGATCAAGCTAATTAATTACACGAGATAAATAAAAAAAACACTAGAAAATTCAAGTTTACTTAAACAACGGTAGAGTTTTATTTTAAGTTTTCACATCTGCTTTTTTTTTTTTTTTTTGGTGAGTCTCTTTTGTCATATCTGCTGTTGAAAAAACATAAGATGAATTTAGTTTTGTTGTATTACCTGAAAATAATTAGGTGACAAAAGTGGTTGATGATATTTTGGGGATGCCTAAACTCTAATGACATGGCTCAGATTCTGAGTAAATAGAAATATGCTAGCTAATACGATGATCCTACGCCCCATATATATTATAAAAAAAAATGCTATGCAACCCAACACTTTCTATTAACTGTCATAATTGAACCGTTCTAATTAGCTAGGTGGCATTATATTAAGAAGGCATGTCATATTTTTAATTCATCCACAATTTATTTACTTTTACTTTATCATCCTAAAATCTCAACATATTATTCTAATGCATTATATCGTCACAAAAATTCTCACTGTGTAACATCATTAACGTGAGTTTAGTGGAGTTGAACTTAAAGGGAAGAGTGGGTGGTTAATTGGTAAAATTCTGACTCGTTTGTTGCGATAGTGGATATATATTTGGTGAAAATTGCATGCGAGACTTAAATTTATCAAATTACAAATTATTTTACCTATTTTTATGAATGATATTTATTATTTTATTTGTTATTTTGTCTCTAAAAATATCAAGTGTCATGTATAAGGGTGAATAAGTTAATTTTTAAAGAAATTTTTATGTACTCGTAGGCCGTGTTTAGTAAGTGTATTGAGAAAGAAAATACAGAGACAATGGAGATAGAAACACGTTTGGAGAAGGAGACGAAAACATAAAATTTAAAGTTGTCTTTGTCTAGGATAAATTTGTAACTAATTTTCATACATCTAAAAAAGAAAAATATAGAAGAGATATCTGAAACACAAGAGATGCGACTCTGTCGTATCTCCAAAACAGAGGAACGCAAAAGACGCGTCTACTATCTCTGGATCTTTGTATTTTCTATGTGTAATCCTGGGGTATTATCAACTATTCATTTCTTAGATTTTATATATTTTTTAAATATGAAAACTAAAATAAATAGTTAATAATGCTCTTAAAATACACATTAAATGTGTTTCAAGAACATACAAGAATTTGTCTGATTTGTAGATTGATGTATTAACTTTCACAAGCATTACTCATATTTAGTGTATGAGTAATGCATGAGAGACCTAACTCATAAGTCTAAATATCAACTATTGAAAACTTTTTACATTCTCGTCATTTTATATATTCCTCCTTTATAACTTTCAAATCTTCAAGGGATTCAATTGCAGTATAGTCGGGTATAGTCGTATCCACAGGGAGTTGAATAAGGTCATTCTTGAGTTTATTAATTAAGCAATATGGTGAATGATTTGTAAATTGATTTTTTAAAATAAAAAAAAAGGTAAAATGACAACGAATTACAAGCAGATCAGGAAGCTTGTTAGGAATTGAATCATATTACAGTTTTCATGTATCCATTTACTCAGTGCATATGAATTATCATTTCTTTGATTCCTCGCCACCAGTTCTTATCTTATTCATCTCTTTCAAGCATGAAAAGATCACTCGGTTTCCTTTGTCATTTTGTCAATCTCTTGCACAAACTAACAAAGCAAACCGATATATGAGTTCAGGTGTTAAAACAACTAACAACCCTAACTCTATTTCTAGCAATTAGGAATATTAGATGATTTGATCTAGTTCCAACTTAATGAATGCAGTTCTCACTTACAAACAATCAAGTTTTAACTCATGCTAGCTAAACTAAAACAAGCATTAAGCATAAGATCAATTCATGTAAATCATAGAAACTGATAGATTCATATATACAAGAGTTATATGGATACAATCACACCATAATATCCTCAAAATTTCAACAAAAAGAGGATTATAAATCCATCTCATAAGAAGAAATCAAAGAACAAGGTGATGGATGCTCATCATGACACGTTCTCACGCTGTCATGGTAAGTGTTGCCGTGCTCCTCGATCACTCTTGACTCCTTCTCTATCTTCCTCTTCATTGTTGTGCTCTCAAACTCTTTGAATATGTATTCTGAATGTGTAAAAGGTTGAAGCTCCTGAATCTGAATGCTCATGCTTTATTTATAGAAAATTTCAACAAGGTCCACTGAGCAGTTTTAGGGGACCGCTGAGCGGCCTTGGCGGTTAGGCTTTCTTGGGCATGAAGCTTTGTTAGTTCTGCAAAGGAGGCTTGACCTTATCTTGTCAGAGCGCTGAGCGGATTGCAGGGCGGTTTGGGTTTGCTTAACTCTTAAGTTGCTTCACTCTCAAGTAATCCCATTTGTACAGAGGGCGCTGAGCGGCCATAATAGGGCGCTGAGCGGTCCTGAGATCTTCTTTCTCCTTCAATTTTGCTCTCCTTGCATTTCCTTTGCTCCATGCCCCTTACCTTTGTGGGCATTTATCTTGAAATTCATCACTTTATAATAATTGTATCCATTCTCTTGAACTATATTAAAATCCTATAAAAGTGGAGAATTTGGTTAATGAATTCATAGAAAACCAAGTAGATAAGTGTCATTCTAACCTATGAAAATACCAAAATATGACACTTATCATCAACCAACACACTTTGATAAATAACACTTGATATTTTAATAGGATAAAATAAAAGGTAAAATGTCATGTATTATTTATCAAATTGTATAAATTGATATTTAGGCTCATAAGATAGGCGAGTCACCATTTCTCTTGGTGTATATGCAATTGAATTCAACTTTATATTTTGCAACCAAAGAAATAGGGGCACTTGGGACTATTTGCTCAAGATCATGGATGATGTGTTTCTTGGGAGAAGATCAGAGAGAGTACAACAAATAGCACGCAAAACACACAGTTGCTATGCAATTGGTTATAATGTAGAATAGAATAGTGGGTTCCTATTTTTGTAAACATGAAAAACCTCAATGTCCCCCTTCCAAGTTGTCCCTATGGTTGTGCCACCACTGCCAGTGAATTGTTGTAATTAAAGAAGATAAAAGATGCTTTACGCACCATTGTTTGGTCCTTTACTTCAAAAATAACTTGTTTTGCATGATCCAAAGTAGAGAAGTAGTTATCACGATATCCCCCTATATTGCATCTTGCACCCAAATGCTCCCCTTCCCTCTTTAGTCTTGAAAGTTCTTTATCCATTGATCAAATTTTTTTTTCTCTAGCCCATTTTATCTGATATGATAGGAACAAGGCCCCATATATCTGTGTACACAAGTTTTAATGGACAATTATAGACAGAACCAAAACTAGGAAAAGGAAGTTGTTCCATTTTCCCTAAACAACAAGTATTACAAACTGAATCAAGAACAGGAATGAAAATTTTACAAGATTGCAATACTTTGGAAACAATTCAATTGGAGGGGTGACCAAGTTTTGAATGCCAAAGTTGAAAATTAGCATTCTTAGATGATGACAGATATGTTGTAGGTTGAGGCTGCAATATGTTTCCAAATAAGTAAAGTCCATTTCTAATGGTTCCTTGGAGAATGAGCTCCTTGGTACCCTGAGTTTTAACATAGCAAGCATTAGCATGAAATTCAAGAAAGACATTGTTATCTCTAGCAAATTGAGAGATACTTATCAGGTTCTTAATAATACTAGGAACATGTAGTAAACTGTTTAATTTCAAAGGATATGCAGACTTAGATGACTGAAATTTAGTGACTCCAACATGATTAATCAAAAAATATGTACCATTACCAACTAGTACTTATTCCGAACCTTGATAATCTTTGCACTCCATGAGATTTGCAGCATCCGGAGTCACATGGTGAGATGCACCAGAATCCGGATACCAATTAGGATCATAGACTGCTGTTGATGTGGCAATTACATTTATGACTGAGACATGTGCTCTTGGATTCCCTCGTTATAATTGATGTTGATTCTTGTAAGGATTTGCTGGAGGAAATTGGTTTTCATCTCCTCTATACCAGCAATCAATAGCTATGTGGCCCCTTTTGTTGCAAACTTGGCAAGTAGGAACCTGTCCTAGAGGATATCTGCGACCTCTACCTCCTGCAGCAGAGCCATTCCTTCCGCTTCCTCTGCCATTAGAGGAATTGTTTCTGCTATTAGAGGAATTATGGCCTCTCCTTGAAGAACCTCTTCCAAAAGCACCTCTGCCTCTAGTATAAACATAATTGGACTTGTTGGTTCTTGAACTTTTCTATCATATCTTCTTATGCCATTAACAATACCTCAAGCTCTCCAACCGAAATTGGTTCAACAAGAGACATAATTGAAGTGATAAATGGAGCATATTCCTTAGTTGAACCATCAAGATTTGCAACAACTTGATCATTCTCATTCATAAAATTTTCAACAAATATTAAGGCATCAATGATTATCTTAATTTCAAGCAGATATTCAGTAACATAATTTCCTTTTCTTGTATTGCTAAACTTATTTTTCAATTGCCTAATTTTAGCATTGATTTGAGAAGCAAAGAATACCTCTAACCTTTTCTAGATTTAATGTGCAAACTCACATCCAAATTTTTATGGTGAAATGAGTGCTCATTGATGATAAAAGCCATGATTTAAGGAGAGCATCTTTGTTTCTTCCATAACCGATACTCTGTTGTCACCGATCCACGTTCTTCATTTGTTGAATTTGCAAATTTATGTGGAATTCCTTTTCCAGGAATGAAATCAAGCAAATCATGCCCTTCGATTGTTGCTTCTGCTTGCCGTTTCCATGGGAGATAATTCTCCTTATCCAGTTTGAATGACACTAGATTTGAGAAAGTGTGAATCACATTTTGTGATGATGATGATTGCGAGCTTGCGAAAGCCATGGATAAATTATGGGCGAGTATAAGCTGCTGATAAAGCAGCAAGCATAAAACAAAACGCGGGAAAGTTGGTTAGAGGTGTACAAAAGTTAGTTATGCACAGAAGTAATTTAATTTGTAATTTCATCACTATTTCATTTACATTTCAACTTGTACATCAATGTATATATAGCAGCATTGCCTGCAAAGTAATACAGATTGAAAATTTCAGCAACTATAATTCTCTCCCATTTTTCTTGCTTTTTCTCTCATTCTCTCTTGGCTTTGCCATGGCTTCAACCTGCCGCTATAGCTTGAGAATTTACATGGTATCAGAGCTCTGTTTATGAGGCTCTGCTGCGCGATCATCGTGTTCTTGCTACTCATTTGATGCAGCCTCATCTTCAACCTTCTTAATTTTTCCTCGATTAATTTGTTGCGACCATAATGTGCCGAATTTACAAAGTTCAGTTAATTCTCTTTGAATTTCTAAATTTCTTGAGAATTCTAATAGCATTTGGAAACACTATCGCCGAGTTTCGGAGCTCAATTTTAGTTGCTGAAGCTCATAGATAGCGTGCAATTTTTCTTTTCTTTCGTTTCAATCGATCCTCACCGAATTTCATGGAGATTCCTTTGAACGAGAATTCGTCCTCGCAAGGTTCAGGCCATGAGAACTCTGATCGTGTTCTCGAGCATGTGAACAATAATAGCGAGAACAACAATAGCCAAAACAGCAATAGCCAGAGGTACAATGTGATGACAGATGTCATGAGTCCTTATTATCTGCACTCTAGGGAGAATCCAGGTACAACACTCATTCCTATTGTGCTAACAGATCATAATTATCATCCATGGTCTAGATCTATGCGATTAGCACTTAAATCTAAAAATAAACTTGGATTTGTTGATGGATCACTGAAGCAACCTGAGTTAGATAGTGAATTGCCATTTGCTTGGGAGAGATGCAATATGTTTGTAATGTCCTGGATACATCAATCATTGAGTCAAGAGATCCTTAAATCTGTGATGTGGATTGATAATGCTGCAGAATTGTGGTCAGATTTATGCATTAGATACTTTGATGGTGATGTCTTTCGAATTGCCGAATTGCAAGAGGAACTCTATGTAATGAAGCAAGGAGAAATGACAATTACATCATATTTCACCAAATTGAAGTCTATTTGGGAAGAACTGGACAATTTTAGGCCCATTCCTAGCTGCTTGTGTGGAAATAAATGCATGTGTGGGATGCAAATTATTAGAAACTACAGGAAGGAGAATTATGTGGTTAGATTCATTAGAAGTTTGAATGAACAGTATGCTGGAGTGAGGTCACAACTTATGTTGATGAAGCCACTTCCTGAAGTTACTGTAGCATTTTCATTGTTAATTCAGCAAGAGAGACAGCTAGGTGGTGGCTTAGATTCGAAAGCATTCTTCAGTTGCACCAATCATAATTCAGTGCAAAGCACAAACTCAGGTGTTGGTTCTGCCTCAGGATCAGGAAGGGGAAAATCAAGAGGCAGAGGAAGAGGTGCTGGGGGAAGAACTAGTTCTGGTGCTGGCAGAGGAAAGACATACTATGACCCAAACATCACTTGCAGTTTTTGTAACAAGACAGATCATCCAGTAGATAAATGCTTCAAGAAGTATCCTCATTTGCTCAAGGAATATAGAGAAAGGATTGCCAATAATGTCATTACTGCTAATGAGGAAATTGATGATGTTAGCAACAGTTCCAGCAACCAGAACCAGAACCAGGAGACAGGGAAGGACAGCTCAGATTTGAGTTTCACTCATGAGCAGAAATAAGCATTGCTGGCATTTTTGCAGCAAAATTCTTCACAGGTTTCTCATAACATTAACCAATTGACTTCCTCAGTATGAAATCCATCAGGTATATCCCAAATCTTATCCTTAGTTTCCAATAACCCAAGGCATTGGGTCATGGACACTGGTGCCACAGACCATGTGTGCCATTCTCTCAATGCATTCCACACTTATCACAACATTAAACCTAAATCTGTGAAACTACCTGATGGAACCCTTACCCAAGCAACAATTGTAGGGACTGTGATGTTCACAAAAGACTTTTACATGGCAAAAGTGTTATACATTCCATCTTTTACATTCAATTTAATTTCAGTCGCTAGACTTCTCACATCCCTGCAATGCACAGTGATGTTTAATGACAAACATTGTTTGATACAGGATCCCCATTTGAAGATGATTGGTATAGCTGACTTGATGAGAGGGCTGTACACAATGGTTGATCCTGGCTTCACAACCTTAAGATGACCCTAGCAAAAGCTAACAGCCGAGCTGCACTAGCCTTAGTTCATTTAGCTGACAACAGACATAATTCAGCATTAAATACATTCCCATTATGGCATTATAGATTAGGACACCCATCTAAAGCTAGAATCATTGTGATGCATGCTCAATTTCCCTTTATTCACTGTAATAATGTTGTTGAACCGTGTGATTCTTGCCATTTTGCTAAACAAAAAAAGTTGCCATTTTCAACTAGTCTAACTAAGTCAGAACATGCTTTTGATTTAGTTCACATGGACATATGGGGACCCATTGCCACACCATCCACAGGGGGTAACAAGTATTTCTTAACTGTGGTAGATGATAAAACTAGACACACTTGGATCTATTTCATGAGATTAAAATTTGAGACAACCCAACTGGTTCAAGATTTTGTGAATTATGTTCAAACTCAGTTTGCCAAATGTATTAAGATAATTAGAACAGATAATGGAGCAGAGTTTGCTCAATCAAAATTCTTTAACTCAAGGGGAATCATTCATCAAACTAGTTATGTTGAGACTCCTCAACAAAATCGGATAGTTGAAAGGAAGCATCAACATATCTTGAATGTTGCTAGATCACTTCTTTTCCACTCATCCTTACCTCACTGTTTTTGGCAGTTTGCGGTTGGTCATGCTGTGTACCTCATAAATAGACAAGCAAGTAAGCTAATAGGAAATAAATCTCCCTATGAGCTGATACATCTTAGCTCACCACAGTTGCAAGACCTTAGAGTTTTTGGATGTCTTGCCTATGCGGCCACCTTGCAGGCCCATAAAACAAAGTTGGATGCTAGAGCTAGAAAGTGTGTCCTTCTTGGTTACAAGTTTGGGACAAAATGGTATGTACTGTTAGATCTATCTACCAGGCAAATATTTGTCTCAAGGCATGTTGCCTTCTATGAGGACAAATTTCCTTTTAAAGGTAATATTTCCAACAATGTTCACAGCACACAACACCATACAACAGTCTATTCTGAGACTCAACATTCTGCATTGTCTGATCCTTTTACATATGATTTGCATTGTGCACCACATGCATCCAACCATCACCTAGTAACAGATTCTCACAGAGACATTCAACCTGTTCCTACTAGCCCTGATGTACCTGAAACTGATGTACATTCATCTAATGCATCTGCATCTGCATCAAGTTCATCACTTGAGTTTGGTCTTCGTACACAGTCACCCAATTCATCCATTTCTACAACAAACTCATCACAATCATCTGAGCAGCATGCATCTTATCCTGTTTCCCAAACCAGCAAATCCATCAGAATAAGAAAACAGCCTGAATATTAACACTCACCAAAACGTCGTTAATTTTAGTGTGCGATCAAATAATAATTTAGAAACTAAGAAAACCCCAAAAACGTAGTAAAGGGGCTAACCTAGGTCATCTCTCAAGGAAGCAATTTAAAACCAACTGCAAATTTAACTAAATCGGGGGGTTTGGATTGATGAACAAAGAGAAATTAAAATGACAATAAATCAACAATGATAAAGCAATATCCTGCATACGGAGCTTCTAGATCAAGGATTAATTGTCATGGGTTCCTAATTCATTATTCATAGAAGAGGATGTTGTTTATTAGCTGAAATCTCTAACCAATACGCAATTCACTTAGAGACTACGATCGTCAGCTCCCTAAGCATTTGTTAATACAGGAATTAAAACTAAGATCTCAGCATTAAAAACCCATATTAATTAAGTACCAATTGTACAACCCGATTAAATCTAATCAGTTCCCCAAAAGTTCCTTATCATAGTTTAATAAATCATACAATCGTCAAGATCTATTAACCTAGAATTAACCCTAACCAATAACATGCAATCGCTATATCACTAATTAGGGTGGAACAATTCATGAATAATCTTTAAGCACAAGACCTCGAATTAATCTTAATCTAGAGTTACCGCATGCAAGATATTAAGGAATTACTCCTCCATGAGTGGAGGATAAATACTCATAATGAAGGAAAAGAAAGAGTAAAGTACAACAGAGAATTGGATTGATAGAACCTGAATACAATTCAGCAGAACTTAGCAACAATTCTTGAAAGACTTCTCACAATTGCACTTACTAACATAAACCTAAAGTGCACAAAATGAAAATGGAAAAAGTGTAGCAGAAGAGGAGGAAAAAGTTCTCTAGGTTTAGAGGAACTTGGATGGATGGAGAGATCTCTCAAGTGAATGCCTTGGCCTCCTATTTATAGGCAAAACTTCGAGGGCATCGCTCAGCGGTTTATCACCATTGCTGAGCGGTTTAGGCGTATTCGCTGAGCGGTGTGTACTTTATCGCTGAGCAGCTTATCTCTTCACTCGGTGTAATAAATGCTCCGGCAGCTTTTGCAGGGGCGGCGCCGCCTCCAGGCTGGTGCCAGCTGGCGCAATAAATGCTGCGGCTGCAAGTGGCTTCGGTGGTACAATCGCTGAGCAGCCAAGGTACAACCGCTGAGCGGTCCTTTGTCCTGTTGTGCGCTGAGCGATATTGTCCATGCGCTGAGCGGTCCTTTGCTGATTTTGTCATTTTGCTCCTTTTTCCGCTTTTGCCCTTTGCCACATCTTCTCTTCTTCAGTGATCCTCTTGAACATTCATTTCCTACAATTAAAATAGGAAACTGCAAAAGAAACATACACATTAAATTCTAAGATTAAAACAATGCTTGAATTTGCCGTTTTTCTCAATTTCTCTCGAAAAAGGATAATGCGCAAAACATATTGATTACGTGCTAAAACCACACATCTTTAGTATGCATTTGTTCATTCATAGAGTAATAAAATAGGGTACAAAATCCACTTATCAAATATCTCAAGGATTATAATTGTATGCAGATCAACTCATCAAGTGGTGACTGCCCTTCTTTTTCAAGTAAGCATCCCCTATCTAAATACTTGTCTTACTCTTCACTGTGTGCTTCCCATAAACACTTTTCCCTAGCCATATCATCAAATTCAAAACCTAGGAGTTATGAGGGAGCCGTGCTAGAACCTTGCTGGAGAAATGCCATCAATGCTAAACTCTCAGCACTTGAGGCTAATCAAACTTGGGCTGTCACTCCTTTGCCACCTGGCAAGAAAGCTGTGGGCTGCAAATGGGTATTCAAAATTAAGTACAATGCAGATGAGAGCATTGAGAAGCATAAGGCCAGATTAGTGGCCAAATGTTTTACTCAAACCTATGGCATTGATTATTCAAAAACATTCAGCCCAGTGGTGAAGATGACTACATTGAGGATGCTGTTAGTTGTAGCAACAACAAGGGGATGGGTTTTGGAGCAGCTAGATGTGAATACTGCTTTCCTACATGGTGAGTTACATGAAGATGTATAAATGAGAGTGTATCTAGGTTTATGTGTAGCTGGTTCCAACATGGTTTGTAAGCTTCAAAAATCCTTATATGGCCTAAAGCAGGCTAGTAGGCAATGGAATGCCAAACTAGTTGATGTTCTCACCAATTATGGATATGTACAATCAAAGTCTGACTACAACTTGTTCACCAAGAGTAAGCTTAACAGCCTCACAGTTATCCTGGTTTATGTTGATGATCTAGTCCTATCGGGTAATGACACAGCAGAAATCAATGCTGTCAAGGAAATGCTTAATGACTTGTTCAAAATAAAGGATTTAGGCACACTTAAGTACTTCTTGGGGATGGAGGTTGCAAGAACAGCCCATGGCATCGCCCTGTATCAGACAAAATACTGCCTCGATTTGTTGGCAGACAATGGTTTCCTTGATTCCAAGCCTATTTCAACACCTATGGATTACCACACAAAGTTGGCTAAGGATAACTCATCCAGCTCTTTTGATGTTAGTGCTTATCGCAGGCTCATTGGGAGGCTCTTGTACCTCACACACACATACGACCTGACATATATTATGCAGTTGGGAGGCTTAGTCAATTCCTTGACTGTCCTTCTGATGATCATCTAAGAGCTGCCCATCTTGTACTGAGATACTTGAAAGGTGCTGCTGCCACTAGCCTCTACTTTCCTTCTAACTCAGATCTGGTGCTTAAATGTTTTGCTGATACGGACTAGGGCTCATGCCCTGAGACTCGTAGATCCATATCTGGGTTTGTTTGTCTACTTCAGAAAGCCATGGTGTCTTGGAGAAGCAAGAAGCAAACCACAGTTGCGCGTTCATCGGCTGAGGCTGAGTATCGTGCTCTAGCCCAACTCACTTATGAAATACAATGGCTGCTCACTTTGCTTCGTGATCTTGCCGTTCCCATTACAAGCCTAGTTCCTATCTCCTGTGATAATCAGTTGGCGATCCACATAACTGCAAATCCCGTGTTCCATGAACGCACGAAACATATTGAGATTGATTGCCACATTAATCGGGACAAGGTTCGTGAGAAAGTAATCGGGCTCCACCCTATACGCACTAGCAAACAACTAGCTGATGTGTTTACCAAACCTTTGGCCCCTGGTCCCTTTCAAAATCTGTTTGGCAAGCTGAGCATGATCAATTTTCATGGCTCAGCTTGAGGGGGGTGTGGGCGAGTATAAGTTGCTGATAATGCAGCAAGCCTAAAACAAAACGCGGGAAAGTTGGTTAGAGGTGTACAAAAGTTAGTTATGCACAGAAGTAATTTAATTTGTAACTTCATCACTATTTCATTTACATTTCAACTTGTACATCAATGTATATATAGCAGCATTGTCTGCAAAGTAATACAGATTGAACGTTTCAGCAACTATAATTCTTTCCCATTTTTCTTGCTCTTTCTCTCATTCTCTCTTGGCTTTGCCATGGTGATAGGTGTACTTTGTATCCTATTTTATTATTCTATTATTGAACATTGTATACTAAAAATGTGTAATTTTAATGCTTAATTAATATGTTTTGCACATTATCCTCTTTTGTGAGAAATTTAGAAAAATGCAATTTTAAGCACTACTTTATCTTAGAATTTAATGTGTAGATTTCTTTTGTTCTTTTTTAGTTTTCTATTTTTATTGCAGAAAATAAATTGTCAAGAGGATCATTGAAGATTTGAGGGAGAGTTGATAAGATATAAAATTTCAAAGAAGAGATTTGAATAGAAGATTGAGACCAATAAATTCAAGATTAAATTCAAATTCAAAA
>QANU01085255.1:365979-384784 GCA_003254905.1 Nissolia schottii | reverse complement strand
GGTAACTCTAGATTAGGATTAATTCGAGGTCTTGTGCTTAATGTTTATTTATGATTTGTTCTGCCTGTGATTAATAATATAGCGATCGCATGTTATTGGTTAGGGTTAATTCTAGGTTGATAGATCTTGACGATTGTAGGATTTATTGATTTAGGATTTGGGAACTTTTTGGGAAACTAATTAGATTTAATTAGGTTGTGCAATTGGAACATAATTGATATAGGTTTTTAATGCTGAGATCTTAGTTTTAATTCCTATATTAATAAATGCTTAGAGGATTGACGATCGTAGTCTCTTAGGTGAATTGCGTATTAGTTAGAGATTTCAACTAATAAACAACATCCCCCTTATGAATAATTAATTAGGAACCAATGACAATTAATTAGGCTTCAAGCTGCCACTGTAGCTTGAGAATTTACATAAATCAAGCTCTGATACCATAAAGGTATAGTGCTATTGTACTATGAAGAAGAAGAGAAAGGTTTGAGAGAGTAGTGTTGAGTAAGATTGAGAGATTTTGTGAACTAATTTTCATTGCTTCATTGATTGATAATTGAATAATATATTTTTTGTTTGTCCGCCTAGTTCTAAAGTTTCACCTTGACTAATCTGGGTTAACCCGAGTCGCCCACCTGGCTATGGTGGGTAAGTCTCCCAGCGAGGATAACTGCGTACACAAAATCTCGAACCTGAGACCTGCTTAAGCAATACCAAGCCGCTTAACACTTGGACCAACCCCCGTTGGTAATTGCACAATATATATGGCTCAATATAGTCGGCATTTTTCTCCAACTAACCATACAGTTGTGCACATAGCAAATTCTTAACTACTAACTACCAATAATTGAATTTGGCGCCAATGCTAGCTTTACTGCTTGGTTTCAGTTCCTGTGTCTTCAACTTTCACATTTTTAGATATATTTAGATAAAATGGGCTGAAAAGAAAGCCTAAAATATATTTTAATAATAATAACAAAAAAGAAAATATACCATTTGTGTGTTCAATTCAAAAGTAATTTTCGATTTATTTACAACTGAGTATTGCTGAGCTTCGGTTGCTAGAAGATCATTCATTCCCCTTTTCCCTTGCGTGGGTTACATCAATACCAACAAATTACCGAAAATGAAAATTGTCCTTGCATATAAAACTGATTTATGGAATTAAAATTTAGGTTAATTATGTTTTTGGTCCCTGTAAAATTTGAAAGTTTGGTTTTAGTCCCTGCATAAAAGTTTTAGTCCCTGCAAAATTGTAAAATTAGGTTTTAGTCCCTGGGGTGAGGGTGAGGGTTGATTGGGCTGACATGGCGCTGACGCGGCGCGCCACGTGGGATGCCACGTGGCATAACCCAAAACCCAACCCAGACCCATGACCCGAACCCAATTCTGACTCGACCCGTTTTTATTTAAAAAAAAGAAAAAAAAGAGAGAGAAACTCGATTTACCCCTTGTGTCTCCTAACCCCCACCCCCACTCTCTTTCACATTCTGAGACATCTTCTCTCTTCTATTTTTCTCTCTCCTCTATGTGCCACCGTCTCCTCAGCTCCGCATCGCCATCACCTCAGCCTTGCGCAGCCCTTCATCGCGCCCCTCTACAGATCTGACACCTGCGTTGTATGTTTGAGCCATTATCTGTTGGAACCACATCTCCCTTCTCATCAATGAGTGGTCTTCGCCGTAACTGCCCTACTCCCTTTCGGAGGCACTAGCTTCGGTGGTTGCCCAGTTGATTGCTGTGTTTCGACATTGTGATTCTCGATGCAGAAGAATCAGAGGAAACACTCAACGACCAATGTAACGACGATCGTCTCAACAGCAGTTTGGGAAGCGAGGTGCCCGTGATCTGATGACGTTGGTCTCTGCGGCGGCGATCTCATTTCCTCAACAACATCAACTACACTTTCCACAAGCCATTTTTTTATCATTATTTTTTGGGTTGGGGTTGGGGAGAAGGAACCGCTGTTGGTGTTGTTTTTTGGGTTGGGGTTGGGGAGAAGGAGCCGGCGGTTGTGTTGGAGGAACGAGGAGTGTAGGGAAGAGGGGCTGGTGTAGTAGCCGCCGCCGCTGATGGTGGGGGTGAGCGGGATGAGTGGAGGTAGGGGTTAGGAGACACAGGGGTAAATCGAGTCTCTGTTTTTTCTTTTAAATAAAAACGGGTCGGGTCAGAATTGGGTTCGGGTCATGGGTCTGAGTTGGGTTTTGGGTTATGCCAGCGCCGCGTCAACCCAGTCAACCCTCACCCCAACCCAGGGACTAAAACCTAATTTTACAATTTTGCAGGGACTAAAACTTTTATACAGGGACTAAAACCAAACTTTCAAATTTTACAGGGACCAAAAACATAATTAACCCTAAAATTTATATAGACACATGTATAAGAGACAATTTTGTATTTTACGAAGAAAAGAAAAGGTACAAAATGGGGTAGTTTCTTTCCTAACCAATAGGATAAATACTTTATGATATCTAATTTCTCTATTTTTAACAATTTTTATAACTAAATTTATCGATTTTTGTTATAATACCTGTTTTATACGATTGTAATAAAATTTTCATTAGTTAAATCATTGAAAAAATCAACTTATAAAATGTTTAGAGATTTGCAAACCATTTAAGCTTACAATGCACCTCCCTACAAATGTTGTATTAAAAAGTATTAATTTATGATATTAGATCATATAGTTCATCAATATGTCATATTAGATCATGAAATAATAACAAAATTAATGAATTTAATTTTAAAAATTATTAAAAATTGATAAATTAGATACCATAGAATATTTACCTCATAGAGTGGCTAAGAACTCATCACGAAATGAAACTCATGCAAAACAAAAAATAAATAAATAAATAAATAAATAAATAAATAATGAAAAGAAGCTACGAGATAACAAGACATTTATATATTAATGCAATTCTAAGAAGAAGATAAAGTCAGGTCATCGGAAGTGGTTTAGTCCACCAAATCACATATCCCTTGGTAGCAAGGCACCCTCCCTTTTGGTTTAGTTGATCAATTAATTATTCTTAATTTGATATTTTTGCTCCATGAGAATATGTCGCAGTCTAAAGTCCCTATCAATGGACCGTGACTCAAACAATGTTCAGTGTTAGCATATGTTATGGACCTGGCCCAAAGGCTCATATAGGACCTCGGACCCACAAGATCCACAAAAACACTCATCCCGAAATCAACTCTCCCATAATAACTGTAAGATCCACGACCCATCATTCCCCGAATCCCAAAGAATAATCCAGGAAGGAGATTCACAGGCCAGCGAAAATACGGTCCCCACCTAGGTATTTGAATAAACCAACATACCAAGTACGAACCAGAACTCATTTTCCTTGGACTTTACCCTTGAATCTTACCTCTATTGATTTGGACGTTGGAGTCCTTCCAGGTACCCGCACCAAAGTCTAGACCTGCCAAGGAGTTCAGAGTCTGACTTGCATTGAGGACAAACACCCTCTCGGTACAACACACTCATAAAACTTGCAGGAATAGATAAGATGAAATTCTTCCTTCCTTTATCTTTGCCTCATCTCACCAATCATATATGTTTTTCCAACTAGAAAAAATATTCCAAAATAATTACAAATATCAATAATAATATGTTCAAACACCTAACTGCCATAAAATCTGCAAATTTCTTTCGAGTTATTGTCCTGTTTTTTTTTGTTTTTTTTTTTCATACAGATTGTTCAAATCCCTTACTATAACCAAATTTTAGTGGGTTCAACCCTTTCTCCTTTTCGAAGTTGTAACAAACAAAAGAAATATCAATTCATGTAAATATCAAATATAAAAAAAAAACATGTGTTTACACTGAATGTGATTTACTGCTCTAACGGATATACAAAAGAAATAAGGGAAGTTATTTGAACATATATAGACATAATACATGAATGTGGGCACGAACGACTGTCAAGATAAACGTGAATTTATGTGAGATGAATTTGTATTTGATGTTAAAATATTACGTAAAAAAAAAAACACCACTCAAAAAAATTTGCAGATTTTATGCAAGCTAGGTGTTTCAAGTTACAATCTTGATGAATATAATAAGAATTTTGTTAGCTTTAGAGTATTTACTAAGGAATCTATGATATAATTTTTTTTTGAGATTTTCAATGTATTTTATGTATTCAAATTTTATTAAAAAAATACTAACAAAGTCTAATACAATTGATAAATGATTTGATTTTTAATAGTTATTAATCAATAAATAGAGTATTAATCTTAAAATTAATCTATTTTAAAAATCCTATTTTTCATTTTATTGACCCCATATAATAATTGGCCCTCCAAAACGTGCAAGAATATTACTAATTGTATAAATTAAGAAAGAAAAAGAATAGTTTCTGAATTTGAGTCATCCTAGATCAGCAGTATTAGGTTTCCACTTGCTTTTGGATGGGTACGTTGTCGGCAAGATGTACGAGGTTTAAAACATGTATGGGAGACGTGGATGCTTCTTCTCCATTCATGGAAAGTCCTACTTCAATATCTTATCCCGTCGTTTTGTCAAACTTTTCCATTTTCCCCATTATTTTAGTTATAATCATTACTATTATTTTATTCCCTCTCTCATAGCTGTAGGGTACTTCCGTATTATAATATTTTTCCCCCTTTCTTATTAACCCAATTATTGGTTTAAGAATCATTTTGTTTATGTGCTTGGAACTGTTCCTTGTATTATAATAACAAATCGATTGATATTGATTCCATTGGAGTGTGCCTTGTGCCGTGCAGAAAGGAGAAGATAAGGCGCAGTCAGTGTCAACCTACCAGTAAAAGGAAAGGACATCTGGCATTTTTTTTCCTTTTTTTAAAGAATTATTTTATTTTATTCTAGATTACGACACACGCATTCAATTTCAAGGATATTGAGGATCTCGATTCTCCTAACGTTAACCTCTTTTATACATTATGGGATCGTCAATTATATCAAATTTCACTGATAAGTGACTGCCATTCTCTTTTGGTTGAATTTGGAAATCAAGAATAACCCTGAATTTTATTTTTCTAAACATAGGAAAAAAAGATGAAAAACAAGACTATCTATGGTCCAAAAAAGCAGCGCGCTAAAAGTCAGAAACATAAGAAGATCACTAAGAATTGGAAGGCATCATATGGTTTAAAATTTGTCCTTTTTCAATTGGTAAAGAATTTATCATTTTTATTGTTTAGGCAACATACTAACCATGACCGTCCTTAATTAGCATGATTAGAGAAGAATAAACAAACTACTCACTTTTGTGATTCCTTAAAACCAGAAAAATTAACAAGTAATTAAATGTTTATCTTTAAGGTTTGCCAACAAATTTCATGCTAATGTTTTAGTATTAACAAGAATTGTTTTTTGATGTTTTTCAATGCACGTGACAACTAGGCATCTGACCACCATAAATATTATTTGAATGAACCACACCACACACAAGTTGCCAACTAATAATATTGTTTCAATTATATCCAACTACAATGTGGCACAGGTGCAGTTGATGGAAAAAACAAATTAAAAAATAATTTCGAAGAAAAATTAATATAAAAATGATCCGGAGTACAATAATTTAAAAGACAACCTTTATTTTAATTTTTTTAATTTAAAACTCTAAATTTTATTGACTAATTTAAAAACTAGTTCAATCAGATAACAGTTTTTTATTACTAAAAAATATTGTTGTAGTACCAAAAAAGATACTGAGTTTTCTTAAAATTCTTATGAAACAAGTCAGACTTGAACACATGATTCTTTTCGTTGAGCTTGAATATATGACCTTGATTAAAATGTTCGGCTTCTTTACATTTTCAACCCATTTGCTATAACTTATATACTAAAATATGGGTTGGAAGAAAAATTTACGAATGTATGGTGTTGGGTTTGAAATCGCTACAGGGTGTGACAATTTCAGACTTTTTTTTTTTAAAAAAAATGTTTGAAATCGCCACGGGGTGTGGCGATTTCAGACATTTAAAAAAAAAGCCTGAAATTACCACACCCTATAGCGATTTCAGACATTTAAAAAAAAAATTTTGGGGTCTGAAATCGTCATAAGGGATGACGATTTCAGACCCAAAACCATACATCCGTAAATATTTTTGTTGAATCATAATACGGGATTAAAAAAAAATTTGGCCTTTTAAATGTAAATTTCTCAAAATCTTCACCTACTTTAATCATTTGTCAACACATTGATGATAGATTAATACTAGATGTGAGTATAGCTATACGTGGGCGCAAAATGTTACAAAGTTAAAAGTATTATATAACTTGAAAAGTAACAAGTAGTTATTTTAATGGATGACCCCGTATAAATTAATTTGCTTAGGTAAATACGTGATTATTTATTTCTTTATTTTTACTAAAAGTGAATATGAATAGGAGGAATTTAACATAAGTTCAAAGCCAATTCATCTGATTTGCCTCTATAGCTTATCAATGTTCCACATGAAATTGTAGACCTTTACAACCAAAAGTAAAGGTTAGTTTCAAATATTATGTCAAGTGGGTACTACTTCATTAAATTGCAGTGAACGTAAAATTAACTTCATTCAGAAGTTAAAAAAAAAAAGGATTTTTACCTATCCCATGGATAAATATTTCATGATACTTAATTTATCTATTTGCAATAATTTTTATAATTAAATTCATTAAATTTTGTTATAATAATTTATATATAATATAACATATTGATGAATTATATGATCTAATATAATAAATTAATATTTTTCAATACAATATTTGTAAAGAGGTATATCATAAGCTCAAATGTTCCACAAATCTCTAAACCTTTTATAAGTTGACACTTTCAATAATTTGACTAATAAAAAATTTATTACAATTATATAGAACATAAAATAATAACAAAATTCAATTATAAAAATTATCAAAAATAAATAAATTAAGTAGCATGAAGTATTTACTCACAAGCTAGACAAGAATTTTTTTTTATTATTATATAGTAATTCCCTTCGTGAACTCGGAAAGTTAAGCCTCAATAGAAAATAGGAGAGCTGATTAAGATGCAGGAATAGAACTAACAGCGTCAGAAGGTGGGTTTTTTTGGTTTNGTTTTGTTAGAAGATAACATGATTTTATATATCAGAGGTTAAATTTACAATAGAATGTTAGCCTATTTATAGGCTGAGGACTCAACGGCCAAAACACAACGGCCAAAAATAAATTATAATCTAATCAAATCAAACATAATGTATATCAAATCAAATCAAATATAAATATATATTATTATTCTTAACAGGTTTCATTTGGAGCAATCTCAAAATATCAAGTTAGCATGAATCAAGCCATTTATGTAACCATCAGGCCCAGATTTCCGAATTAAACCTAAGACGTATCAAATTTTGACACGAAAACTTATACCTACCATTGGGTTTCTAAGTTCACACAAGGTCACAAACATTGCAATTCAACACAATTTAGAATATCCCATTCAAATTTAGGCACACAATATTTATCCGACAGCGACGACTTTCTTAGTAATTATTATTATTTTCTTTTCTCTTTGTCCTTGGTTCTTAAGTAGAAACTTATGACTGCGACATTACCGGACCCCACTAGGTCTTAACATATTTGAATGGTGGTGGGGGTAAAGCCGTAGAGGCATGAAAACATGAGCAGGAAAACTTAGAAGCAATAAGCAATGATTTCTGTAACTATAGATGTAGGGGAAACGATAGCTGGGAAACAAAATATTTCAGCAGCAGAGCTGGTACGAAGACCTGCGCCGGTAAAACACAACAAACGTTTGCAACTAAACAAGTACAAAAAAAGTTAACTAAAGAAAAGCATCATCAAACGAGCCAAAGAAAAAAGTAGCATTAAAAATGTTGAATCATGCCTACCGAATATGATGCCACTAGTTATATTATAATGAGATTTAAATAGTGATGCCTATCCTTTAAACTATTGAAAAGCATAATATTTCGAGGAGATTAAGATGCCACGTTTATAAATAAACAAAAGCAGCCAAGCAGCATCAGCGCAGAGTCATATCAGATTGATTAACTATGCATAATGTGTTGATTGTATCTGTCCTTACAAGTTAAACAAGATTCAAAGAAACAATAGACAAGGTTAGGGGAAAAATCATTCGGCTGTTTTTTAGTCTGACCAAGTCAGATCGTTTGCGTGGTAGATGATTCACCTTTTGTAACAGCTATAGGAACAATTAAATTATGAAGAGACGCCCAATTTGTCTAAATGAAATCATGTGACATACTATTATACAAGGCTAACAAGAGGCAAAAACAAAAGGAAAAAAATCGAGGGAATCTTTGGCTTGTTGTCACAAGTACTTCCTCTCGATTAAGAAACCAAAGCTATAAGGTAGTATACCATATGTCCTCGTTAGTTGAGGACAGGTAACTACGCCCCAAATATTTTACGTTTATTATGATTGAAAAGCTTCCTTTTCCTCGGTTCATTAGGAAAAGAACAATGACTTGTAAACTGAATGTGGACGGAGTGCATACCAAGATATTCTTGTTAAAAATTCTGAATCAAATTAGATAGTCTTAGAAAGTTGTCATATTAAGATTCATATGCAATCCTTAAGATAATATAGATCAAGATAAATAATAGATATGGACCTTTGATCAAAGAATCACGTGCGGGGACCTTTCAGTATAATGTCATTTCCTCTAGGTTTGTGTTTGGGAACTTGATACTAGTATCTAGCAGTCTTAAATCACGGCAAATAATCTTCATAATCAATTGCCCAAATGTCAGCAGTAAAAACCAACGAAATGTATGTAAACAAGCATACGGCATCATCTGTTATTATTGCCCCATATTCTGCATAAATCCGGTTTTGAATCGAAAACTTAAACAGTTGAAATGGTAACATTAAAATAGAATCAAGGTAAACAGTCTTAAATTATGTTTACATCCGGTTTTGTGGACAGCACCCGAACACCCTCTTTTTATTTTCTCCCCACATCCAAAAGAAAATGTGGAAATCTCTCTACTTTCTTTTTTTTTTATTTTTCTCTAACTACTCTTTTTTTGGTCGAACTCCAATTACTCTTCGGCGAAGTAAAGGAATAATGAAAGTCCATATTTTATGGATCCGTTTCATGTCGGATTGGATTAAAGGCAGAAATACTAAGGCCTCTTTTTGGTCATGTAGTCAACCACATTCGTATCTTCATAATTTTGAATTTTGATTCTCATGTTGCTAAGTAAAATGGGCCGTAAGATTACTAGAATGGTCACTGAAATGGGCCGTGTGATTACCAGAATGCTCACCACTCCAGAAATGAAAACATCTTTGCACCCCTCCAGTCTAGTATTTCACAGCATCCATGTCATATTATAGGGCCTTTCAAGTGATTAAGAATTTTATCAAGCTATATGCTAGATCATTGTCAATAAACAATATATTGTTTGACACATTAAAGCTTTATAGCAGGTGTCTGTCTCTCTTTCATAATTTTCATAATGATGTACCTAGACAGCCCAGCCATCAACCTAGGTGGCGATGACCTAAAGCCAAATGACAGAAATTGATATACCGCATATGGTCGGAAGACACATGGAGGACTTCAGATTCAACTACCATAAATAATGCAATGATACTAATTAAGAACACAAGTATTTTTTAAAAAAATCTGCTGTAAATAAGCAGGGGAGAAAAATATGGGATTTGAATCTTCTAAAATGAAATCTCTCATTTTAAAGGTTTAGGATTTAAGGTAAAATGAGGGATCTCATTAGATCAATAAGGTGAAAGTGAGACTCATTTTCATTTTAACGATCAAATGAGAATCTCACTTTAGAAAACCCTTGCCAAAAATATGCAGGCTCGTCCTCAAGTACGAAATACTAGAAAAATAATATATACAAACCAAGAATTTTACATTAGCAAAACTAACCTCTGTCTGACGGGAAAAAGGATCGCTGAACTAGTGATGCCAACTGATCTTCCTTCACTGGATACGTAAACAAAGATATTAGGGAAAGTGTATTGTGTGACAAGCGATATAATTGGCAAAAGCATGCAATAGACTGATCGTCTGAAGACTTACCCGTTCAGAATAAAACCAATCATTTTGACCTGCATAATTTTCATGAAAATATGAAATTTGGTATGTCAAGATTTGAGATTTAACCTACTAAAACAAACAAAGGAGAAACAAAACCCTAGGAAAAAAATATGTAACTGTAAAATTGCATTACTCGGCAAAATTGCACAGAATTTTGAAGAAACTGACTTCAGTAATGCTTTGAACGATGATTATTTTATCTACTCATGACCCCATGTTCAGCTGATTCAATCCATGTAAAACGTTGGAATGAACAAGAACTTGTTTCCATGGCAATCAAGCTTATATACAAGACAAAGGCATATGTGCTTCGCTTTGACTTTCCACTTATTATTCTTACTTGCTTAAAATGTATTCAGAAGACTTAACAGCAAGCTCAATGACAAACCTTGGCAGTGGATAGTGTTTATTTCTGGTCCTTTCATCTCTATTCCATCATCACCCAGAAGAACCAACCCTGACGAAGTTATGTTAAAAGGGAAAGCCAGAGGAGGTGATATGGGAGATTTCGCTAACTTAATAAATCTTTGACCTGCAAGAAAACGAACTTCTGATATTTAAATTTGTAGCACATATAATCATACTCATACATAACAATAAATAAGTGTTGGTTGGCATATTGAAAATTGTTAGACAGGGTTGTGTATCAGTCATTTCAGAAACTGCATTGTAAAACAAAGAGGGCAAAGATTAGTGCAAATTAGCCAACCTGATTTGGCTTCAAGTACTAGACGGATGGTCACAGCATGAGCCCAGTTAATTCCCAAAGCAGCAACAAGATGAGAATCATATGAAGCAGAATCGTCCTTTTCTTTATAGTGGCTCCTTGCTGCTTAGAAAGTACAATGATATGTGAAAATACTAGTCAAAAGCTTTCCAAAGCATAATTTGTTCATCATACCTTGAAAGGAATACATGAGAGGATCGTCGCCGAATTGGGATCTTACTTGATTTGTCACGACTATTGGAATTCGTGAAAATTCGGCAAGTGACCTAGAGGCAAACAAAATCAATGCCGCCTCAACGAAGAATCATTTTCCTGCAATCTCTCTTCACAAGATTCTCACAAGTATAACTGTAAAATGGTATGGTTCTTACTTGATAAAAGAAACGTGCCAACCCAATGCTTGTTGTCTAGAAGCCCCACAATCATGTTCACTGAACAGAAAAATGTGCCAATTTCTATGCATGAGACATCCAAGAAGAGGAGGATATTATATATTTACAATTCTGATGAGCATTTGAAGAGAGCATCTTTGACTCCATTGTTGAGTTATTTTCTATTCTAAAAGTTAATCTCACCCTAAAACAAGAGCAGCCATGCTATCAATGATGAGCAACTTCACTTGTTTCTGGAGGAGTGATACTTTGATGTGGTGCAATCTGGTAGCGATAAGACATCACATGGCACATTGAACAGTTTCAATAGTCTTTTAGAGACAAAAAATCAGAACAAAATAGGAGCAATAAGATATGGCAGGTCTAATTTACAAAATCTGCGGCATGATAATACCAAGTTTGATGGCAAAAATTATTACTATTAGGTAGCGTTTAGTAAGCGTCATAGGATAGAAAATACAGAGACGCAGGGACAGCAGAGATGCGTCCCTCCATTTAGAGGTACGACAGAGAGCGTCCCTTACGTCCCAAACATCTCTTCTATTTTTTTCCTTTTTAGATGTATAAAAATTAGTTAAAAATTTATCCTAAGACAGACAATTTTAAGTTTTATGTTTTCATCTCATTCTCCAAACATGTTCTTGTCCTCGTTATCTCCGTATTTTATGTCCCGAGACGCTTACCAAACATTGCCTTAAGAATTAAGAGTGACATGAATCACAGATACACTTTTAAGAATAACTGAAACCCCATCTGGTATATCTTGTCTAGTTCTAATCTAGTGATCAGCTTTGCTCACAAAAATCCTACCCATTGATACAGTTCTTCGAATAGAATTTCAAATAAAAAATGTTAACAGTAAAATATTTTCTGAAAAAAATAATCTTGACAGAGCATGTATGATGTATTGTAACTTGCTTCAACTGGTGAAAGAGAACAAAAACAAATATAAGAACAAAAGAAAGTCCATTAAGAACCAATCTCGTTTGATCCTCTGATCAGTTTGTTCACGATCACACAACAGGCAAAGCTATGCATGTTGTATAATCATGAACAAACCAATCAAAATGATCAGATGAGATTAGTCCATCCTGAATGTAAATCATGACACATCATGCCCCTCTGGTTGAGGTTTAAGCTAATGGTAGCTATCTCAAAAGCATAAGATGTACAGTAAATTAATAACCATGACAGGACAGTATGGCGTGACCTGATCCATGTAGTCAACCCCACATTGTAGGACAAGGCTCAGTTTTTTGTTATCGTTGTTGTTGTTAAGAGTACAAGTATTAAGAGGTTTTGTCAGCATTATTTTTCCTGTCCTTCTGAATTAAATTGTTGTCATTTCTTATATCACCGTGACCTTTTCCTTTAGTGTTCATATTCTTCTCCAAGCTATTGCAGAATCTCTTTAAGACAGCTCAGGTTTCATTGACATAATCACCATTAAGTTCTCACCTTTGAATCTACTACTACGACACCTATTTCTCTATAGTTCTTACTTCTTACTGAGAGATATATAGATCTTCCTACCATCCTTGCAGTTATAGAGAGAAAATTCGCACCTCTCAGTGAATTCAGAAAGTGAGGAAGGACGCAAAATCAGGATTCTACCAGCCATCTGCAATAAGTCCATTAAAGATAATTTTCAACAAGTTCCACTAGATTATCAAGTTCAAATGGAATGGAAATCCCAGACAAGATAAGAAAAAGAAAAATGAAACAACAGGCATACCTCCTGTGCCATTCCTTTCTTGTGAAATATTTCAGGAAAACTCTCTACTCCAATCTCTATCAATCTGGAAAAATTTAAATTCACAAGTAGAAAATACTGTTTTTTTTATATGATTGAAAGCAGCAAAACAGTGCCTGTGTGCGTCAACTACCTTTTTGAACTAAATTTAGATTCCACATCAATATATATGACGCGCCCATCTAAGCCTCCACAATTTGCCGGCAAAGAGGCAACCAGTGAGAGCTTCAAGCAAAACTGCAACATAAAATTCACCTATCCTGTTTAATATTAACTGGAGAAAAAATAATAATAATAAGCATGCGTCAGGGTTGAATGCAGGTACATAGCTAAATTCATATGCATAGCCCCAAAAACATACAATAACAAACAGCACGTACATTTTGTTAGATCAGGGACCAGATCATATTGCATCGTTTACATATAATGAAAGTAATGCTGATGAACAAAGCATTCGGAATATTTAATATATACACTATGCTAATGAAGGCATATATGAGTATCTTGACGTGTTAGTAAACAAACAAATAGCCGGACCCTAAATGCAGAAAGTGATGAAAAAAAAATATATCTTCAATCAATACCATAATCCAAATCTGGAAAAGGAATTCTGCCGTGAAATTAGATGGATAAATCATAGATGCAACAAAACCTCTAATATACCTGTGTTTTGCCAATTCCAGCTGGACCAACCAACTCTGTCAAAACGCCAAATGGTAAACCACCACACAAGGCCTCATCCAATCCTCTCAAACGAGTGGGAAGATGTCCCGCCAATCTCTCATCCCGCACTCGCTGCTCCATCAGAAGCAACGCCTACCACAATATTATCACAATATTATGCAATTTATGAACAAATTTAGGGGAAAAAGAAAATGGAAATCTAAAAAGGAAAGTAAATGCACGTATTACAGTTTGACAAGGCGGACAAACGACTTCGCTAATATGTGCCATTGCAGATGTTACTTCTGCCATTCCAACGTCCAACAGTTCCATCAACTCAAATTCAGTTAGAGATAACGCATCCTGAGATTTCAAAAATAACAACAATAAGAAGGGAAAAAAAAAAGTGTTACGATCAAGTGAATCAAGGTGCGAGAGGAACAAAAATAAATAAATAATAATTATAACAACGGAAAATATGAAATCCAGGTCCTCGATTCTATCGAAAATCGATGACCTAAGCTATTTAGCTAATGCATGTAAGGAATCAGTACTGGATGTGACGAACTGGAAGCTGAAAGAAGTGAATGATTCGAATTCAAAACAGATCTCGTTTTGCATAACACATATAGGTATGGAAAATTCTGAGAGTGAAGACGAAAACAGAATCTAGAGAGACGGAAAGAAAAAAAATGAATTGGTGGAGAGAAAACCTTGGCGGTGATGATGTTACGAGCAGTGAAGATGTTGGCAATGGATTTCGGCAATCCCATCTGGTTGATGAGCTTGTTCGCCATTTTTCACTCCTTTCTCCCACTCACTCACTCTCTCTCTCTCTCTCTCTCTGCTTTTTCCCGCCAAAACCAGAAGCTTCTTTTTGAGCCAAATTGAAAGAATGAGGCATGTCGGTATTTTAAGGAGGAAAGATTCTACTAGTGTAATAAAATAAGTGTTAACCTATAATATAACTAACGTATCCCCTAAAAATACTTATAATTAATAAATAAGTGATAATTGTAAGTTAATATAATATAATATTTTATGTACACATTGCTCCAAAGTTACGGACCACTATTTGGACTTGAAGAATTGGAATGGGCGATAGCGCGGACTATGGACACAACGATTATGGTCCGCTTGGTTTGCAATACAATTGGATAATTCACGCTATTTTAGAGTTATTATTTTTTAATCAAATTCATAGTATGGAAAAAAATATATTTAAAGAATAAAAAAATTTAAAATTATCTTTATTTTAAAATTATTTTTTAATTAATTTTTATATATCTATAAAGAATAAATACATCATAAATATTAAAAAATAATTTTTAAATTAATTTATGTACTTTTAAAATAGATGAATGTAATAAATGTGTTTCTATTGTCCTAAATCTCCGTTTTTTCTTCCTATAATGTTTAACAAACGGTATCTAATGTAATACAATGTGTAATATTATAGTATAACAAATAATTTTATACTCTTTTTAATAATTTATTGTACAAAAATTAAATATTTTATACAATTTAACTGCCAAAAAATATTTCATACAATTCAAACAAAACTCTCATCTTTAAAAATATTTTTAATTAACACATCCAAATATAAAATTAATATAATTAATGGTAAAAAAATAGCTATACTTATAATTAATTATTAAAATGACTTGATTTTCACACCCTAATCAATTTTCTTAAAATGTTTCCTTGCATTTTTTTTCTTGTGGACAAAAATGTTTCCTTCCCCTTCAAAATAGTCAATTCCTTATCTGTTTCCCTATCAAATCCACCATTGGTCCTATCAATTTTATAAAAGTTTTACTTGTTCAAACTTATTGTGTATTTCTCTTTTATAATAACATGACCAATCATACTTATATTCAGCTTAAGAGGACCATTCTTGTATGATTATCTGCTGTCTTCGAAGGCATTGCAGTTTAATCGAGCCATAATTTAGCTTAATAATATAAATATACATAAAAAGTAATTGCAGAGCTTAGACAAACTATTTTCTTTTAATTCATTTACATAGAAAGATAAAAGAAACCCATAAAAACAAAGAAAGCACCGAAAATGTTAAAATAATACAAATTGTGTAGTTTTTATTCTAAGCGTGTTTACGTGAGTTTCGTCAATCTTTATATGAAATGTCACCATCTAACTAACAGATTTAAAAGCTTAACCATGGTTACTAATAAGAGTTGAGTTCCCAGTCCCACCCGTCTAATTTCGCAGTTGCCAATTGCCATATCCTTGCGTCATCATTATTTGTTTTTTATAAAAATAAAGTGTGAGCGTATGAAAAAGTGAAAAGAGAATCAATTTTTTAACATTTTTCTCTTTATTATGCTGACGTGGATAATTAGGATTGGCCTGTTCTACAAAATGGATATGCACTACGTGATACATGTATATATCCACTCTTTAGTCTTCACCCCCTTTCTCCCACAATGCAACTTCTCTCAGCTTAGCTTACACATTAAATTTCATACTCCTCTTCCTTTCACAATTTTATTGGGGATAGAGGCTGCTGTTTAATTTTTGAAAATTCTGCTCTCTGTTCAGGTAAGCCTAAATTTTGATATTTTCAAATTTATATTGTAAAGTTCTCTTCAATTTCTGAGTCCCTTATTACATATTTTTCTTTTTCATTTTCATTTTCATTTTCACAAATCTAAATTCTAGAAGAAAATAAAAGAATGGCTAGCACTGCTTCTTCCTCCACCCCTGAAAAGAAGAGAGTAAGCTTTCCCCCAAAGAGAGGACAGATCACAGCCCAAATTTTTAGCGGCTTTGTCGCCTCGATGGTCTCCACTGTCTCCAAGGCTGGGGAATCGGTTCGGAACATTGTCGGAAATGCCGGCGGCGGCTCTGCCTCTTCTACACCGCCGCCAAGTGCCTACAGCTCTGAGGGCAACTCCGATGTCTCCTAAACTCCATCAAAAGTGGCTTATGTCTGCATGGCTTGACCATTGTTTTTGCTGGGTTGAGCAGTTACAATAATTATTGTATTTATATGCACAACTTATTTAATGTGCATGTACTACTTGTCCACTAATATAAGTTTTTTTTTTCTTCATTAAATTAATACATTCTTAAATTAAGATATATAAATACAATTTGTATTTAAATATATTATTAATTTAAGGATATATCAATTTAATTTTTCAACTGGTAAAGAGTATCATTTTATAAGTACTCATTTGTGTGGGTCCTCCAATTCTGCTAGGTCCTCCAATTCTGCTAGTGTTGTTTTGGCATGTTCTACAGAGGAAATGGCATAACTAGTCTAGAGGAGCTAGTTTATATTTGATCTTTGTAACTTTTTGTATTTTTTCCTTTTGGCTTTGGTAATGTTATATGTATGTTTCTTTATTATAATTACTATCATGAAAGTTGTAGAACTTGTCTGCTATTCAACAATTTTTTTTTGGGTCCCTTTTAGTATGGTGCTGTCGTTGCAATATATATGCGATTTCTGACTCTGATTCGATCATATCTTTATGGTAATCTCCAATTGCACGGTCATACACGAGTGCGAAAATTGGAGTTTTTAAAGCAAATTAGTATTTTTCAAAACGAGTATGTATGAATCAGTATGATGGAGAGATTATGGGATGCTGATGTTGGGATTATGTGATGGTTTTTGGTGTTGTATGTTTGGACTTGAATGTGTTCTTTCGGTTGAGTTTTTTTTTTAAAAGTTTTTTTTTTCTTTTAATTTGAGTTCCAATTTCTTTTAGGATGAGGTAATTAATTAGATGATGGTTTCTTTATGAATTGAGGGATTCTTTTGTTGTGGTGTGGTTGTTTATAATATCTCATTTCCTTTTGACCTGTTTAGAGTCATTTTTAATAATTATCGACGAAAAAAAAAAACCCTCCAATTGCATGGTACACTTCGAATTCAATATTGAGATAGAACCTGTTCAAACTATTGACCCAATTATTTCATGTTTTTCTAAGTAATCAAAATTCACGGCACTTGTTTGTGGGAACCGGACTAATTATTATGCCATAAGCTTGTATTTGAAAGGAACTTATTTGCCAGTTTAGTTTCTAGCATGTCTAATTTAATCGAAGCAAAATTTTAAATAGACCAAACTGGGGTTTACTTTTGTAATAACCATAGTAAAAAGCACACCAGAATGAATTCACTTAATGTAATTTTGTCACATCACAAAATTATATTTAATTTTTTGCAATCAATTTTTTTACTATTTAAGGTCATAGGTAAATTTTACTTTCTCAATTAACGATAATAAATTAAACATTATAAGTCATGTAAAAAAAAATATTACATAAGATAATTAATCCAGCTATAACAGTCTCCTTAATTGAGTACAAGTTGTCATTGTACAATTTGATTGGTACATCTACTTTTTGTTATATTCAATTAGTAAGAATGTGAAGTATAATTTTACATATAAGTTAGAGTTAAGTTAGCGCGCAATACAATTTTAACGAATCTCAATCCTAATTTATTTAATTTGCCTTATATATACTTAGGTACTTCTTCCTACAATATGAATAAAATTAGAGGCAAAAATGAAACATTTAGCTCGTTGATTCATAAGAATTAACTCCCGACAATGTGTCATATAATTGTGGTGTAGGATTGGGTGGACAAAAGTCACAAAACTATAAGCAGACATAAACATATTCAACCAAACTGAAAATGAATAAACAACAAAACAAGACATCTAATTTTGCTTTATTTATTTGAATCCCTCCTTCCATGTTTCTCTTGTTCTCACACTTTTTTTTTTTAGTGCTGCCTACTTCACTCATGAAAAATCAGTATATATCACAGCAATTCTTCCACGTGTGATTTTGGATACAACAACTCTAATTTGATATGCGTTAAAGATACAAACACAAAAGGATGCAAAAATTGATACTCTTAAGTAAATATAATGTAGTGTGAAATCTGTGATTTTTATTATTAATTTTTTTATTGCTTTAACCATGTATAAATTTCATATACTTAGAATATACATAACTCACTTTAAAAACATTATCCAAATTTAAATGTTACATATATTTTAAGCTCAACAGTGTAAATTTCGCACTATTGATCTCGTTTGATCTTCTTGAAAAGGAAACTTAATATTATTTTCTTTGTTCTGATTAACTATCCCTGTCGATATTCTCAAAGCAATAATATTTATACTTCTTTATATATATATATATATATATATA
>QANU01085255.1:261196-365910 GCA_003254905.1 Nissolia schottii | reverse complement strand
GAAGAAGAAGAAGAAGAAGAAGATGATGATAAATGTTACAAACTAGAAACTAAGGGTTGTGGAAGCCTTAACCCACTAAGGAGTTATGAGAGCTCGTTCTCACCTACCTGCACTTGTCAGCTCAAGAGCAGAGCTCCAAGATGTCTAAAAGAGGAAAAAGTCGCAACACAAGTCTAAGAGAGAGTAGTCAAGTAAGCGCTCTCTATGTCGCAAGCCCAGGACCCTAGACCCGATCGACTTGACCCAACGAGGCCAAAGGATAGAGCAACATGCCCTTCACCCAAACTCACCGAGTCGCATAACTAACTTCTGAATAAGCGGGGTAAGATAAACCTTCGAGATAAAGGGAAGCCACTATTCGAATTCTCCACATTCTATATCAAACTAACCGACTTAGCTCACTTATAAAAGCACATCACCCCAAGTCACCTGGTATCACTCATTCTCACTCTAGAATACTCACAAAAAATCTTTGTGCTTACTTGAATGTCGAAGTGCCTTTGTAGGTACACTCCACTGTCACTTTCACTCTCACGAGGAACATTGTGTTGAAGTTTTTGTCAAGACGCATTCTCATCCTTCTACACGTGTTCAGGTAACCTCGTTCCCTATATGAATTACTTTGAAAGAAAAAGAAGAATGATTATCATAATAATAATGATAATGATAATCGCAACAACAACAACAATAATAATCTATACATATAATAAATTGTTTGTGCATATGTGTGGCAAAGTTTGTGCATTCAGTGTCGCTGTGTATACCATACGTACATCATACAATGGCAATGGTGGCAGCAAAATCGATGTACACCTACCATTACTAAAAAAAGAGAATATAGCAACTTTAAGATTAAATTAACCTAAATTGTGAGGCACATTGCTTTCATTGCTCGTTTGGTATGAGATTACAGAGGGAAAATACTATGTTTGGTCCCCTAGACTTTTATTCAGTGTCCTATTTAATTTATGATATAAATAAAGTACTAAAATAGTCTCAAACATTTTTTGTCGTTGTGTTTGTTAGTCCCTCATTCCACAAGCTCAGTGACGAAGGGTGATCTAGCTGTTAACTCCCCGTTTAATCACTCTTTCTTTTCTACTCATTATATATCCTAATCATCAATGTGCCTCTTCTCCCACTCAAAAAAGCGACATTGTTGCCCTTGTTAGTTCTATTTGGTCCATGATATAATATCCGGTGCCTTATTTGGTCCCCAACTTGTTTTGTCATTACCCTCATTGTTACAAAATGGAAAGTCCCGAGAAGGCACAAATAAAATAGCACAAGGACAAATAGGCAGGAGCGTAACAATGACACAAGAGAATTAACATGGTTTTACTTAAAGTCTACATCCATGGACAAATGCGACAAATGAATTTCACTAAAAAAAAGATAGAGATACGTTGAAAGCTTATTTTTAAAATCTCGTTGAAACACCTTAGCTAGCTGGTCCACGCTTAAGTCGCAAACCTGCCGACTAGGTTGTTATCTCTTTTGGTTGGGATAATACTTAGTCCCACTTATGAGTTTAAAAATACAGTTACCCAGAAAATACTGACCCAATTTCAACTTTTCTTTATACGTATCATAGTATAAAATATGAGCATGGTTCGGGATAGAACATATATTATGAGTGGTAACGTAGCTTACTTACCTAATATTAATTAGGTATATTCAACATTCATAGCAACCAAAGGTCTATGCCATGTATTCACAAATAATTACACATGTAATATCATAGATGCTACCTACAATTATATAATAATACAAACATGCGGCCTATTGACTAAGGACTAGTGCGATATCTCTGTTGTAGCTCTGATTTCTCTATTCCTTTATCCATCTTCTTTAGTGTTGTTCATCCTTGTACTGCTTGCACTGCTCTGACGTCCTCTTTATCCTTGTTGTGCTCGCCTAGAACCATAAAGGAGTGGGGGATGAGAACACTGCGTTCTCAGTGGGAAACCTTAGTCGTCATAACTCACTTTATGATTCCGCCACTCAGGGATCTCTAAGTGTTCCAGTTACACTAAAGCCCTACTAGTTATGAATGTCCATACTAAGCCTGAGCAGTTTGACCTATGTTACTAGGTGCTCGGGGGATATATTCTTCATTATCTACATCATCTGTCTGCTAATCTAGTTCCTAACTCAAACATCATCGTACGATTCATATAGCCATACTACTACATCAAAATCCTCATCATACAATTCACGTAGCCACACTACTACATCATCATCATCATCTTTGGAAATTCATTTGAAATTCATTTTACTCCCGCGGTATAAGGCAAGCCTTAGTAGCGGTTCCGTCCTCGCCCCTTGTAGTTGCAGCCACACGCTACAACCACACATTACTGTCCGCATCGTGGCGGCCAGGTCGCGCTAAAACTGAAGGGTCTCACCTGCAGTGTCTTGACCTCATAATTCTCACCAACCACGACCGAGGTGACCATCAAACGGATGGCGGTGGGGTCGAACCTAATAACTCGATCAGAACTAAGACCTTCCCCAAAAGCCGAGCCCTCGGCCCTTCTAGAGGGGGTTTTTCCCATCATTATCATCGTCATCATGTGCACAGTTTAATGGTTGATGCAACAGTTCATCATCATAAACACAATTCATCATCATCATCATAGGCACAATTCATATATAAAAATCACAGTTCATCATCATAAAACAGTTATATCCATTCATCATCTTAAAGCAACAATTATAACCTAATAGCTCATATCATCATCTTCATTATAATTATTGAAAGATCATCATCTTACATCCTAACATGCACCACTACATACTCATAAGCATTTACCATTCCTCATATTGACAAGCATCATTTTATAATTCTATCTTATGCTCCTCTTAGTCTAAATCATTTAACACACATAACATCATATAACTCATAAGCATATCCCTATTATTTCTTGAGTAATTATCGTTCAAAATCCCATGTCATCATCTTCGTCATTTATCACCAACCTCTAACATGTATTACCTCATATTAACATAACATTTAACATATAACATATCACCTAATTTCAGGCTCAACATCCTCATAAACATAAACCAACCTAATTCTAACAATTATTCCAATAGATTACCAGACCATGCAGAAACTTCTAGATACAAATATAATCGATAGAAATCTTCAAGAACATCATTTAGCAATTAAAATCTAACATATTTTAACACCAAACATAGCACAACCATCATCATAAGTAATTCCATGTCTCATAATCATTTCTAATTATCAAGAATATTATCAAGCAATTAAACCTAATATAATCTATCACAAACATCATCAAACATTTTAGAACCACATAGACAGCGGTTAGAACGGTTTACCCACCTCCAAATACAATTTGGAAACGGTAAAAGTGAAGAGGAAAATTCCCTGAGCACTTCCATGACGATTGATGAAAGCCTTTTTAACCACTTTCTCGGATCTTGACACGGCTTAGGTTTTGTCACAACCATGCCAAGCTCGTTGAAAGCTTTTATGCGCTTTTGTCGTTCAAATTAAATTTATATATACATACCTACTTTACGGCTTTCAGATTCCAAAAGGAATCCAATTGCAGTATAGGGTATGGTCGATCCCACAGGGACTTGTAAAATACCATTCTTGAGTTCGTTTAATTAAACAATAAAGTGAAGGATTTGATAATTTGATAGTTAAATAAATAGGTAAATAAATGACAAAAAGTAAATAGGAAACAAATCAGAGGTAGTTCCGGAGCTTGTTGGGAATTTTAATCACATTATAGTTTCACGCATCCAGTTACTTATTACATAGAACTATCGTTTAATTGCCCGCCATCAGTTCTTAACTTGTCATCACTTTCGCGCATGACAAGATCACAGGTTTCCCTTGTTAAACTGTCACTTTCGCACACTAGCTTAACAAGGTACGCCAGCATTAATCCAGATGTTAAAACGGCTAACCTTTATTCCAGTTACGGCAACAAGGTTAGATGAAATGATTTAGGTCAGACTCTAATGATTGTAACTTTCGTTCACAACGTTCAAGTCTAGGTTCTAGTTAAGCATAGCATTATTGATTTTAATTTGGTTATGACCTAATTAGCATAACTTTCGTTCATGTAAATAAGTCCCAAATCAAGAATCAAAACACTAAACAAAACTAGCATTAGGCATGAAATCATTCAAGCAAATCATAAGAAAAAGATAGATTCATATGTAATAGTTACATGGATACAAGCAAACTACAATAGTAATCAAAATCCCAACAAAAAGAGGGTTAGGAACCCATCTTACAAGAGAATCTCGGAGGCAAGATTTAGGCACTTACCATGACACGTGCTCACGCCGTCATGGCCATGGCTTCGCCAAGCTTCCTCGATCTCCGGCTCCTTCACAAGCCTCGTCTTTGTTCCTAACCTAACCTAAACTAAACTAAGCTTAATAATACAAGGAAAATGTGAAAAAAGTGAAGAATGGAGGGGGGTTGGATGAATTCCTCGAAGTGGTCTCCGCCTCCTCTATTTATAGGCAAAAATTGGTCTCCGTCGCTCAGCGGTTTTGGTTCTATCGTTGAGCGATTATGTAGTTATCGCTGGGCGGCGGCGTTGTATCGCTGAGCGATCGTACTTGTACGCGTCTTCATTAAATGCTTGGCAGCTTTTTGCAGGGCGGCGCTGACGTGGCACTCTGTGATTGGCTGGTTCCAGTTGGCTCCAGCTGGCTTAATGATGGCGCCGGTGCAAGTGGCTTGCCGACGTACTTTCGCTGAGCGGTTCAAGTAACATCGCTGAGCGATTCCTCTCTAAATGTTGAGCGATGCTTTGTCCCTCGCTGAGCGATGCCTTTGTCCAGAATCTTCTTTTTAAGCTCTTTTTCAATTCTGCCCTTTTCTTCCCTTCTTCATGGGATTATTCTTCAATTAATTATGCTTGCATCCTTTTATCAAAACATATTTAAAACCTACAAAATATAGAGATTTAATTAGATAATTCTTTAAAATATGTGAGAATAAGTGCCATTTTGAATAATGAAAATTGTATATTTTGGGCACTTAACGATCCTGCTATTTTTTCAGCGTCTGGCAGCATCGCAGCAGTGCGCGAACGGACCCAAAAAGAAAGGAAGAAAATGAAACAAAGAACAAAGAAATGAAGCTTAAGCTTCAGGAGAGAAAAAAAGAATAAAACAGCGTCAGGCAGAAAGAAAGAAAACAAAACAACAATGAAAAGAAAATAAAGATGGATGCTTCAGGGGGAAGTATTTGTAGCCTGATAAGTGCCTAATTTTCGTAATTCTTATTAATCAAAATGGCACTTATCCGTTTATGTTTTAAACAAATTACCTAAATAAAGTCTTATGTTTTGTAGGTTTTATTACATATTATGGAAGATGGATACAAGAATAATAGTGAAGGCTAATCCCTAGAAGAATGGAAGAAAAAGGGCATCAAAAGAAAGGAAACAAAAATGATGATGGAACAGCAACCTTGCTCAGCGGATAACACACAAGCGCTCAGCGCTGGAGGCTGGTTCGCTCAGCGGATAAAGCTTACCGTTCAGCGGTCAAAGCTTCTAGAAAGGGTCCACCGCCAGCATTTATTGCGCCAGGCTGGAGCCGCCACGAATCTCGGCGCCGCCCTGCAAGCCGAAACACCATTAATTGAAGCCGCTTTAGCCATCATTTTTGACCAAACCGTTGAGCGGTGGTGCTCAACCGCTGAGCGGTCCTCCCAAATTTTCCCTATAAATCGGGGGGAGGCCCAGGCATTATGGCATCACTCATTCCCTCCTTCCTCCTTCATTATTTCACTCATTTTCTATACTTTCCTAAGCTAGGGTTAGGTAGGAAATTAGGGTTTAGAAGCTTTCCTTAACGGAAGTGCTGCCGGATTATCAAACGGTTGTGAACTGTGGTGAACGTGTGGAGGCATTTTACCTCTCTTCTCAACCAACCATTACTCTAAACCCTAGTAAGTTGTAATCTATCCATGAGAATGGATAACTAACTTCTTCTTTGTTGGGATTTGATGCGTTGTATTGCTTTTATGTATCCGTTTTGATTCATAAGTATGATTCTATGTAGTTCTACGGTTTTTATGATTGATCTTGCACCTAATGCTAACTTTTGTTTAGTGTTTTGATTCCTAACTTGAGACTTACTTGTTTGAGTGAAAGCTATCCTAAGTAAGTTACAAACCAAGTTAAGTTCAATATTGCTATTCTTAAGGTTTGATTTAATCGGTTAAATGTTGTGGACGAAAGTTATCATTATTTAATCGGACCTAGATCAATTCATTTAGTTCTTAACTGCCGTAACTGGAAACCAAGGACTAATCGCTTTAACACCTGCTTAAACTTCAAGGTACTTTATTGAGTTTGTGCAAGACATTGACAACTTAATAAAGGAACTTGTGATCTTAACATGCTTGAGAAAGATGGTTAAGTTAAGAACTAGTGGCGATAAAACAAAATGAACTCATAGATCATATTAACTGAATTATTGGTTACATTAAAAGTAATATTGCAACTCAAATCCCAACATATTTCCTTACCTGCCTAAACTTAAGTTCATTAATCGTTTTATATTTTATTTTATCGTTTCTTTATTAAAGTCACTCAAACAAACCAATCACCTTTTGTAAGCTTAACGTAGCACCAATCAAAGACCGTTGTTTCAGTCACAATCTCTGTGGATACGATAATACCCGACTTTACTGCAATTGGATCCCTTAAGGATCTGAAAGCTTTAAAAATGATATTTTAAATTAACGAGAGTACAAACCCATTGTGGTAAAAAGCTTTCATCATAGCCCCCCACCGCCTTACATACATATACATATATTATATAACGTATTATTATATTATATATATGTTATATATTAATATTTTATTATTATTTTTACTATTCATTAGGATTATTATATTATATAATAACATATTATAATATATATATATATATATATATATATCCCTGCTACGGTTGGAAGGAGATATGGATGGGCCCCGTTCAATTTTGATCATGCTTGATTGCGTTTTATTGTTCGTAGTCCCGGTGCTTCACGTACAGTTGTTCGAAAAATATTTCGGACGTACCCTCGCGATCTACCAAATTTTCTTATCAGTAGGTTGGGTCTGGTTGAGATATTCTTGGAATTATTATTTTATTAGTGTATTTTACGGACTCCCTTGAGTCGAAATTAAATTTCAATGATGATGAAAATCAACCCAAATCTCGCGAAATCCCGTGAGATCGCGAAATCACTATTTTGACTGGTATTTTTAAGGATTACATTTAATAATTTAATTTTTCAGTCTTAATAATTGACTCACATTTATTTATTACGTGAAATCTTTGAAAGGGGAAAATCCGGGATGTTACACTCGTCGTTTCATATATCCTTCTTTACAACTTTCAAATCCTCATGGGATTCAATTGCAGTATAGTCGTGTATAGTCGTATCCACAGGGAGTTGAATAAAGTCATTCTTGAGTTTGTTAATTAAACAATAGAGTAGATGGATTGGGAATTGATTTTAAAACAAAGACAGAAAATAAGAAGATAAATACAAGATAAAATGACAACAGATCAGACGTAGGGTAGGAAGCTTGTTGGGTTTTGAATCATGTATAGTTTCTTGTATTCATAACTTAATGCAGAGGAATTATCTTTCCTTTGATTTCTCGACACTAGTTCTTATCTTAAACATCTTTTTCAAGCATGATAAGATGATTAGGTTTGCTTTATTAGGCTGTCAATTTCTTGCACAATTTAACAAAGTAAACCAACATTAATTCAGATGTTAAAGCGACTAATAACCCCAATTCTATTTCTAGCAATTAAGTTTATTAGATGAAATGTTGTAGGTCCAACTTTACTGAGGCAGTTTCACTCGCGACAGTTAGGCTTAGATTCAAGCTTTAGTTAACCAGATTAAACATTGAATTGATTTCCACTTAACAATGTAGCTTTCACTCACAAATATTAAGTTACAAGACAACATTTAATTAGCTGAACTATAGATAGCATTACATTTAATTAGCTGAACTATAGATAGCATTAGGCACAAAACCCAATTCATGTAAGTCAAAGAAACATATATATTCATTCATGCAAGAAGTAACATGGATACAAGTAGGCTATAGCATTTATCAAAATCCCAACAACAAGAAGATTACAAAATCATCTTACAAGAGAGGACCACAGAGGCAAGGTAAGGACTACTCACCATGGCACGTTCTCACGTTGTCACGACAAGGACCGCCGTGCTTCTCAATCTTTTTTGGCTCCTAGCCTGGCCTCTTCTCTGTTGCTTAAAACAATGTTTTTTAAAACTCTAAAACTATAGAAATTGAAGGAGGAAGGATTCTGTGAAGTGAGGAAAATGCTTCTGTAAAGGTATGGAAGTCCCCCTGAATGCTGCTCCTGAGGCCTCTATTTATAGGCCAAATTCCTCGAGGGCCGCTCAGCGGCCTCAGGGCTTCGCTGAGCGGCGCAGCTTTCTTTACAGTGAAGTCTTCTCTGCTCTGAAGGTTGGCTCTGCTCTGACATTATCCTGTCCCCGCTGAGCAGTGTGCAGAGAGCTGAGCGGTGTGCAGAGCGTTGAGCGGTGACAGTGCGGCTGCAGGGTGGCTTGCAGAGCTTGCTTCGTCCTCAAGTTACTTCATTCTGAAGTAAGATACCGCTGAGCGGCCTTGGACCCCCACTGAGTGGTCTGCTCTTCTGCTTCCCTTTTTGTTTGTTTTTGTCTTGTTTTTCTTTTTGTTCCTTGTCTCTTTCTCTTTGGGATTTTTAATCTGTCATATTCATCATTTTAGCTTATTGTATACATTTTTTTCTTTTTATGAATTTATTGTAAAATAGGAAGAAATTGTTTTGATAATATATGAATTAAAGGAAAAAGATTATTATTTTAACTTGTAAAAATACTAAAATATACTAATTAACAAGATACAAAAGAATGCTACACTCCACTCAACTTAAATTCCAAATACCTCAATTTTTTTTTTAGTGTATTCACTTAACCCAAATAGAGAATACGGAGAAACAAACAAACTCTCTGTAAATCAATTTGAACAAATAGGATTGTTAAATTGTTGCGCGCCTAAATGGATTCACCAAATGAAACTTAAAGGCCTGTATCAAAGCACCGCCATAGCAAGCCTTTATATAGGCTTCAGTTCAAATAACGCCAAGGCGTTTCATGCACGGCCATGTGCTCACCTGATTATTTTCAAGTACATTGAATGTTGAAAATTCCAATTTGAACTCTTATCAGAGAGTTGCAAGTGGGCAAAATATCTAGACCCACAAATTTGACCGTATTCAAATTTATTTTTGTTACAAAAGTGGACATCCAATTATCATAGCACTAACATTCACCCATTTATATATTCTAGAAAATTAAATACTACACTCGTTAATGGAATCATGAATGAAGTGACTAATAAGAACAACAATAAAAAATATTTCAAATTATTTTAATATTTGATTTATATTAAGAATGAACACTAAGTGAAATGTCTAAAGACCTTCCCTGATTATAGAAGTTGATTTCAATTGGTAGCACTTAAAGCGAACTAGCTGTCACCAGCTTCATATATACATGGAATAGACCCTTCGTATGATTTGGCTAACGTGGCACAGGGGATTAGGATTCGCCAATCACATTGACGACGATTTTTTTTTTAATTTGTTTGATAAAATGTAAGTAAATATTCATATATGTGTTATATTAGCACATGGTGGACGGAGAATTCAATATGTGCGAAAATCATGGGTTCCTAGGTAAGCTACAAAAATCCAAAAAATATTTTTGCAAAAAGACCGGGACACTATTTATCGTGCGCGCAAGGGGAGAATCCATCGATTTGCACTTTGAAGAGCCCAACAAGTTTGGACTCATGCGCGCGAGCCCATTTCCCTTCTCAACTCTTTTTACCAAAACAGCAACTACTAAAGTTATATAAACACTTAAAAGGTTTGTGATCTAACCAATGTGGGACTAGAGCTTTTGAAATACATAAGCTTTGTTCTACTTCTCCCAAATACATAAGCTTTTGAAATACATAAGTTTCGTTCTACTTCTCCCAAATACATCATAGATTGGTATTTATACAACCAAATTCCTAAGAGGCTTACTGTTGTCTTAGATTTTGTCCTCTGTGTTGTAAAGTTAGCCAGAATATGCTCTGCCAGATCGTCAAAGGATTGGATGCACTTGGGTGGAAGTGATATTGGCTCGGGAGAAGGTGGAGCATGGATTCCTATGGATATTGATTCGCGGGTCTCCCTAGATGTTGCGACGCGAGATGTTTTTCTGTTGTGTTTGGGTGGCATGGTGGCAGATATTCTTCAGGGTCCAAAAAAGGTGTGGGATGTCGTAAAAAGTCCCCACAAACGGCACCAATATACCGAAGGGGTACAATTTGGATCCTAGAGCTCCTTTGTGGGTTCGGGGTCACTGGGACGGTACCTGTTAGGACTCCGACGCTTAAGTCAGTGAATGGTCGAAGCAATAGGGGAATCAAAGGGGGAAATGGGTTCTGGGCGTACCTAGTGTGCTGCTTAGGTTTAAATACTTGAGTGGTGGCCGCGAATTCCGCTATTCCAAGGATCTTTCCGTTGAGTTGGCCTCTGAGGATCGTGGAGCGTTGCTCCCTGGAGGGAGGATATCACAGGGCGAGAATCTCTCTGATAGTTGGCAAGGTGATAACTTAGGTTGGGTTGATCTGTAGACCTTTGGGTTTAGGTTCCAAGATGGACCTTAATGGCCTAGTCTATAACAAATATTATTACATAAGATAAAATATTTAGTTCTTTCATCACTATAGAGATCACGCATATGAGACAAGTTAACTGAATAACAATTATTTTTTTAAAATTATTTGCCACATTGAAAAGTTGAAAAGCAACAAACAAATATAAAAGAACTATTCCTGAACGCTCACAGCTGATACTGGGCACATCACCTTCACGCGTTTTTAACTTCGGGTTCGTGATACACACGAAGCCAAAGGATGTCAATAAGAAAAAAGGTGCCCCCTCCCAGGCGGAAAAATTGTAATTTTATGGGCTAAAACAACAAATATTGCAAAGATTATAGTCACCCCCACACCACGGGGAAAAGTTGTCAATAGTTTTTATTTTAAAATTGTCATTGCAAGTGGAGATTGCAAAAATAAAATACTAATAAAAGTGCTGAAATTGCCATTAGCTATATGCAGTGACAATTTTAAGATTTGACTTATAAAAATAAAAATTCTAAGGATAAAATAAGAATAAAATGTTAAATGTTATTTGTAAAAGTGGTAAGTTGATAAATAAGTTAATGAATTAAGTCTTGCAAATATTTTTTATATATTACTGAAAAACAAACTAGATAAATTGCTATTATTATAGGATCTATAATTTTTTGAGTCTAAAAACACTCGTAAATATAGAGGTGTAAATGTATAATGGGATAGGAATAACAATGATAATGGAGTAATGTAAAGTATTTTTTGTGTGTTTATATATATCTTGAATGGTAGTATAGTAATTACAAGTAAGTAATTGGGGATAGAAAAGGGGTAGTCTAAATAAGAGATAGAACAGGAGGAGAGGGAGTTCTAGAAGGAGAGGAGATGAGACTTAACATCATATTTTTTATTATGTCTTTATCCTTTATTTATAATTAAGTTTGACCCTATTAATACGATCAATTATTATTTAGTTATTTATTTATTTAGGTCCATTATAACTACTTTCAAAAAAAAAAACACTCGTAAACTAGTTAATAAACTCCTTATAATACTTTTTTAGATAAACTAACTCTTGATAATACTTTTTTCCTAAAAGTAAAACTAGTGAACATCCTTAAGATGGTAACAGTAGGTTTTGGGAGAAAAGATATTTCATTGTATCTTAATTGATTTTTTTTACATTATGATACATTGTATACTCATTTAGAGATCTTGCTAGGCTATCTATGGAAATTGCTTAATTACAATTGATGCTAATTGCTTAATTACACTTGATGCTAATTGATCTTGTTTTGATTCTGATCCACAATTTATGTTTTACTATCCACGGTCTTCTCTTGATTTTGCTCACACTCCCCCTCAAGTTGAGTAGTGGGGTCTTCGATGCTCAACTTGCTCAATACTTCGTGGAAACTTCTGCTTGTAATTGTTTTTGGCAGGATGTCCGCCAATTGATCTTTTGATCTGATAAATGGAAATTCAATGATCCTTCATCTAGCTTCTCTTTGATGAAGTGTCTATCTACCTCCACATGCTTTGTTTTATCATGTTGCATTGGATTTTCGGATATGCTTATCCCAGCCTTGTTATCACACATTAACCTGCAAGTCTTTTGAACTGGAAATCCTAGCTCTGCCATTAGCTTTCGGATCCACAGTATCTCCGTTAGCCCCTTGGCTATCCTTCTAAACTCTGCTTCTGCACTTGACAGTGCAACCACCTTTTGTTTCTTACTTCTCCAGGTGACAAGATTTCCTCCTACCATAGTGAAGTATCTTGACATAGATCTTCTGTTGACTGGATTCCCTGCCCAATCTGCATCTGTATATCCCTGAACCTGAAGGTGATTGTGCTTTCTAAATACAATCCCTCTTCCTGGTCCTTAAGATATTGTACAATTCTTATGACAACTTCCATATGGTCAACTTGTGGACTATGCATAAATTGACTGACAACTCCAACTGTGTATGCATTATCTGGTATGGTGTAGGATAAATAGATCAACTTTCTAGCTAGTCGTTGATATCTCTCTCTATCAGCCAATTGAGCTCCTTCTATCATTTGGAGCCCATGATTCATTGTTGTTGGTGTTTCAACTGGTTTGCAATCTAACAACCCTGTCTCTGCCAGGAGGTCAAGAATGTACTTAAGTTGTGAGATGTAAATTCCTTTCTTTGACCTCATCACTCCAATTCCTAGGAAATACTTCAGATTCCCCAAGTCTTTCATTTCAAATTCCTTGAATAGGTTCTTCCGGAGCTGCACTATCTCTTCTTTGTCTCTTCCATTAATTATCATGTCATCAACATAAATGATCAGACATGTTATCAAGTCTCTCTTCCTCTTTAGGAATAGTGTATGGTTTGCATTGCTTTGTTTGTACCCATATTTTCTCATTGTGATGGTGAACCACCCAAACCAAGCCCTAGGCAACTTCTCTATTTTTGAAACCTGTCTCAAAACCTGGTGGAGCTATCATATATACTTCCTCTTTGAGATCGCCATGCAGGAATGCATTCTTCACATCAAACTGGTGTAATGGCCAGTTTTAGTTTGCAGCCATTAAGAATAGAACCCGGATTGTGTCTATCTTAGCAATAGGAGAAAAAGTCTCAGAGTAGTCAATGTCATACGTCTGAAAGTAACCCTTTGCCACCAGCCTCACCTTGTATCTTTTTATGCTCCCGTCTTCTTTGTGTTTGATAGTGAATACCCATCAGCACCCTACTGGTTTCTTTCAGACTGGAAGTTCACATTTTTCCCAAGTTCCATCTTTTGCAAGAGAGTTCATTTCAGTTTGCATTGCCTATTGCCATTCTTCACTTTCCAGGGCTTCTTCCACCGTTCTTGGAGTTTCTACAGCATAGACTGCAACATTAAAGGCTTTGGCTGTTACTGAGAGGCTCCTCTTATCTTCAAATTCCACCAAATATCTCGACCTCTATGGTTTGTGTTCAGGTGAGTACATTTTCAGTGGGACATCTTTATTGCATCTCAGAGGTAAGACATATTTCTCCGCATTCTCCCGTACCCCTGTCACCACTTCTGATTATACCTTGTCACTTTTAGTAGAGTTCAAAGCGAAAATCTCTGGTACAACTACATTAGGAGAAATAGTTACCTCAGAATTCTCAGATTGGAAGACAATTGACGTGTCGCTAGGCTCGATGGGCTTTCTGTCTGTTTCAGAAGTTACATCAGCGGAGCTGTTATCTCGCCCTGTTGGAGTAGCGTTGGACAGACTGGTGTGGTATGGCTTATATACCCAGATTAGCGGATCTTCTTGTGTCTCCCCCTGACCACTAAGCTGGGTATAGTAAAAATAGTTTGTTTTAACGAAAGTACAATCCAGTGTAGTATACATACATTTATGGATTGGATCATAACATTGATACCCCTTTTGATTGGGACCATACCCCAGGAAGACACATTTTATGGAACACGGGTCAAGTTTGGTATGGTCAGCTTTTGGAATATGGACAAACAATGTACACCCAAACGCACGTGGTGTGAGAGTCATGGCTGGTGGTATTTTGGTTTGTTTGGCTAGAGTTTTGATGGGTGTATCGAGGTTGAGAATCTTTGTAGGGAGATGGTTGATAAGACATGTAGCTGTGGCCACGGCTTCTGGCCAAAAACTATGGAGAACATGAGCTTCAAGTATCATGGCTTGGGTGATTTTAAGAATAATTCTATTTTTCCTCTCGGCTACACCATTCTGTTATGGGGAATTGGGACAAGTAGTTTGGTGTACCAATCCGTTGATTTGGAAAAATTGACTCATGGCTTGGTTAACAAATTCGCCCCCGTTGTCGGATCGGAGAACACAAATCTGTTTTTGAAACTGTGTTTGTATCAAGTTGTAAAACATGACAAATTTTCCAGGAACTTCAGATTTATTTTTAAGGAAATAGACCCATGTCATGCGAGAGTAACTATCAATAAAGAGCAAGAAATAGCAAAAATGACTGTTATGAGAATCCAGGGCGGGGCCCCAAACATCATAATGAATTAACTAAAAAATTGAATCTACCCTTGTATTATTTGGCTGAAATGTTATTCTATGACTTTTGGCTAAAATGCATGTTTCACAAGGAACAGTATTAGTGTTTTTAAAATTTGAAATAACAAGTTGAGATAACGTGGAGAAGGATGCCCAAGTCGGCGATGCCACAGCCATATCTGTTGGTCCACTGTCCCGTGAGCCAGTAGCGCAGTCCCTTGTTGGGCTACCTCATCCACATAATACAACCCATTCCGCTCAGTTCCACGTCCAATGATCTTCTTCGTCTGGATATCCTGTAAAATACAATAACTTGGATGTATCATTACAATATAATTCAACTCCTTAGTAACATGACTAATTGACAACAATTTTGAAGATAATGTCAGAACATAAAGACAATTCGACACTGGTAAAGTTGGAGAAATTTGAACAAATCCTGCACCCATTACAGGTGAATAACCCCCATTAGCTACCTGTACTCTGACGTTCCGTGGCGTGGACTGATAAGTGTCTTATTTTGGTATTTTCATAGGTTAAAATAACACTTATCTGCATTGTTTAATACGAATTCACAAGCCAATTTCCCCACTTTTGTATGAATTTAGTAGGTTTAAGAGAGTAGGATACAAATATTGTGAATTGATGCAATTCTTGTCAATTTCCTATATAGATCAGAGGCATGAATCAAAAGAACTACACAACAGGAATTAACGCAGACTTTTCCATGGATTTTTCAATAGGATGGAGATTGAATCTCAATTTGAGGTCAACTACAAAGTTGTAGATCTATCTCTTAGCTTTAAGTAGAGCTTTAAATCACCTCAATCCAAGATTTTTAGCCATAGTTATCGCGATTTTACTAACTGCTGTGCACACCAATCCGTTGAGCGACTTTACCAATCCGCTAAGCGACCTATGAAATTTCTTAAGGTTGTAGAAACTTCACGATGAAGCAATACTTAAACCGCCTAGGCGCTTAGCGACCCCTGTAATCCGTTAAGCGGCCTGGACCTGAAAAAATCTATAAAAGGAGACCAAAACAAGGCCTTGAGCATTCATTCAGTTTTCACACACTCAAAACTTGAGAAAACACAACAGAGAGCAAGGGGAGACCGAGAGGAAGGCAGAGAAGGAAGCCAAGAGATGTTGAGGAGCACGGCGTCACTTACCATGGTGGCGTGAAAACGTGTCATGGTGAACGTCCGTTATCTTGTTCTTTGATTTCTTCTTGTAAGATGGATTTATAATCCTTTTGTTGTTGGGATTTTGATGAGTATTTTGGTTTGATTGTATCCACTTAACTCTTTTATATATGAATCTATAATATTACATGATTGATCTTGTGCTTAATGCTTGTTTTAGATTAACTACGTAAAGCATGATTTGAAACTTGATTGTTTGTGAGTGAGAAATGCATTCATTAAGTTGGAACTAGATCAAATCACATAATATTTATAATTGCTAGAGATAGAGTTATGGTTATTAGTCGTTTTAACACCTAAAATTAAAGATCGATTTGCTTTGTTAGTTTGTGCAAGAGATTGACAAAATGACAAAGGGAACTGAGTAATCTTTTCATGCTTGACAGAGATGAACAAGATAAGAACTGGTGGCGTGGAATCAAAGGAATTGATAATTCATATGCATTGAGTATTGAATATATGAAAACTGTAAAATGAGTTAATTCCCAACAAGCTTCCCTATCTGGTTTTCACTCGGTGTCATTTTATCTTTTGTTACTTTATTTATGTTAAAACTCAATTTACCAATCACTCACCTTATTGTTTAATTAACAAACTCAAGAATGGCTTTATTCAACTCCTTGTGGATACGACTATACCCGATTATACTGCAATTGAATCCCTTGAAGATTTGAAAGCTGTAAAGGAGGATATATAAAAACAACGAGAGTGCAAAAAGCTTTCAACACAGACTAAACTACAATGTCTCGAATATCATGGGTCATTGTATCAGTCGCGCCATAGTCGAAAATCCACTTCGGAGCTCTTATCACCTGTCGAGGCATGGGTCAAATGTATAAAACCATGCTGGTGACTTGTTTGCAATTTTTTAATAGTGCCTGCACTTGATTAGTTAGCATTTGAAACCCAAGGGACCAGATTATCATTGTCGAAAAAATATGGGTCTGATTGCAACAAGTTTAAAAGTTAAAGACTCGAGGATAAATCCCCAAGCCCTATATCTTCGTTCTACCCCATCTTCATCTGTGAAACTGTAGCTGCTGCAAAATCGTCTTCCTTGCTTGATCCGCCGACGCTCTCATTGTCGGTCGCCAGGTAACCCGAAATGGCGGTGGATTTCCCTCAACTAGTATACCCCTTTTTATGGCCATCTTCCCACCATTCAGGATAGCCAACAAGCTGAAAGCATGTGTTCTTTGTGTGCCTCTTTATTCCACAATGAGAGCAATTCAATCTGTTCTTGTCTAGCTGGTCTCAGGACCGATGTTGTCCCCTGGTCTCAGCTTTCACCAGTAGCTCGCTCCCAATTGTTGGGTTCTCGTCGAGCCTTGTCTGACCCAAGATACCTATTCGTGTTGCCTCCCTTCTGACTTGATTGTAGGCTCTTTCAACATTTGGTAATGGTTCCTCTTTCAACAATTCTTGATGAGCGGTTTCATATCGTTCATGAAGCCTAGCTAAAAATTGAAATAGCCGGGTCTCCTACCGTTCTCTATTGTACACCGAAGCATCATCAAGGCAAGCCATAGGGTTTGGATGCGTCCTATCAATTTCTTGCCATATTCCCAGCAAGGTATCAAAGTATTTTTCCAAAGTCATGCTTCCCTGTTTTGTCTCACAAGCTTTGATTTGCAGTTCATAGATTTGAAAAGAATCTCCTCCACTACCATACGTCATTTCCAGTGCATTCCATAAAGATTTTGTTGTTGGATATGCTGCTACATTGCTTACCACATTGGATTCGATATTGATGATCATCCATGAGAAAACACATAGATCTTCTGCCTCCCAATTGGTGTGTTCTGGATCATCCTTCTGTGGTGGTGGTGGTGGAACACTAGTCAAATGACTGATTTTCTTCTTGCCTGCGATTGCTACTCACATTAAACGAGCCCACAAAGGATAATTGCTCTCATTTAACTTGATTGATATGGACACATTATCTAAATTATTGGATTGTGTTTGCTGTGTTGTTCAGGTTGCTCTTTAGTGGACTGATTAACTATGCTGCTAAGTCGTTCCCGTCATTGTGGATGGATGAATTTTCTAGCGTGTATGGTGTTCCAAACATTTTACTGATAAGAACAGACCTGAGAAGGTTTTGGATAGTAAATGATGAAGGCAGTAATCGGTCTAATCAGATCCGTCACTGCTCTGATACCATCTTAATATGGTAACAGTAGGTTTTGGGAGAAAAGATATTTCATTGTATCTTAATTGATTTTTTTACATTCTGATACATTGTATACTCATATAGAGATCTTGCTAGGCTATCTATGGAAACTGCTTAATTACAATTGATGCTAATTACTTAATTACACTTGATGCTAATTAATCATGTTTTGATTATGATCCACAATATATGTTTAACTATCCACGATCTTCTGCTGATTTTGCTCACAAACATAAATAAAATTTTATCAATCTTCTGTAAACAAAACGCGTGAATGCACCGACAAAACAACTCAACAAAATGAATAGAAGACAGGTAGCTAGTTTGAAGATAACAAATGTTTGATCACTAAGAAAAAAAAAACAAGAAACTACACAAAACAAATGTTTGATTAATTTAAATAGTTGGTTGTATATTATATTAAGTGAAGTTTCAAATGCGATAATTGCAAACTGAAAAATTAATGCTGATAACATTTTATTATTTTGAATTGAATTAGATTTGTAAAAAGGTAAAGTGAAGTACAGAGAAGTAGAGAGAATTTAGCAAAGGAGAAAGCTAGCAAATTGGGAAAATGATCATTGTGATTTTTATTTCCTTTTGGTAGCAAATTGGGAAAATGATCATTGTGATTTTTGTTTCCTTTTGGTTTTTCTTATATACAAGGCTAAAGCAAATTTCTAATGTAATGGCTAATGCGACTGAAATTAACTATATATTTACATTTAACTTACATTTGTCAAATGTATAGGTAACTAACAACTAATACCCAACACAAGTATCCTAACTTTTCTTGCTCCCCCGCAAGCTAGAATGTGAAAATTGATCATACTCAGGTTGGACAAGAGGTGATTGAAGGGTCCTAGTGCCAAAGCCTTGGTCAATAGGTCTGCCAACTGATAATGGGTGGAAATTGGCATCAAAATTAGCGTTCAATCTTGAACTTTATCACACACCACATGACAATTGATCTTGATATGCTTTGTCCTCTCATGAAAAACCGGGTTAGAAGCAATATTATTTGTGGACTAATTGTCATATTGCGGAGGTGCAAGGAGAGTTAAAGTCCTTGAGGAGATATATGAGCCACAAATTTTACATGTAGCTTGAGCAAGAGAGCGGTATTCATCTTCTGAAGAAGATCGAGCAACTGTTGTCTGCTTCTTACTTTTCCAAGACACTAGATAGGTGCCTAGAAAACAATAGAAACCAAAGATGGAGCGACGGGACTTGGGACAAGTTCCCCAGTCTACAACTGTGAATCTATGAAGATCAAGGTTACAAGAAGAAGAGAAGAAGAGACCACGTGCTGGTGCATGCTTGATATAATGAAGAACTTGAGGGGCAGCTTGCATATGAATGTATGATCATGTGTAGGGCTATCAAGAAAATGACTAATCCTCCCAACGACATAACTCACATTAGGAAGTGTGTTAGTAAGATAAAGGAGTCGCCTAATGAGTCTTATGTATACTGCAACTTCAGAGTAGGCAGAACTATTGTTCTTGAACAATGCAGAATGATAATCCATAGGAGTAATGAGGACATGATCAAGGGTAAGGACCAAGAGGCAATAAAATGACTTGGAGGACCAATACCAAAGGCAAGAACTAGAAAAGCAAAAGAGGCCTTACAACAAGTTTTGGCATCCGTTATGAAAATGAGGCTTAATTTAGAAAATGAAGAGCCCAAAATGGTGAATTACATCATGGAAACATGTGGTCCAAGTGGTATAACCTAAATGAGATTTTTTTAGAGTGTTTGTTTAATATTTTTCTAATAAATGGCTATGCCATTCAATTTTGAATGTTTTTAGCCGTGGAATAAGTGAGAATTAGTTCATTGTTTTGCATTTAGTTGGTTCTTAATGAGCAACCAATTAATGAAGGCTCAACCATAGGTTACAAAGCATCTTTGACTGAATATTAATGTAATTATAGTGCATTTAGAGTGGGTTTTGGCTGATGGTTATGGTGGAGCCTTTAGGAGTTAATTTTGTGACTTTTGGTATTATGTAACATAAATTGGCAAGCTATATAAGGCAACCAAAGTAGCAATACGAAAATACAACAACAATATTCAACATTTTAGCAAACCTTTTGATTTCTATCAAACTAAATTGTGAGAGTGATTCTCCTAAATTCTTGAGTGATTCAAGAAGTGAGATTATCAAAGGACCTAACCAAATCCTTTGTCTGTTTTGTCTCAAATTAGAATGATTTCATCCTTTGGTTAGCTATCAAATTCTGCTACCTACATTTCTCTTAGTTTTGCAAAGCAAAACTAATTTGTCTAGCCAAGTACATCAACTAACAAATTGAGAGTTAATTTGTTGAACTACTTGTGTTAGTTCAATTGAAACAATAACTTTGATGCACATCAGGTGTAGAAGTTGGTATGCAATCGAGGAGCCCATAATCTTCAAGTAAATCAAGGCAATACTTGTGTTGATAGCGTGCAGTCCCCTGAGAAGTTCTGGTCACTTCCATTCCTAAGAACTATTTAAGATTGTCGAGATCTTTGATCTTAAAGAGATCATCAAGAAGCTTTTTAACAGCTTCGATTTGATCAAGATGATCACCAATGAGGACCAAGTCATTGACATAAACAAGAATAGTCGTGAACCAAGTGGTTGCTTTCTCGGTGAACAAAGAATAGTCTGATTTAGACTGATTGAAACCAAATTGAGTGAGGGTGTCAACCAATTTTGCATTCCACTGGCAACTAGTCTGCTTAAGTCCATATAAGGACTTCTGCAGCTTGGAAACAAGACTAGAATGAGCAAGTTACAGACTGGGAGGCACTTTCATATAGACCTCTTTGAGAAAATCACCAATAGTGTTGACATTTAGCTGCTTTAAGTGCCAATTTTTGGAAGCTACAAGTGCTAACAAAACTTGCAGAGTGGTCACTTTTACAACACGACTAAAAGTTTTAGTATAATCAATTACTGCAGATTGATTAAAGCCCTTGGCTACCAACCGTGCTTTTTGCCTTTCAATGGTGTCATCAGCATGAAACCTTAAAGACCAACTTACATCCGATAGCTTTCTTACCATGTGGTAGAGGATTGAAGCCCTATGTTTTATTGCACTCAAGAGTATTAAGTTCAGTTGTTATGGCTTCTTGCCAACAAGGGTGAAACACAACTTCCTCATATGTGTTATGCTCAGGGTTAGTAGATATAGCTAGGGAAAATTTCTTTTGTTGTGGACAAAGTGATGAATATGTCTAAAAATTAGATACATGATACCTGAGATTAGAGAATGATTAATGATCATCTGGAGAGGATGTAGCAAGCATGCAACGGAAATCCTGAAGGTAACTAGGTCTTTTCTTTGGTCTGAGAGAAGTCCTAATAGCAGGGATAGGATGTGTAGTTGGCTAAGGTAAAGGGTGACGTGGACGGGGGTGAGTCTGTAGGAACATGTGATGATGGAACAAGAGATGATGAAGAATTTGTAGGACTAAAGTGATGGGAGTTAGGAAAGAAGGGAAAATGTCATATCTGAAAGGTTCATGGGAGGAGGGATGAGGGGAAGGACAAGGTATGGTTGTGTTGTGAGATACGAATGTGATGGGAAAATAATGCAAATGGAAAACAATGTTCATAAAACACCACATTCCTGGAAACAAAAATTTCTCTGCTATGTAAATCATAAAGAAAATAGCCTTTTGTTCCACTTGAGAATCCAAGGAAAATGCGTCTCTTTGCTCTTGGATCAAGATTTTTTTTCTATTAGAAACTAAGGTTGATGCATAGCACAAACAACCAAAAACTTAGCTAGATTAGGTAATGCTGAATACAGAACTTGAAATAGAGAGTTATGAGATAAAAATCTACTTGGTTGCCTATTTATTAAATGGATAGCACGAGCTACAACTAAGTGCCAAAAATAATGAGGCAAGAAAGATTGAAAAGTGAGAGCTCTGGCCACTCCTAGTATGTGTTGATGTGTCCTCTCAATAATCCTGTTTTGTTGAGGGGTTTCAACACAACTAGTTTGATGCACGATTCCCTTTGATTGGAAAAATATTTTCAACCTGAATTCAAGTCCATTATCTGTTCTAAGACATTTGATTCTGACATGAAATTGAGTTTCAATTAATTGAACAAAAGACTGAAACAAAGGTCCTGTTTCACCTTCGGTTTTCGTGAATTATGCCCAAGTAAAATGTGATTTATCTTCTACTATAATTAAAAAAAATACTCATGCCCATCAGTAGAGGGGACTATTAATGGTCCCCAAATGTCTAAATGCACCAAATCAAAAATATTTTTAGATTGAGACACACTAAGAGAAAAAGAAAGTTTCTTTTGTTTAGCCAAATGGCAAGGATCACATGGTCTTTTATCATTATTACATTTAATGAATAGCAAAAATGAATTGCGTACATCAAGTTTCCCATGAGATGGGTTTCCTAATAACAAATGCCGCAAATGAAAACTATGTCAAGTTACAAAACTGGTATGCAAAACCTGGTGAAGTTTGGAATTTGGTATTGAAATTGTGAAGTAATGAACGTTCCATTGCATAAAGGTCTCCCCTCAATTCAGTTTCACTTATCATCTTCATTGAACTGCTGTCCTATATCTCACAGTTTTTGTCATTAAATGTCAAATTGCATTTCAGGGACTTAGTCAAGCTAGAAACAGAGATTTGAGATTAAAGCTAAAGAAAGGGATATAAATAACTTCTGTGAGATATAGGTCATTAGAAAACATAATAGTCCCTGAAATATCAGTTTTAGTGGTGGTGTCATCAGGTAACTTAAACAAGTCTTATTTTATGGAAGGTTTGGAATTCATGAAGGGAATAACACACATGGTCAATTGCACCAATGTCTATTATCCATGAATTCGATTTATATGTGGCTACTGACAGATTGTTACCTGATGGTTGAGAAGAACTAGGTAAGTATGTGGTGAGTTGGTTGACAGTATGAGGAAGTCGTGATTCCCTTTGATGAATGATAGCCAACAAAGCTTCCTTCTGTTCAAGAGTGAATCCCATCTCATGAGTGTCACTAGTCTCCTTCTTGTGTGAATGCTTACTGCCATTATCATCACAATTATTATCATAATTATTCTTAGCAGTGGAAACTTGTTAGCAATGCTCTCTCTATATTGTTGTAGGAAGTGTGGGTACTTCTTAAAACATCTCTCAACCGAATGACCTCCTTTACCACAATAAGTAAAAGAAACACTTGAATTGAATGTTTTCCCTGATCCTCTACCAGAACTAGATCTTCCGACAGAATTTCTGCCACCATGACCTTGAGGTTTTCCCTTTCCAGAGGAAGAACTAGTATGCTCAGCATAGTTAATAAAAAAATTAGACTCATGTCATGTGGCATTCATCTGTCGCTCTTGCTGAGTTAGCAAAGAGAAGACAGTGCCAACATTTGGAATAAGCTTCACGAGCATAATGTGTGACCTTACTCTAGCATATTGATCATTCAACTCCCGAAGGAAACACACAACATAGTCATCATTCTTGTACTCTCTTATGATTCTAAGGCCACACACACACTGAATTCCACAAGTGCACCTAGGCATAGGACGAAAATTCTCCAACTCTTCCCATACAGACTTCAATCGAGTGAAATAAGAAGTCACACTTAATCTCCTTGTCTAATTGCATATATTTCTTCTGTAAATCAACTATTCTAAATATATCTCCCTCAAAATAGCATTGCCACAAATCATTCCAAACAACAACAACATTTTCAATCCAAATCCCACTATTCATGATTTCTTGACTTAAAGAATGATTTATCCATGAAACTAAAAAAGTGTTACATGATTTATTCATGACTTCAATTGCTGAAGAAGTTTCAGTCGCCAAAAAATTCCTTGAAATTGAGTTGCCGGAATTGGTGGCACTACATGAACAGAGTCGTGATCAGCCATAGATGAGTGCGCAACAGAACTTCCTTCTTCAGGAAGCTTTGATATCATGTAAAATGGTAAAGTGAAATAAAGAGAAGTAGAAAGAATTTGGCAGAGGAGAAAGCTAGCAAATTGGGAAATGATCATTGTGATTTCTATTTCCTTTAATTTTTTTTTCTTATATACAAGACTAAATCAAATTTCTAATGTAATGCTAATGCAACTAAAACGAACTATATATTTACATTTAACTTACATTTCCCAGCTATATAGGCAACTAACAACTAATTGTTAACAACCTCACAGCTAACCCTAGTATTCTAACTTTACTTTCTCAGCGCCCAAGTAACCCAAGCTCACTTCAATCTAGAGCTTCTTTCTGATTGAAACCATGATTCAACAAGATTAATTAAAGTTTGTTGGATATTCAATATTATAAAAATAAAGCGGATTAATCTATTATTTATCCAAGGCCGTTAGTTAACAATTAATTTTTTATAAATTTTTTTTATTATATAAAGCTGCAGACCTATTTGTACTTCTTCCGTTCTGTTTTAACTGTTCAAAACTAAGCATTACATATTTCAAGTAAAGAAATTAGTGAGTTTGATAAGCACTCCATGGCCGTTAAGCCACATTTCTTAATTTTAATTATTAAATTAAATATTAATCAGAGATTGTTAAAGGAAATGAAGACGTCCAAATAGAATTTGGAACAAAATAAATTTCCAATTTTTCTTTTATTGAAAAGAGAGATGAGAGTGTGATGTGGCAAGAAGATATATTAGAAAATTTTTAATTGTGAACAAATGAAATTTTGATTTCTGCGATTAACTCGTTATTGCAACTACTATCGTGGAAAATACGCTGTCTACTAACCGACTTGCCATAGTTACTATGTCTATTTAATCAGTCAAATTCCCGCTTCACTTGCACTCTTTAACGTCTAAAACCACAAAAGCTTCTACTTCCAAATTCCATTGGTTAGAAATCCTTTATTCAATAACTCCAAGACCATCCATAATTTTCTAACACCATCTCCTTAACTCAAATTTACTACCTCTGTTCCTTTCGAAAGGATGGTTGTCGCAGAACCCAAGCTACAGCGCAACCACGCCCAAATGGCTCAGCCTAGGAGGGGGCAGGTGAAGGTCAGGATATTCAAGACCATCGTGGCGGTGTTCTGCTGTTTCCGTCGCCGCAGGAGGCCGATCGACGGAGGAGGAGGCGGCGGCCGCGATGCTCCCCGTCCTCCTCCTGGTGGCTACACTTGAGAATTGAGATCATGCGGAACACATGATTCCTGTTTCTTCATTCTAATCACTCTGCAAGCTGTTAATTTATTGCTCCCCCTTTGTTATGTCTGTTTGGGTTTGGGGATCTATTTTCAACTTTTTTTTCTTTTTTGCTTTATTGAAATTTCCGTACAAGGCCTAAAAGAAAGGGGGATTTTTCTTTTTAACGTAGAAATAGAAGAGTTTCTTGCAATTTGATTTTTGCATAGACCCTGATATACTTGTATATTATGAAATTGGAACGTCTAAGATTCCGGTAAAGTGAGAGATTTCATTCTCTCTATATCTTTCAAGAAGAATTTTATTGTGAAGGATGATTGTCCATGCAGTGTTCATGTGGTTGTAGTTGTTGAAGATGTCAATAAAAATATGTTGGTGCTGATTTTGCTTGTGAGTTGTACTAACACCTTATTGGCACTGTTGTAGTGTGATTTTAATATTCAGAGGTTTTCTTGCTACCTATCAGCTTGCTATAATCTGTAATCTGAACTTGGATCTTGTGAATCTTTTCTCATTCCCCCCCTTTTTTCTCATCCGACAAATAATCTGGATTCGAAGTTTGGGTGTGAAATTCCCATCCTCTCTGCTTTCAGAAATAGTTGTAGCATAACAAGGGCATTAGAGTACGTACAACGCCTAGTTCATCTTTGGGGAAGAGAAAGCGAAAACCCTGGAGAAGTTGGGGGAACACTGGTTGATTAGCCCCCCTTTTTTTTTTGAAGTGGTAAAATTTCATTTGCACCGAAGGGGTAAAATCAGCTACAAAAATAAAAATGCATGATATAAAATATTTATAATAAGGTATTTCATAAATATATATATATATATATTCTTATTATATAAAATATGTGGAGTTATAGTGATGAAGTATTGGAGAGAAGAATGCCTAAAGTTTGGCCTATTCCATTGGAGAAAAGAAAATCACTTTTAAGACACCTTTTCTTTTTATGAAACATTGATAACGTAAATAATTAATATATTTATGTTTTCAAATATGTAAATAATTTATTTTGTTTTTGGTAATTGAAAAATTTAACGTGATGGGTTGTCTTATTTCAACGTTTAAATATGTGATCTTAAAAAATGCTAAACAAAAGCTATTACTTTTGAAACAAAATCCAAACCGGTTATGATCTGCTACAAGGTAAGTTATATCAAATATTTAATTACCGCATTATTTAACAAAAAAAATTAGCAATTACATTAACATTTAATAGTTCACGAATAAACGTAAGCCAATTAAGCTCAAGTAATTCAACACTTAAAAAGAAACGAGTTCGAATTTTGTGTTAGAATAAAAATTAGCGCAGAATTTTACTTGAAAGTGATTTTAACTTTTTACCTGCTTGAGCCAGATTACACATGTGATTTTTTTTAAAGGAAAAAATGAAAAAAAAAAGGTGTAAAAAAAGTGTTGGCGTAACTGCTAAGCCATTCTTAAGATAAAGACAAAACACGTGCAAGATGTTTTTGATCAGTTCTTTCTTAAGATAATATTACAACTATCACTCCTCAATTTTAAAAAATATTCATTCTACAAGCTAAAAATTTGTTTTTGTGTGAGACTGTTATACCAAAAATTTCTTAAGTTGAGAAAATAGTTATCGGATTCTAATTTATGGTTAAACAGTGACATAAATAATGACCTTGAGGGCGACATAGGCGACCCAAAGGAAGTCCACTTCAAGAAGTAACTTATAGTGATAACGCATTGATATACATTATGATCGACTATATGTATATATGTTATTAAGAGTTAGCTTAAGATAAAAAGCATTTGGCTAAGAAGCCATGATGGTCGCCTATATATGAGCAAAGGAATTGAAGAGTTTTTCACATGAAGGTACTTTATAGGTCGAACACATAGGATTCAATTGGAGCAAAAGTTACAAAGTGTGTAGGGGTGGTTACGCATTAAAAGAATTGTGTAGAATATATATGGTTATTTGCAGTTGTTTTTTTTATTCAACTTGTAAGTTGTGAAGCCAAGCATGGGATTCAAAGTGCACGTGGATCTTGCTGAAACAACACGTCCCAATGAAGTAACTTGATTCAATTTCAAATTCAAAGTGGAGAAGTTACAAGAGGTTACGTGAAGACTAACCGCCCAAGAAGGTTACGAGAAGACCAATCGCCCAAGAAGTTATAAAAGGTTACCAACCGCCCAAGACTCAGCTACAAGGCTATTATATCATAGGATTTTCTATAAATAGTACGAGGGGAGATCAGAATTAAGGGGATTGGATTCACTTGGCAAGCACCCCACACGTCCTCTCGTCATCGTGACACCAACGGATACACCGGAGAACGTCAAGCATTCAATTCCCACTTCTTCTTCCTCATATGTAAATTTTCATTCTCCCCTATTTCTTTCCTCACCCAATCTCTTTTAATTCTTCTTTTACTTTTTAGTTTATGTTTATGTAATTTTCAGCCTATGTACTTGCACTTCTTAATATTATTAAAGCTATTCATTTTAATTCTCTCTTTTCCACTATTGATAAAATCCTGAGAATTCATAAAAGGAATTGCTTCCATTTCTCGAATCAAGATCAAGAAGCGAAAATGCGATTTCGGCCGTCCTATTGACCAAAAATCCGGTTAAACAAATTGGCACGCCTGGTGGGACTAGGATAAAATAGTGAGGGAGAGAAGGAAAAAAGCAATGTACCATATTGTCCACCATGGCTGAAAAATTTTCGCTAATGTGCATTTAAAGGCCAATGACAATGAAAATCACGGTGATAACATCCTACCAACTCCAACGATTTTTCAGCCCCGGTCTAATATGCAAAATATGGTAAGAAACAATATAGAAGACGTATCATAAAAAATACCCAAAAAATCTTCAGAAAATAATGAAGAGGCATTAGGTCGACAACAAACGGAAGAAAGTTGTCGTAATTTGGTTGATTTGTTAACACAACAAATGACTAATATTTTGGCTAATTTTGTTAATTCGACAAATGGCAAACTTGAATTGCTAACTAGGCAAGTTAATAGAATTGCCGAAGTTATTAATATGGAAGAAAATGCCGAACAACCCATCGTTCAACAAAGTAGTATTGGGGGGCAACAAAATATCCATCAAGTTGTTGAACAAAGGAAGACCCTAAATCTTTGACTATGTTCTCTGGAGATAGTGGAGAATCAAGTGTTGAACATAGTGCTAGATACACTATCGTATCGAGATTGGTCAAATAAGTGCAAATGAATTTCTTAAAATGAAATATTTCCCTTGTTCAATGACCAAGAGTGCATTTACGTGGTTCTCTACTCTTCAACCAAATTCAATTCATTATTGGGTTCAATTAGAAAAAATGTTTCATGGAAACAAAAGTCAATATATATGATTTTTGTAATATTAAAAAAGACTCAAAAGAATCAATTGATAATTTCTTGACCCAAATTCACCAAATGAGGAGTCGGTCTTTGACACCTATACCAGAATATGAAATGGTGAAGATAGTCATACATGGTATTGGTGTTTCTATTTAGAAGAAATTAGTGGATCAAGAAATTTTTAATATGCCTCAACTTGCAAAAATACTTCGACAAATCTAGCAACTGAAAGCTAAGAAATTAAGAAGACAAGTTCAAGGATATGAAAGTGAGGTCGAATGACCCACTTAAAAAAAAAAGTTTGTGTCGACTTCATAGCCATCTCGAGTTTCGCGGCCTTTATAGGGGTTGTATATAAGTGTCGGCCACCCAAAAAGATTTTTCTTTTTTATATCTTAATTTTTATTATATTTTCCATGCCTTGGGTTGGAAAGGATTATGTTGAAAAAGGCTATGTGATAAGCCAAGATATGCTTTGACAGTATTAGAAACATGTGTCGACCAAGAATTCGAATTATTTGGCTATAATATGGAAGCAGCATGCCTATATGGTCGGACTCAATATTAAATATTTATCTTTTTCTCTTGATCAAAAGATAAATATTTGAGGGCATCTTGTTAGACCAAAAATTTGCTAAGTTAAGAAAATGGTCATCGGGTTCCAATTTGTGGTTAAATGGTGACCTAAATGATGACCTTGAGGGCAACCAATTGTGATAGACGACCAAAAGGAAGTCCACTTCAAAAGTAACCTATAACACATTGATATACATTATGATCAACTATATGTATATATGTTATTAAGAGTTGGCTTAAGATAAAAAGTATTCGACTAAGAAACCGGTAGTGATGGTCACCTATATATGAGCAGAGAAATTGAAGATCTTTTCACATGAAAGTTCTTTATAGGTCGAACGCGTAGGATTCAATTGGAGCAATAGTTACAAAGTGTGTAGGGGTGGTTACACATTAAAAGAACCGTGTAGAATATATATGCAGTTGTTTTTTTTATTCAACTTGTAAGTTGTGAAGCCAAGCATGGGATTCAAAGTGCACGTGGATCTTGTTGAAGCAACACGTCCTAATTAAGTAACTTATTCAATTTCAAATTCAAAGTGGAGAAGTTACAAGAGGTTACGTGAAAACTAATCGCCCAAGAAGGTTACGTGAAATCCAACCGCCCAAACAGTTACAAGAGGTTAGCAACCGCCCAAGACTCGGCCAATAACCGTACAAGGCTATTATATCATAGGATTTTTTATAAATAGGACGAGGAGAAATCATAATTAAGGGGATTGGATTAGCTTGGCAAGTACCACACACGTCCTCTCGTCATCGCCACACCAGATACACTGGAGAACATAAAACATTCAATTCCCACTTCTTCTTCCTCATATGTAAATTCTCAATCTCCTCTATTTCTTTTCTCACCCAATCTCTTTTAATTCTTCTTTCGTCTTTTACTTCTATAATTTACTTTCAATTTATATTTATATAATTTCCAAAAAAAAAAAATCCTGTGAAACAGAGAAAACATGTAAAGAGACATTCAGCTTTTGTGTTTCTTTTTTCCTTATGAGAAACGGTTCTTAAAAATATATTTACATTCCCATGTGATTGTTTTATATATTTTTCTTATGTATATTAATGATTTATTTATTTCTATACATTCTATCACGTGTACCTCGAAGCAAATAGTTTCGTTTTTCTCTAGAAAAATAGCTGAAAATATTTTATTCAGAAATATGATTCAATTTTAACCCCCATCAATTCCGTGCTTTATTTCTTGTTAATTTTGCATGAGATTTTTCATACGATAAGGATAGTTTCGATCAATTTTCGCATCTATAGATAAATATTTACTTTTAGTCTAAATTACTAATATTTAAAATATAATAGATTTAATTAATTTAATTTGAATTGATTCAACTTACAATAAAAAAATTATTACTGATTTTTTATTAATATTCACTAGACCAATATATATGAATAAAAAAAACAAGACCAATATTTAAAGTCTTGTTTAAGAGGAATAAGTATTAATTAAACTTCATAAAATTTACAAGTTACAACTTAATTTAGGGAAACTCTCATTAATAATTAGTGTTTAATTTCAAGCCGATGAAGTAAGGGTGCAAATCTTTCACTCCTCATTAATAATTATTAGAAACTAATCGTTGATTCCTTTTTATTTATCACTTTAGGCACATACATAAGTATTAAGAAACTCAGAATTAATAGTGATTGATGGAGAATTGCGTTAGATTAAGCTTATTTAATTTTTAACCCCTCACAAGTCACGACTATATGTTGATTTTATTGTCCAAGAAAACCCAGTAAAGGTTAGTTAATCACTTTGACTATTTATAAATACAAGAAAAAAGCAGCTAACTTTGCAGCTTGTCATTTTCTGTTAGGATATCTTGGTTCCTTTTGAATTTGGGTGTTATAACTTACCATTCTATTATTGATTGTAATTCAATTTCACAGTACTCTCAAGTTGCCGAAAGGCAATAAAATCATTAGAGCAGAGAGCTTAATCCAAATTCAAGGTATGGTTCTGGTTATTTCCCTATCCAATTTTCTTTCTCTAGTACCTTGCCTCACTAAATCACTAGGTACCTTGCCTCACTAAATCTCTAGTACCTAGTGATTCTCGAGAATACTAAGTAATTTTGACTGAGTCGGACAAATGGTATCGGCAATTGAGATTTAGTTAACTAGCATTCTGTTCATTGAGTTTATCATTTTATAAGTAGGACTTAGAATAATGTTGTCGTTGTCCTTATGGAATCCGCAGAAACAGTTACAGTCCTTAACAGAAGCAGAGCTAGAAGGACTGCCAGAAGAAGTTGAAGAAGAGAAGAGGTGCTAGCTAGATAGTGCTGTCAATTTTGACGAGAAAACTAGCCCTCTTTACATTTATATGGTGTTTAGTATAACTTGTATACTAAAATATGGGTTGGAACACAAATTTACAAACGTATTGGTCTGGGTCTGAAATCGCCAGAGGGTGTGGCGATTTCAGACTTTTTTTTTTAAAAAGAAAAAAAGTCTAAAACTACCACAGGGTGTGGCAATTTCAAACATTTTAAAAAAAAAAAGTCTGAAATCGCCACACTCTGTGGCGATTTCAGACATTTTAAAAAAATAAAAATAAAAAAAAGTCTGAAATCGTCACAAGGTGTGACGATTTAAGACTTTTTTAAAAAAATAAAATTCTGGGGTCTGAAATCGTCATAGGGGTGACGACAATTCAAACTCATACATTCGTAAATATTTTTGTTACGCCATAATACGGAATTAAATTTTTTATGGGACCATTGAAATGTAAATTTCCCAGAAAAGTATTGATTGGATCAATTAGTAGGGCAAAGTGGTTTTTGGCCAAGGGGAATATTGGGGAGACTTTGGTTTACTTGTATTCATGTGAGTTAAAATGAAAATTTAAGTGTGGTGAGAGCAATGAAAAAATATTAAGATTATAATTCTATTTTTATAATGCACTAAAATGTGGGACTTTATAGCAAATTGTCATAAAAAGTGACGATTTATTTTTTTTTAAAAAAACAACAGTATAAATCGTCACAAAATATGTCAACTTACCAAAAAAAAAAGCACAAATCACCACAAAATTATGATGATGTACAAAAGAATACCATATTTTAGTAACCTTTATAAAATTTTCACATTTCAATGTTATATTGTTTTCCTCCCCACATCCAAGTGTAATTTCCTATTTGGTATTGGGGTGTATATATAAAATATGTCATCTGTAATAGTTGTTGAACATGTAAACTTTAAGTTGTGTTCAATACTAGAGACATGATAGAGGGATAGAGATGTACCTCATTGAAGTTGAGACACAGATGACATGAAATTTTTGTTTGGTGAGACACAAAATTGAAGTCAGAAGAGACAAAAAAATTTATCTATCTCCCTATCTTATCTCTGATGCCAAACGCATATGATAATTTTAATGGGAATTATGATGGATACAATGGCGAATTTGTTGCAAATTGATGGCTTCTTCATTTATTTGCTTGGGCAGGGAGAGATTAGAGATAATAAGCTAGTTTGGATTGACTTAAAAAAAATATTTATTTTAGTTATATTTTTAAGTATAATTTTTTTTAAGATGTTTAATTTACAATTACAATGTGGTTTTATTAAAAATCATATCTTCTTCCACTTTGTTTAGAAGTAGAATCTTTCAAACTTTAAAAAATATATATTTATTATTTTTTAAAAAAATATTTATTATATTTTAATACTTGTTATTTTTTTAAAAAATTATTTTTTTAGAAGTGAATCTAAACTCGTGAAATACTGTTGGAAAATTCCGTTAATTTTGATGATGCAAGTGCAGAGGTATGTTTGGCCCATTCCTCTTCTGTTTGGAATACAAGCAGGAAGTAGCTGAAAAAAGAAGAGGGTTTATTTGGATTAGTGTTCCCTAGCTATATCAGCCTGTTAAGTTGCAAGCTTGCTCAATAAAAGAAAAAGAAAGTTTGTAATCATATATGTTTCCTTTCTACTTTATCATCCCCCAAATAATCTGGATTCAAAGTATGAGTATAAATTCCCATCCCCTATGTTTTTAAAAAATAGTGTAAGCAGAAGTTCATTGGAGCCTTGTAAAGTGCTAATCAGAATGTCCTAATTTTGGTACATACAACACTTAGTTCATCTATAGGGAAGTGAAGAGAAAAACCCTAGAGAAGCAGGGGAGGAACATTGGTTGATTAGCTATTAAGGAAATTCCAACGTTGATTTTAAGACAAATAATAAATATTAAGCGATGTTCATAAAAATTAATAGATTGATGAGTTAGGTATTTTAATATTTTTTTTATTCTTATTTTTGTGTAAACAAATTGGGTGAACCAATTCCGAAAATTCACTCTAGTAAAAAATAAATAATTGGTACCTAGGGGAGTTACCAAATTGGTGAAAAAAAATAATACCATTTGGAACTTCTTTGAAAGAATTTCAGTAGTCCAGAACTCCAGATTTGTGGTTCTTTAATCCCCTTCAAAGATAATATTGTATGAGTAAGCAAAGCACCTAACTGTGGATAGAAAAGATACTTGCTTAAATAAAATAAACTGCGTCTCTCTACTTCGAAAAAGAGTCAAATGATCAAATTATTAGCTCAATTGGTCACATTATTTAGTTAACGTCACTTTTAAAAGATTAACATCTTCGCTTATGATAATTAACTTCAATATTTCAATCGATAATTAACTTCACACTAAATTAGCGCAGGTAGCAGGGCATTACTTGACAGAGTTTAATTTTTACATGCTTAAGCCAGATTACACTTGTTTAAATTCTTTTATTTAGAAAAAAGAGAAGCAAAAGCGTCCCCCCTGCCCCTTCGTTTTTAATTAACTATCCCAATCAATATTGTCGGAGCAATAATATTTACACTTGTTACTATATTTTTTAGGGGTATATTTATTTGTTTTGAAAGCGACAATAAACTAGTATGATGAGAACAAAGGCACAACCACGCGTTTTCCCTTCGCATTCTGATAAACTAGAGAATTCATTGTGCATTACACGCCAAACAAAAATAAATCCAGCAATATAACAAATGAGAAATATTTGCATAGTTTTGAACTATATTTCATATATCATTGATTTTAATTTATATTGTTAAAAAAACATATAAAAATATAAAAATTAATGATTAATAAAGATTTTTTAGACTATACATTAAGTGTACTCAAAGATCACGTAAGTATTTATTATAACATAGGAAGTGAAAAAATTTGAAGATAAGATCTAGGGTAGAATACTGATATCCTTTGAGGTGCATAGAAATGACACTCAATCACTAATTTTTCAAAAATTGACACTTCATCCCTTAAGATTTGTATAAATGAAACTCAACCCTAAATTTTTTTAGAAAGATGTGTGTTGAGAGTCTTACTTTTTATCTTAACTTAATTTATTATTCACCTAATATGCACACTTGTCAAAATCTAAAACTAAAGTATAGACATGAGATGATATAAAATTAAGTTAAGCTAAAAAGTAAAACTTCCGAACATCTATTTCTAAAAAAAATTATGTTCCGACAACATTATTAATAGCAATAAAAATAAATCAAGAATGGATTTTGATATTAAGGGTCAAAAGTGCTTGCTAAAAAGGAAAAAGTTAAATATTTTGAATCTTTTAATGATTATATTGAAAACTTAAAATTTTACCTTTTTAATAATGAAAATGAGCAATGAAACTCTTGAACTTTAAGGAAGTTTCAAATAGTCACTCTAAACTTTGAATTCTCTAAATTGGACTCTTAAATTATCACAATTATTTCAATCAATCATTCCATCTAAAATCTGCTTAAGTAAAAAACAGTAGCAAGATCTAAACTATTGATTTTTTTTACCAATAACTTAAAGGAAAAGGCTTACATGCACCCTAGAATTTTAGTTTGCCATGCATATTTATCCCTGGTGGACCATCAATCAATCAAAACTGCCTAAATCGGTTGCAGGTGTGAGTAGACACAATTAATTAATTTAAACCGAAAATTGTATGGGGGCCACACAATTCTGTCTAAAGATAGGTTTTTGGAGAAAAAGAAATTGGGATCAGAGAAAGCTGGGAAGATTGTCGAAGAAGAATATGTGAGGTTTGAAGAAGTGAGAATAAGAGGTCGGCGGCATGTGAGGAGTCAAGAAGCTCGTCGCCTCCAACTCCGTGTTCTTCATGAAGAACTTTGTGGAGAATAGGGCTATCAAAATGAGCTCAGCCGGTGAGCCCGACTCATTTGCCCGATTAAATGGGCGGACCAAACATATAAAATTCGGCCTACGAATAACAAAAGTCTGTTTAGACTCGGTCTGTTTAGGCCTGACCCATTTAACCCGTGGGCCAACTTGGCCCGTTTAGTATTAACATAGGCAAAACCCATAGACTTACCCGTTTATCCACATAAATGGATGGATCAAACATATAAAAACTAGCCCGTCAGCTCGTTTAGACCTGCGAGTTAGTCGGGCCCGGGCTAGCTCGTTTTACAACCTTAGTGGGGAGCATGTGTCGCCTCCTAGCTTGAATTCAGTGCCTCCGTCAATGTCTCGATCATCAACGACAACAAATCCTGGAACTTGTAATTGATGCTCGCATTGGAGGGTGGCCAATTGAGGAATTAGGGTTTCACAAATGTAGTCCGCGAGCTCGACGAAGATGAGGAGAGAGATCTCATAGAGCTTGGGGTGGTCTGAGGCGACACGCTAAAAAAAGAGGAATAGGAGTTCCGCCCAGGTGTTGTTGGGGAGGAGAACGGAGGCAAGTTCAACAACAGTGTGGGAGAGCTTCTTGGTGATAGAAGAGATGGGCTCATTGTGGAAGGAGGTAAGGAGAAGTTGAGGGGGATTGGGTGGAAGAGGATGGCGAGGTTAGAGGAAGGAGGAGGAAGATTCATTGTCGTCAGAGGGGGTGCAATGGAGGAGGATAGTTGCTTCCACATTCATGTAGAAGAAGTGAGAATAATAGGTTGGCGGCATGTGAGGAGGTGGTCGGTGGTGATCGAAGGAGCTAGTATCTCCATGGAAGTTTTATCTTTAGCCCCAGCATCGTCGACCCTATCCACATCTTCTCCAACGGCTTCGAGATCTCCCCCTTAATCTCAAATTGCCTCTCCATGACGGAATTAATTACAAAATTTTGGTTTTGTTGAACTCTGATAAAAATAAAATAAAATTGTGCTTGACAAAAACATACAAATCAATCTTTGAATAAGTTAATAGGTAGCAGGTAAACCTTATCAAGATACAAACCTTGTCATCAACTGTAGATACATTTTCTTTCTATCTCTAGGGTTACAAACTCACAAGTCCACCATATACCTCATTTATGTCTTGGTCCATCATGCACTAGATTTTGTAAGGTTCATTTAAGCCTCCTCCTAACCTTAAATAAATTAAAAGAAAACAATAAAGTAAAAAAAATTTGAAAAAACATAACACCATCCTTCTTATTCCTTCCCTGCTCCCCTCACAGCCACTGGTTCTCCCACCACCGGCGACGACTCTGCTTTTGCCCCAACTTCTCCCTCACACCCTCCACCACGACCTATTGTCACCCACAAGGTCCACCACCAGTCCTTCGCTAACTCCATCAACTCCCCTCTTTGCCACTGCCCTCCCCTCACTCCTGCGTCCTCCTACACTTCCACACTTCCTCTTGTGGCAATCAATATGATCACATTGCCACCCTCTGGCCCAGCGACTCCGAGCTCATCCACGACTGCCAAGCTAACCCCTCTGAAATCATTTGGACCGTCTGCAACGACGTCACCAGGTGCTCCTCGCTACTTGCCAGGTCCTCCATAAGCCTCACCATGATGCTCATTTCATTCATACTCTGGCACAACTAAAAAAATGGTGTAGTACATGGATTATAGAAATGATTAGATTAGTCTTTATGTTAGACAAATTTACATGTATTTTATAAAATTTCCAATTTTTAATGACACTCATTCTCTCTCACTATTTTTTTCACTTAAGCATTAAATAACGCTATAATAAAACAAAAAAGGGTAATAGTCTCTATATTTCATGAACAATTAGTTAAATGTGAACAATTAGTTAAATTTGGGAGTGTGTTTAGTCATGTGCATTTTTTTTGAGTTATAATGTGCATTTTGAAACACCCTAGATAGTTAGTCTATGCTTAAGTCGTAAATTCGCTCACTAAGTTGTTATCTACTTTGGTGGGGATGATACTTAGTCCCATTTATGCATTTAAAATATGGTTAACCAAAAATATAGACCAAATTAAACCTTTCTTTGTACGTCACATAAAGTAAACTAGGAGCCTTGTCGTGTTAGAATATACGTTGCGTCATAGCATGCTTAACTTAGTATTATGGCGATATAATCAACATATAACAAAATAGCAACAAGTGGTCCATTGTACATTCACAGACAAGTACACGTGTAATGTCATAAGTAGTACGTACAAATACTTAACACACACACACACACACACATAGTCGACTAACTAGTAGTCTAGTCTTCTGCTGGCCTCCCTTGGTGTTGTTCTTCCCTAGGCTTCTTCTCTCCTCACTCTACGTCAAACCCTGGAGTCATGGATGAGTAGGGTGAGAACATGGCACTCTCAGTGGGAAACCATGGGAGTTGGGGGATTTCTTATTCTCATTCATGATCCAAGCCGCTCAGAGGTTTCTAGGCATCACAGTTATATTATATCCCTATTAGTTATTAAGATCCATATTAAGTCTGAGCAGCTTTATCTAAGTTACTACGTGATTAGGGAAGCCTATTTTTCATTATCTATGTCATCTGTTTTCTACTCTAATTCTTAGATCACATATTGTCACATAATAAGCTTCAGTTTGCGTCTACTTATAACCGTGCCTATTTTAATTATAAGCTTCTGCACACATCCACTTATGTACTTTGTATATCACATAGTTCACATACTCAAGTCCACCTCCCATGCAGCTGCGACCATACAACTGCAACCTACTTCTATTCATATACCGTTGATGACCAGGCAGCGCTTTACCTGAATGGTCTCTGTATCATGAGTCAATCATCAATCAACAGCGGAATAACCATCCTTGTCACAGAATGGCGAGGGGTCTGCCCTATCGACGCGTTCTAGGAGTTGGACTTGTCTTTCCTGCTGGCCCTATTGACGCAGCTAGGAAAACATTTGTCCCGTTGGCATGCCCTATCGACACTACCAAGGGAGATTTCCACCACGAGCATGCCCTATCGACGATACCGGAGGTGTACTTATCATCATCATTATTATTAGGGACTTAGTGACGTCACGCCCTAGGGTTCTTTCCTTTCCTTTCCTTTCCTTTCATTTGTACAGTTCAATATTTCCAGACAACAGTTCACATAGAACAAACATAGCTCAATATTTCATGTCCAATCTCAAGAATATTTTCTCTAACTTTCATCATCAAATTCAACACATATAAGGAACATAATTTCATGCTCAAACATTTCTTAAACATAAACAAACATAAATCCAACAACTAGCAAAACAGGCATCTGCTTTCTGTCAGAAATTAGCAATCATAAATCGGAGAGGTCCAAGACCTTACCCCAAGGTTTTTGATAGTCCTAAGATCATTTTTCATGCTTAGAAATTCAGATTTTAATTTCAACTTCACGAAATTGCAGTTTGCCCCTTTTTCCCAAAAATGCGGTTTTTTGCCCGTAAAACCCTGTTTTCTTCATAATTTTAGTTCTCAAAAACCCGATGGACTCAAGACTTTCCCTTAAGGTTTTTGATAGTTATACACCCATATTTTATGAAAATCAACCCAGTTTTTCAGTCCCAAAACTTGAAATTTCCGTTTTGCCCTTGTTGCTTAAAAACACTGTTTTCTGTCTGTTTGCTGATAAATTCATCGGGGACTCCAAAAATCACAAAACTTGACATCCCTACTTAATTTTTCGTGTAGAACTCAAAAATAACATTAGTTTTTCATGATAAAATTCCCATCATACAGTTCCTCTTAAAAACGTGTTATATGCCTATTTCCGTCTTAGGCTTTCCTAAATTCTGACAGAATCACAGATAGCACCAGCAGTTCCAGACAATATCAACAACACAAATATATATATATATATATATATATATATATATAATCATGGTCACATACAACATCCTAACATCATATATCATCTATCATACAACCACATAGACAGTTGATAAGTCGATTTACCCACTTGCACAGTTTCTGCTGCTAGTTCAGCGAGTTTGTGCAGAATCCAACCTTGCTTGGTTGCTTCCAAGCTCTTGCTCTTAAAGTAGATTTATGAGAGAGATTTCTCTAGGACACTAAGTGAAATTTGTGAGGTTGGGGTTTGGGAACTTGGATTGGGTTTTGTGAAGGAAAGTCCCCGGTCATTGTTTGGATAGGATAACGACTGAATGTGTAAACGGACAGAGTTTGGCCACGGTTCTCTTATTTTTCTCTCAAAATTTCGGACCATAAGGGGTATTTATAGCCCTAGCCCGAAATTCATATTCTAATTTTGCCATTGGGGGCAAAATTCCCAATTTGCCCTTATGTGACATAAGCCATGATGTCACCTAGCCTAGTCATGTAATGACTCATATGGTGACTCATGGAGGTTGACATTTTGACCACACATGGGCCATTCTTGGCCGTGTGGCAGCCTTTGTGTCTTGGCCACTTTTGTGGCCAAGAACTAAAGGTCACTCGCAGATCAATTTTGATCAGGTTTTGTCATTTTCGATTCCTTTGAGGTATTTGTGAACTCTCTTCCGTAGCCGTACCCTTTACGAATACTTTGGACGCGCTGTTGTACTTAGACGACAAATAGGGTTTATTCTAGTGTCTGCAGAATTTTATAAAAATGCGTAGAATTATTTCTACAGACACTTTTAACCTAAGAGTTTAGATTTCTAATAGTTTAACCTACAACAAAAATTATTAAACAGTTATCGAGCGAGATTTTCACTAAGGAAAAGCGGGATGTTACACGTTTATGAGCATAAAGTCTACAATTATGAATTTCTAAGATATAGCGTAACGATGACCAACAAGTTATTAATGGATCAATAGTAGTCATGAAAAAATATAAAATATATTTTTTAAAGAATTTAATTATTACACAGTACAAGTATAAAAAAGTTACTCGGCCTAATTTTTTTTTGGAAAAAAAAAAGTGACTAAGTTTTAATATTTTAGTTTATGAAATTAAATTCCAAAGTTACTCTTTCTATTCAATATATTCTCTCCGTTCTTTGATATTAATTTCTTTTAAAAAAATTAAATTATTTCATATTGTTAGTCCATTTAGTATTTTAATGTATTTTTAATAATTATATATTAATTTTATTCTTAGTAGAAAGAGACTTAATAGAAAGACGAGTAATTAATGGAGAAGAAAAAATACGCAAATAATAATTTAGTAAATTAATATTATTTTTTTTTGGTAAAATTAATGCCATTTAATCATTTTTTAATATATATGCATTATCCTAAAATAATTAATATTAAGAAATAGAAGAAGTATTAGTTTTCACTTCTAACTTTTAAAATACTAACACGGGTTAAGAATGCAAAAGTAACAAGTTTATGTTAAAAAAAATAATAACCTGCATGTTTCATTGTTTCTAATGACCATGAATGTTTTATTTATAACCTTAAAAGTTGTTATTTAAAATTTTTAACCAATACCCGACAAAACTCATATTTAAATATAAATTATATAATAATAATATACTAAATCAATAGTGTATCTAAAAATAAAATGAAAAAAATGATAAGCTGTTGTGCAAATTCCAAAATTCCTAAATTGTATCTTGGGGAGCACGCTGTTGACACAGGGTTCTGTTACAATACAAGCCCCTTTATAAGATCACTCTGCATACACCCGTCACTCACTCCGCTCACAACCCACAAAAACTTCTTCTTCATCCAATTGCTACCTCTCTTGCTCTGTTCGTTTAATTTCAAGATCTTTAGAATGGTGGTTGTTGTTGGAGAACCCAAGCAAATGGTGCAGCCGAGGAGGGGGCAGGTGAAGATGCGGATATTCAAGAGCATCGCGGCGGCGCTCTCCTGTTCCGGTGGCCGCAGGAGGCGGAGCGAAGGAGAAGGAGACGGCGGCGATGCTCCCCGTCCTACTCCTCCTCTTAGCTCCACTTCCACGACCCCACCGGTTCCGAGCGGCTACGCTTCCGATGCGTGACGCATGATCCCGATTTCTCGATTCTAATCAACTCCGCAAAGCTGTTCATTGCTTCCCCCATTGTTAATGTCTGTTTGGGTTTAGGGTTCTATTTTCAGTTTTCAATTTTTTATATAATATTTTGCTCTGTTGGGATTTTCGTAGAAGACCTAAAAGAAAAGGGGATTTTTGCGGAGACCCTGATTTACTTGTATTTGATGTGTATATATGGCTGTAGTTGTTGTTGACGATGTAAATAAAAATTTTGCTGCTGATTTTGTTTGTATTTGATGTGTAGTTTTAATGTGCAGAGGTTTTATTAATTGGACTACTGCTCACTATCAGCTTGCTAATCTGTAATCTTAACGGGGATCTTGTTTCTTTCTTAATCTTTTTCTAATTTCCCTTTTTTTTCTCTCCCCACGAATGATCTGGATTCGAAGCTTGAGGGTAAATTCCCGTCCTCTCTGTTTTGAAAAACTAGATGTTTTAGCAGACGGGCATTGGAGCCTTGTAAAGTGCTAATCAGTATGTGCTAATTTTATTACATACAACGCCTAGTTCATCTTTGTGGGGTAACATTGGTGGATTAGCTATTAAGGAAATTCCAATGCTGGTTCTTATTTTGTGTAAACAAATTGGGTGAACCAGTTCGAAAAATTCACTCTGTTCAGGTCAGCTGGAATTAAAATAATAATAATTATTGGTACCTAGAAGAGTTGCCAAATTGGTCAAAACATAATACCATTTCGAACTTCTTTGACAGAATTTCAATAGTCCAGAACTCCAAATTCATGGTTCTTTAATCCACTTTATAGATAACAGTATTGGATAAGTAAGCAAATTACCTAACCGTGGATAGAAAAGGCCTGCGCAATTAATCATCGTTAATCAAAGACATGGAGATTCCATGGTATTGGCATTCACATTTAGAAAAAGGATACTACTTGCTTAAATAAACTATGATTCTGTACTTCAAAAAATGTTCAAATTATTGGCTCACTTGGTCACTTTATTTAGTTGACGTCATTTTTCAAATTTGACAAGATTAATTAACATTTCCGCTTATAACATTTATTGAGTGCATACTATCTGTTAAGTAACTAACAAGTTTGAACTTAACAATTGATAAATGTACATATGAAGGGAGATAAATCAATATTTCAAATGATAATCAACTTCAACACTAAATTAGCGTAGGGAATATGATAATTTTTTACTCTAGAGTGAGACTCACTATTAATGAAATTGACTAGTTTAATTTAAAATACTACAATTATCATTTTTTATACAAGTTTTACTCTCTCCAAAGCTCAAATTTAAAAACAGAAGGATATAAACTTACCATTCCACCAAACTGGTGATGGTATGCTTAAACTAGATTACATTAGTAATTCTTTTATTTAGAAAAAAAGAGAAGCAAAAGCGTAACCGCTAAGATATCAAGTCTTTCTTTTGCTGATGGATTAGTGAAAAGGTCAAGGACAAATGTAACTGTGCAAGTTGTTCCCCGACCAATCGTTCAATGCCATTTGTTGTTGACAAATATGGCCTCTATTGCATATTTAACATGTTCATCCAAGGCCATTTCACGTTGGATTTAAATTGCCTACATTCTATGTGATTGCTTAAAAATTTTTCCTTTTATGTATTAATGGTTTATTTTATCTTTTTACACATTCTATCACGTGTACCTCGAAGCAAATAATTTCGTTTCTGACTGGAAAAATAGCTAATAATATTTTATTTAGAAATATATATATATATATATGATTAATCTTACCTCATCAATTCCGCGCTTTATTTCTCGTTAATTTTGCATGAAATTCCTTATACGATAACGATAGTTTCAATCGAATTTTACATTTATAATTAGATATTTATTTATAGTGTAAATTACTAATATTTAAAATCTACTAAAATTTTATTAATTTAATTTGAATTTAATCGACTTACATTAAAATTAATATTTTTATCATCGATATATTTTATTAATTTAAAGACTTATTTTAGAGAAATAAGTATATTAAACTTCTTAAAATTGGCAAGTTTCTACATAATTATATCAGGCCATACTCTCACTAATAATTAATGATTAGTTTGAACTTGATGAAGTATGAAAATATAGTAGTTAATTGTGTTAAATATTGACCGAAACTCGATTCCAAATAATTAAAGAAAAAATGGTTCCAAAAAAATAATAATTGAAAAATTGAAAAACACATCTACTAATTAATTTTGCGCACCTGCTTTTATTAGCAATGAAGTCATCATGGTTGTCATATGTAAAATGAAGACATACATACGATTGGACCGCAACAATTAAAAAAAGATTTTGTTAGGCCATTAGTTAAAGAAATTAAAAAGAAAAAATTTTAAATTTTAAAATATTAAACATCATTAAAAACATATAAATTATATTTTTTCATACAAAATTATATATCATTTATACTCTTTTAACAAATAGCCCAGTATTATAACTGGCCTAGCTCGACTCTTCTTCACCTAGTATAGGCGTATTGTAATTGGCTTCTCTCTAATTAAGGCGAACTTATCCAACAAATGGGAAACTCAGCCAGATGTCGTCCATGGAGCATTTTAATTAGTGTCAACTGAAACTTCTATAATGTGAACATAGTACAAGAGGTTGCATTACCTCAATATAATGCCAATTATAAGCAGCAAGCTAAAGTCATGCTCTTCTTCCTCACGTGGCCAATGACTTGAAGTAAAGATCATGTCTCTTCTATTCTTCTAGATATCATTCGGCACATATTATATATGTAGTTTTTCTTAGCCGAGTTTCCTAGTTCCTTCTTCACCAAGCATTTGCTTTTCTTACGTAAAGGGTGCCATCACTCAGTGATGATTAGTGATGTAGTAGAAGTAGGACCTATGACTCATGAGCTTGACTTTTGCAGTAATATTTATTTTAACGTATAGTGGCTAATTAATATGTGGATGATGGGGTCGGCCGGCCAAGCTATATATAGTCATATTTTTATCATACGTTAGAATTCTTAAGCTATTAAAAAACAACAATGTTACACGTATCCCCTAAACCCATACACCATATATACACATGTATATGAATACAGTTGATTCCCGAAAATAATCACTCACTCCACTCTCACTCTCACTCTCACTCACTCACGCATAAACCCAAGCTCTGCACAAAACCTTCCCCGTTCCACTTCCTTACTTCAAAAATAAGGATTGTAAAAACACAATCGTTCGTTTTGTTTTCTCTTTTCACTCTCTTCGACTCATTATTTGTACTCCGTTCGATCTTGTCATCTCTCACCGCTCTCTTCACTCTCGTCTTTGTTCTGCAAACTCATTGTGCTCTCTGCACAAAGATTTACAAAACGCAACCAAAGAACACACAAGAAACAACTACTGGTGAGTATATCAAACTAAGTTCATTGTTTAGGGTTTGTTCTTCGATTTTCTTTCCATCTAACTTTTTTCGAGTTTCGTTCAAATGCATTTGGTTTAAAGAAGGATTTAACAACGATCTTTGTTTTTCGAGGAAGTTAGTGAGTCATTTGTGTACGTGTATGTATAATGTTTGTGCACTATGCATGCTAAAGTTTGTGCATTGTGTGTGTGAGTTGCTTGCATCCCACGTTGTTTATGTTCTCACTACTTATCTCTAAAGTTTTTGCATCTGTGGTGTAGTGTACTGTTGGTATTAGGGTTTTGTTTGTCGATTTGAAATCCATCTAACTTTCTTCGATCTTCCTCAACAACAACATAACTTGTGGCATGTATGTAAATAATGTTTGTGCACTGCATCAAATATTGTTTGTGCAAGAAATCATATAAAGTTTGTGCACTTCTATCATACATAAGATTATGCATAATACTTATGCATTTCACATCAAGTAATGTTTATTCATGAGAATATATAAAAAATTTGTGTTACGTGTTTATAATGTATGTGTATTAATAGTTGTAAAGTTGAGAATGTGTCAAAATGCACATCTTCTTCCTCAACAACAACAGAACCTGTGGCCTGTTAGATAATGTTTGTGCACTGAATCATATAATGTTTGTGCAAAAATCCATATAAAGTTTGTGCACTCCATTGCTGTATTATGCATATCAGTGATGAATGTACATTAGAATGTATCAATTTTGTGTACACGAGAATTTCACAGAAACGTAGAGAAAGAACAAAACTCTCCATGAAAATAAAAAAAATAATGCAAAAAAATTACCACGGTTGGAAAAGAAAAAAAGGAACACAACATAAAAAAAAAATCTATACTAAGAGAAAAAAAATTCGAGTGTAAAAGTAAAGTTCTCAACCAAAAAGAAAGAAAAATACAAAATTACATATTCAACAATCAGATATGAGATAACTCCATTTTCTACCTGCCCTGGATGATAAAACACGGTTTAACGGCCTTTGTTTGTTAATTAGAAATAAAAGGCAATGGGAAAATGAAAACATGACATGAATGTGAAAAGACATTAGAACTGGGGTTATATATGGCTGAGTTGAATAAAATTCATATCATTTTATGATTGAGTTATTTCTTTAATTTTGGGCCCAGCTATAGACTGGGTCAAACTAGGTCAAGTCAATATTTAGATAACATATTAAGATTTGAACATCACACATAATAAAATCATAAGATTTTAAAGGTAGTAACCTAAATTTAAAAGATATTTTTCAATAGTATAATTCAAAACAAGTTATATTAATACAAAGTAACATGTTTTGTAAATAATATTAATTGAAATACAAAGTCTTAAATTTATCACTAAATTATATAAAAATATTAGTTTTGAAGAATTATATGCTTTGGACTGAGTTGAGTAAACCCAATGTACAACCTAAACATGACTCAATAAAGACACTGGGTCAAATTTAACGACTCAAACCAGACAACCCGACTCACAAATGTTCATTTGTGTTTACTTAAAAAAATAAAATTATTTAATGCATTATCCACTAGACTAGCATTACTTTTTGTAATATTTTATGCAATCATATTTATTAATATAATTTTATTATTTAATTTTTTTTAAAGAAACCATAATCTAAAGAGTCCCTAGGACTCTCCCACACTCACACTCTCATCTCATGTGAATAATGTGAGACAGTTTTGCTGGCATTTTTCTTTTTGTTTTTTGTTGGTCAAATGCCATATATTTTGTTTATGATCTTACTATCATATACTAAGCAAGAGAATTGATGATATACATAACAAAGTTGAGTAAACTTTTTTGGGATATGGACTTTGGTTTCTTAATGATAAAATCAATGGATGAAAAATTGATTTTCCTCTCACATAAAGGATATTCACGTTGCTCAGACTTGTCTTTTGATCTGTTTCTTCATGGGCATACCCTAGTAACTTGCAATTTTAGAGTTTCAATTCTTTATTGAAAATGTCTTTTTGATTCATATTGAATTTATACACTCTTGCTTGTTATACATTCAGTTAAACCCTCTCATTTCTCTCAAGCAATACCTTTATATATACATATATATATATATATATATATATATTAGTTTTTTACTTTAGAATATTATTACATTAAGAAATTAAGTTATTAACAAATAATACTTTGTTATGATTATTTTTGAAAATTTAAAAATTTCATATTTTATTTTAATATTTATTTTTTATTTTTTTATGATAAAAAAATACAAAGTCAGGTCTATTACTGTCACTGATATATAACATTTTACCAACAAAAAAGAAAATGTCAGCAATGCTCTCTATGAGATGAGAGTGTGAGTTCGGGAGAGTCATAGGGACTCTTTAGATTAGGGTTTCTTTAAAAAGAAAAATTAAATAATAAATTTATATTAATAAATATGATTGCATAAAATGTTGCAAAAAGTAATGCTAGTCTAGTGAATAAGACATTGATGAAGGTAAAATAAGTTTATTTGCTCAGGCCAAAGATTAATGACACAGGCTTGGCCTTCGACAACATAAGCTTCGGGCCGTCTGGAAATGATTTTTATCTTTTCTTTTTCTATTATATGGGAGTCGGACACGTAAAATAAAAAAAAAAACAAAAGAGACAGGGAAAAGAAGTTTTGGGCCAAGCATAACATTCCAAATCGACTCTATTGGGCCGGCCCGTTTAACACAGCGTGGTTGTGGCCCATTGCTATTGGAGTGTTTGGCCAGAAATTATGGAGAAGTGAGCATTCACTGCTATCACTCTTCTGGTAAAGTGGTAGCAACTCACTTCTGCAACTGGGAATAATACGTTTTGGGGTTAAGGGAGAAAAAGGCACAGAAAACGATGAGGTTCCATCTCTTGACCAAAGCGTGGAAGAGCCAATCGAGGAATCGAGCTACGCTTTCGTCGTGTGCAGCTTCGCGTTCGTTTTCTCAGCTTTCTTCGCGATCGGATCGACGGTTCGTGAAACCTCCTATTCCTCATCCTCTCTCATGTTTTTTTAGTGCATTGGATCCTTACACTGTTTTTTAAGTTTACATTTTCGAATTCGGTAACCATTGTAGCAGTAGCAAGAATTCGTTCGGCATTGCGTTCGACATCGACGGCGTCATTCTCCTCGGAAACTCCCCCGTCGGGGGTTCTCCGGCAGCCTTATCAAGATTATACGACTCCACTGGTAACTAACCAAAAGATATTATAATTTTTTTTTTTGAAATTATAAAAAAAGGAAAAAATAAGCTCTGTTTTCCAGATCTTAGTCTTACTTAGCATTAAAGTCTGCTGAATTTGTTGATGTGTTTATATTGTCAGGTAGACTCAAAATTCCTTTCGTTTTCCTCACAAATGGTGAGCTATCATGTCTTCTCTTCACAATTGTATCGAAGAAAAAACACTTGCATTGCCCTATTTTGCACTATTACGTTCAGCTGGCTATTCAATATGTTGCAGTGTGTGTGTGTGTGTGTGGGAATTTTAATGCGCCACTTATTGTGAGGTTAATTTTATGTTTCGTGCAGGTGGTGGCTTTCCTGAAGCTAAAAGGGCCTTTGAGCTGAGTCAAATCTTGGGTATAAATGTCACGCCTTCACAGGTATTTTGGGAATGTGCAGTTATCTTTATTTATGTTTGTTTTCGGGCAAATGCCTTTTCATGTTGTAGCACTGAATTCTTGTTTGAAAGTGCAGAGGTTTTGACCTTAACCATCGCAATTTTGATCATAATGCAGGTTTTGCAGGGCCATTCGCCATTTAAACAATTGGTCAATAGGTATGCATCTTAACTGATCTGCTTGTGTGTACGAATATCACGTGGTGGAAACAATAAGGTCAACTTGCAGTTCAGGGCCTTCAGGCCTATTTCGTCCCATTAAATTTATCTTATAGAAATTTTCAGTTTACAGATTTGAGAATGAACTCATTATTGCTGCGGGAAAAGGGGATCCTGCCGCAGTGATGTCTGAATATGGTTTTAAGTAAGTTGTTGATATGATTGGTTTGTTAGATATTTCATGGAAACGTTAGTTGGAAATCCAATATTATCTTTAATTCCTTATTGTTTTGTTCCATTTTTTTTTTTTTTGTCTTCAGAAATGTTCTTTCAATTGATGAATATGCATCATGCTTTGAAAATATTGATCCACTGGCACCATACAAGAAATGGACTACCAAGCTGGCTTCTGTTCAGAATGCAAAGGTTATTGAGAGCACTCCAAGAAATGATGTCTTATCTGAAAGGGTTCAAGCAGCATTCATAGTTAGTGACCCTGTTGATTGGAGCAGGGACATACAGGTTACATGATTTTAAGACTGACCCCTGTGAATTGTTTTTCCTTTTTCGTTACTGCTTATTTAGTGTCCGACATACAGTGAACAAAGATTCTACGAGAAGTTCTGAAGAATAATAATTTCATTAAACAACAACTACTATAAACAATGAAAAGTTAATGGAAAGCTTAACTGTTGTGCAGCCATTTTGTTTTCACAAAGCAGTGTGATTTGCATGAAAAATTGGATTATGAATGGTTTTGGTGTCTCCCTTGACGGGGAACTAAACTGCCCATGGCTTTGTTGTTACCTACCTGGTGGTTCAGGGCTCATGGCCATTCTGTGTGAGTAATTGAGGATGATGTCTGTGTTTGGGGTGGGCTACTCATGGGCCATGACTTTGTCATCACTTCAATGCTAGATCAAAAGACATGAAGTGAAATAACAAGAAGGGACACAGGAAAAGGAAATGCTAAAAATATCCTAAATTGAGAAGCATTCAACTGAGTTTGACTGAGACTTTCAAGTTGCTGTCAGCATAAATAGTCTTAGTAATCATATTTGAATTATAACTCGGCTTGTCTTCCTGAGAAGTGTGAAGTGAGAACAAACAAATAAACAATAATATATATTTCTTAGATTTGATGTTTTCATTGCATTGTCATGGGGATATGTGGTTTTAAAGGTTGGATGGGAATTGATTTTGTAATCATGGGCAGTAATATTCTCCTATTATTGTGCTTGTAATGTGGGGTGTGATTCACTCTGAGATTTTGTATTTGCTTTGTGATTGATTGGCCCGTTAGTTGGGCCAATAAAATCCCTACTTATCTAAAAAAAAATTGCATTGGTAGATTGGTGAACTTATGAAGACGTTTCATCCAGGTTCTCTGTGACATCCTAAGAACAGGAGGCCTTCCTGGAAGAAATGTTGGACCACAACCACATTTATATTTTGCAAATGATGATCTTGAATACCAGGTTGGTTGATGTTTGTTACAGATAGTTCTTACAGAAAGATAGAGATATATGGAATCCTTTAAAATATTTTATTGATCTACTTACTGACAAGGTCCCACAAAAGGTAGACTGCTTTTCCTTCTGAACGTCTGGGGATGGGAGCTTTCAGGATTGCATTAGAATCCATCTTCAATAGGTAAGAGTAAGACTGATTATGTAACTGTTGTTGGATGTCCTCTACTTTAGTTCATTGAGATTGAATACTTGTAGATATATAGATGAGAAGCTTGTTAAGCAGAATATCATGACAACAGCCAACTTCAGTTTTAGTTCCATGGTATCGCTCATTTCTAACCACAAAGAGCTCTACATGCAGGATTCATCCTCATTCCCTGGAGTACACATGTTTTGGCAAACCACATCCATCTGTATTCAAGAATGCAGAAATTGTGTTACAGCAACTCGTGCCGCTGCTTTATGCTGATCTCAGTGATATAAATCATGATAATGCTCAATGTTTTAAAACACTATACATGATTGGAGATAATCCTACAGTTGACATCAGAGGTGCACGGCAGGTATTTCTTTTCGAGTTCGATTTCACAACTATAATACATAACGTTATCTGCAGACAAATGATGATATAAATGAAATTATTCCATTACAGTCTGGCCGTCCTTGGTTTTCTATTCTGACGAGAACTGGGGTTTTCAAGGGTAAGGAAAATCATGACAAATTCCCAGCAGATCTGGTAATTCCTTCATGTTCTTCTAGAATCTCATATAGACTTATACCTTTTCTTTTCTTTTTTTCTTCTTTCCTTTATCACTTTTAAGTTCATTTGGAATGTGGCAATCATGGATAGTTGGAGACATGTTTTATCTTCTAATATGAGATGCCATGATGGGAACAAGTGGTAGCCTGATCAACACTAAAATGGACTATCAATCTTTGAGTTGGATGTATTGTAGAGGATGGACACTATTTTATTTTTCTATTATTACTTATTTTGTTTTGGGTCTGTGGTTTTTTACCTTTTGTAAAAAAGGATGGAGGATTCATGATTATGACACACATTTTGCCACTATACCATGGGGAGTGCCTGTTTTAATGAAATGTGGCCATGATTTTGAGTTATAAGGCAGTTTGCGTTGAATTGTCCAAACCGTAATTTGTCTGAAATTTGTGGGCAGCTGTAAAAGGCAACACCACCCTTATAATTTAGTGATTTTAGTTTTGCGACTAAGGTTGCCATTCTTTAAGTGGAACACTTGGGGGGTTTATTAACTGATTATTTTACAAATTCGCTTCTGCAGGTTGTTAACACTGTAGAAGATGCTGTGGACTACATCTTGACCAAGGAATGCGCTACATAGGGTCCCATCTACTTTAAGGCTCTGATTTTTTATTTTTATAGGAAATAGTTATAAAATTTGTCATTTTAGAGCTCAATGGTGATTGTGTGATCAATGAGAATGTAATAATCATTTATGGCTAATTCTGCCATTCATTTGAAGCTAAGTTACGTCATACTTCATCATTGATTTTTTCTTGCAGTAGTCCCTCGAGTTTGCAGCATTTTGATTGATCGAGAGCTTTTAGTTGGTATATCTTACTTCGGCTTAAGAAAAGTACATTTTGATGCCGCAAGTCATACAAATCTTTGAAATGTGGATGAATACATTAGTTAGTCTATGAAAGAAGAGGAAATTTAATATTCAAAAAGGAAATTCCAGATACAACTTTCGTTTCAATGATAATTTTACCACTCAAAAGTTTAAAAAGATGGTAACGTTTTCAGAGCACACTGAATGTGCACCCACTTTATCTATCATAAATCCACAATATTTATCATTGAATATAACATGATAGTCATCCAATGATCATAAATGAAAGTAATGATTTAAGGTGAGAATGCATGAAATTAGAGCATTTATTCTTACCTCAAGATTATTTTATCCTTCTTTTCAATTTAAATTTTCTCCTTCAAACCACTACACCATTTATGCCCACCTCACCACCCTCCTCTTCCTCCAAATCTCGTTCTCCTCCCTCACGCCCTCTTGCCCTTTGCTGCCACCACTGTGGTTAGTGCGAGCCTTTGAAGAATGTTGTTGGTGCTTAGGTTGTTGGTAATTGTGGATCCCAAACACTCTCCCTAACACTCTCATCGAGTGTCTCCGGTCGGCATGGTCCCACCATCTGCTCACTGCCCTCAAGTTTGTCTGCAACCTCCACGGGGTCCGTGGCACCGGCAAGTCCGATCACAAGGGCTTCTACGCTACTGCCACATGGCTCCACGCCCCCCATCCCAAGACCCTTGCCGCAAACATCCCTTCCCTCACGAGCTTCGGCTACTTCAAGGACCTCCCCTAGATCCTCTAGGCTACTAGAAGGTTACCAAGTCTACAAAACCCAGAAGGAGCAGTGGCTAAAGATAAAAGACTAAAATGGACTTTTAAAAATTTTAAAAATAAATTGGCTATCTCATGTTAAAATGGGTGCTTACACTGCTAAAAAGATATGCATTGTTGATAAAATTAGCAAATAAAATACCTAAAAAAAGGCTAACATATGTCTTCGTAAAATTAGAAGTCCTTTCAATTGATTAACCTTTAGTTATATCAACTAAATTAGATATTTCACACGTCTTAGTTTAGTGCTTAAATGTTGTCCTCTATCCTCAGTTCTCTCAACATTTTTTAAGTAATAAAATCAAAGGGGTCGAATGTTTTACAAACCAATCATAGTTTCTCTCGAATAAATAACATGTTTGCGTACAAGGGAATTACGGTTTCTATATTGGTTACATGATACATCAAGCATGAAGCCATACATAGATGAAAACGTTGCACACCGTTTCAGGTAATATTTTGCCCCAAACGGAGTCTTCATTCCGCAAAACCTCATGCCGAACTCGCACGTACATAGCTTACCGAAACAAATTCTTTGGAGACTACCAAATCCATTTACTATACAAATGAGGTTCTGCAAGATTTGTGTAGATAGATAGAAATGACGGATAAAAATACAGAAGAACAGCTCTTTACAAATCTCATACGTTTAGAATTTGATCACTTGCTTAGGTTGGCTTCCTAGTTTTCCTAGAGCCTTATCCAATGCTGTGTTGAAATCACTAAAGGGAGTCATTTCCATCCTGCAAACAAGGTCATCTGTCAACTGAATGAGAAGCATAAAAGTGAGGACATAATAAAATTTTAAATTTCATGAGCAATATGGCCGTCCTGAGCGAAAACCTGCCCCCTGCACATGACAAAGTCTTGTCAAAAATCAACACGAGAAGATCTATTCTCAAATGACGTACTTGTAGTTTAACTTCCCATCTTGTACAAGACTCAAAAGCCTGTCTATCATTCTTCTGCTCTCTACAGCTTTGTCTTTGCTCAACCACTTCTGCAACCAGAATCCCCTCAAGGAAAGATCCTGCAAAGTGCAAGTATATGGTTCTAGACTAAGGTTACATTCAACCCCAAAGAAAATTAGACTATGGTTACAATTAATAAACTAGAGCAAGATGCCATTCTAGTTAGTAGATAGGCACATGGCATTTGAAAGGACATGCCACAACTAAGTTAATAAGTTATGATATAAAAAGATCTCAATGGTCATGATCCACCATGACCATTTACCTAAAAAAGGCCATTTAGTCATCCAAGCAGGGAAGTTCAGGAAGCCATGATCAATTATCTTGAATTAAATTCTTAATAACTCCTTAATTACAAAGATACAAAAGTAACAGCCGAGTCCTATAAGGACAAACCATGCAACAAAGCATGTCAATCCCTTCGTAAATCATTGTTAATCAAGATTTGTCAAAATTTCAACTAAATCAGTACTTCATAGTTGATTGAAGTGGTCAGTTAGGAGAGGGAAGACAATGATCCAAAGTTACTGCCTGACCTTAAATATGAAGGCTGAAGTAGACACAGTGACAGGTTTTTTAGACATGCCACCATAAGTCACCATAGTTCCTCCCTGTCTGCAAGGTATAAACTTATTTAAATATTCATAGTAATGATATATAGTAAAAGGGAAAGTTTCCACCTAGTCTTTACCCAATAACTCATGTCATACCTTAAAAATTTGAGAACCAGAGAAGCAGCATTGCCACCAACACAGTTAAATCCCAGCGCAGGTTCAGGTATATCACCCTAGCTCGACCATTTGAAATAAGTTAGTTGAATTCAATTACGATAGTAATTCTTCAAAACAAACAGCCAGTAAAAATGAGGTTTGTCAGCATCCTTAGCATTCGAGGGGACATGTTCAGAACCTCAAATAATGAAGGTAGAATCATATCCAATCCAAAATACACTTCCCAAATGCTTAATTAATGAGTAACAATTATCATCAAAATTCATCTGAAGATTTGACATCTATGGATCTGCCCCATGCATAAGCCAAACCACAACAATAAGTCAAGGTGTATATATACCAGGAGACTCTTGACATTCTTCACTTCTAATTCGTTCTCAGTAAAAACTTCATCAGCACCCAAATTCTTAAGTCTCATTTTTACTTCATCAATCCCATCCCTGCAGTAGAAATATTTACAATGTAAAAATAAGATTCTTCATGAATATAATCTTCTATTTGAGAGGACAGAAGCAAGTAAGAGAAATTCAGAATCCAGTAAACTTTTATTATTATAAGCAAACCATCATCTAAAACAATATTTACAAGCTCAAGAAACATGCGGTGAACCTTCAAATGTGCACCTGTCCCTTATAATATTTATGTTGTGAATGCCACGAGATTTTGCTAGCTGAATGACACACTGCCCAACCATACTGGTGGCCCCATTTTGCACAATGGCATCTCCTGTACATACCAACAATTACAAATAACTAATAGGCCTAATTGAATACACAAATGAACCCAAAAAAAGGGGGACAAAGGAGGGATTGCAACTTGCAAGGACAGGGCAATGCCTGAGTTCAAAGTAACAGAGTCTTCAAGCATGAGGAGAGCAGTCAAAGGATTGACAGTAATAGTAGCAGCATATTCCATAGGCACACCCTTGTCTATTTTGTGCCATGTATTATGATCTTTCACAATGTAAGTCTGCCATGTCCCTATGCAACCAAAAAGATTCAAACAAGGTCAAATATATAATAAACTACTAATTTATAAGGTAAATACAGTGAATTTCGTCACTTACTTCACCCCTTTCAAAATATCAGTCTTTCAATGTGATTAAGAAAGCCATCATGAAATACATTCAAATTGAAAATTCATATAACTTCATTGAACTAACACTTTCAATCCATTAATTGCTCGCTCATCCTACTTAGAAAAAAAGTTACACCTTTTTGTATGAACTATCAGCCTCTAATCTTAGTAGACCTTAACTAATTTGATTAAGCCTGTCGTAGAAGTAAAAGCTATCCATGATGAGAGATTCTTGTGCAGCCGTAATGAAGTGTTATGCTCAATACACTCCAGATAACGTAACCAGCGAAATTTTAGTTATAATTGATGGGGCCTCGCAATGTAAAAGCCGAAATGTCATTCATTATATGGTAGAAGCATATCCAACACAACGCTCCATTTCCAAACAATTTCTACTCTATGAGCTCATTTTTTTCATTCCCAATATTCCAATACGAAACTTGACCATATTCAAAGATAAACACTTGAATCGCTGGTATTTAGACAAAATAATACAAGATACTAACAAAATTGGAATAATAATAATAATAATAATGATTTCATGATTTTTTTTTTAAATTACAGATGCAACGAACCAAAATTTCTTCATCAAAAAAACAAAAAAAAACTAAAATGGGGAGAAAGGAGAAAGAAAGAACGCACCGAAGGAAGGCGGGGAGGGAATAACCCAATCGCCGGGGGAGAGAGAGGTGACGGCGGAGCCGACGGAGAGAACCTCTCCGACGCCTTCGTAGCCACCAACCGCCGGTGGCTCCGGCCTCACGGGATACACGCCCTGTATCCTGTTGATGTCGGAAGGGTTGATGGGAGCACACAACATCTTCACGCACACGTCATTCTCTCTCACTTCCAACGGCGGAAACTCCACCAGCTTCGTCACGGCGTCGGGCTGGCCGTGCTGCTCGTACACGATGGCCTTCGACGGTGGCGACACGGCGGCGGAGGAAAATGCTGCTCGCGTGATTGGGATCCGAGCACCTCCGCCGTAAAGGTTGAAGAGGAGGCATGGTGGTCTGTGAGGTTTTGCAACCAAGGATCGCAACATTGCTCGTGTAAAGCGTTTTCTGGAACTTCGTTGCTGTTGCTCTCTGCTACTTTCCTTCCTGCTCCACACTATAGTTTGAAACGACGTCGTTAGGCCGTGTTGCGTTGGTTATCTTAGGCTGGGTCTTTCTTTGGGCTGAGAAAACATCATCATCCCAATTACTCACATGAGGTGGACCGAGAAATAAAGAAAATATATGACCCAAAAAAAAAAAACATAAATCTGGTGGTTTTTTATTTTTATTTTTTTAAACCTCTCCCTACTAGAATATGGTGTGGTCTTGTTGAATACTTTTTTTTTTATCACATGCATAATAATATTTCACATTTAAATGGTAGGTTATTAGACCCCAAAATAACTCCTACATTTTAGTCTACGAGCAAAGACTCCAAAATGAATTAATCGTCACCGAATTGTCATTTCACTTTCAGTATGTTTGGTATTAGAGATAAGACATGAGAATAGAAAAAAATTTATGTTTCTCTGCGTCCTAATTTCGCGTCCCTACATAAAAAATATTTTCATTTCCTTTGTCTCAAATTTAGTGAGATGCAAAAAATACAAAAATTTTATGTTACAGTATCTCAATTCCCTTGTCCATAATATCAAACCCAACCTAAAGGAATTACAAACAAGTAGTCCCTTATTTATAATCCCCCTAGGTAATTTCCAAGCAACTAATTACTATAACTATGGTTGTCAAACTTGAGAATTTAAGTAAACTTATGAAGTTTTAGTAAATTTGAATTGTATAGTCGATTTATAAACTTATAAGAGTTTAAGTACTTAAGAAATATATGTTTTAATTGATATAATTAGAAACTAAACATGATTAAATGTTATATTTATAATTGACATTAAATAATGTTAATTTTAAAATAAAATAAATAGACAAAATATCATAAAATATATATTAATGCATGACACTTAATTATTATGTCAGACTTTATTTTATACGTGTATTACTTTATTATTGATAAAACATAACTCAATTATGATAAATATTAAAAAAAAACTTTATAAAGTCAATAGATATTGTCTAACACTAACAAAATCAATTAAGTATCTAACAAAATTATTATTAAATTTATATATTTTGAAGTAAACTCATGGTAGATTTTAACTCATAAATTCGTTAATAGAATAAAAAATTTATTTAAATTCGTATGAGCTTACCAAAAAAAAGTTTACGTTAATGTTAGCTTATTTAGTATAATAAAATTATAAACTATTAGAAGTTTAAGAATTTATGAATTAACTAAATAATTTTAAATTAACGATAAGATCATAATACGTGTATTTATAAGTAGAGGTTGAAATAAGAAATGGATCACCTCCCATTATAATGTCATTTTATTGATAATCTAGACTGTATTTAACATTATTTCACAACCCAACAAAAATTTCTCTAAAGAAAGTACTCACCTGAGCTAGTGCATGCTGGCCTACAAGGCTACAACTCAAAAATAGGTTATGCATTCCTTTCAAAATTGAGAATTATTGAGTATATAGTTCTTATATCAGATACAGAAAATCTAAATCGCATAAAAAATTAAGCAATATTTTTTTAATCAATTTTTTTATTTAATGTCACTATATAATTTTGTCAAATTCTCTATTCTTGCTCTTGATGTTTTTGGGATATTTCAATTTCAATCTTCCTAACAAAGTTGCAACTTGCTAATTTGCAACGAAAAAATCGTCCCCAAGAAGAACATCATAACATGAGACAAATTCTATATCTAGTATCTACCCCCGAAAAGTTTCATCTGCTACTGTTTGCAACAACTTTTTCGTCACCGTCACATCCTCACCGGTTCGACTATGGTCATAAATAAATGAGGAATGGTAAGAAGAGTGGACTCAAGCTTAAATATCAATTTATATATTTTAATGAATAACATTTAATATTTTATTTTTTATTTTATTCTTTAAAATGTTAAATATCATTAATTAAAATATATAAATTAATATTTAAATTCATGAATTAAATGTTATTCTAAATAAATATTCATACGGGAGACGTATAGATAGGAGCATTGATCAAGTGCTGCCAACCCCAGCTGGAAGGAACAATGCACTTTCAGCTTTGGTTAGCTTGGGTTAAGACGTAGCAGCTGGAACGCGTAGACCACTGTTGGAATAAACGAACCAAACATTACCATAAACCATAAGCGCGACATAACGCGTATGAAACGGCTTCCACCACATACTTCATCTGTGGACCTGAGTTTCTTCGAGACATTGACTATTTTTTTCTCTCTCTTAAAATATCTTTTGGTTAATAAAGTTGCGTCATTTAATATTATAATAACTTAAAAAACAAATCATAAATAGTTAAGTTTGTTAGACACATTAGATGTATATGTGGCTTTTAGAATAATTAAATACAACGCCTTAAACTTACTTATTGACATAGAGTTAAGAGATATGTCATTTAAATTACTAACTTATATTGATTTATACATAAATTGGTTTTATATTTTTATTAATAAATTATTTACCTTTTTGTATATTTTAAAAAAAGAATTAATCAATAATAAACAAATTTGTCAAAATTGAGATCTTACGTAAGATTAGATAAACAAAATAATGACGTCAAATTGTAGGACATCTAAGTGGTAATATTAGAATTAGACGACCTGTTTAAACTCGTAAGATCATAAGATTTAAAAATTTAAATTGAGATCTTATCGACATGAGTGGTAAGAATGTATGAGAAAATAATAAAGAATATTTATCAAGTCAGACATAAATTTAGTGAATTCATTTATATGTTCTCATAAGTAAGGTTGTCAAAATTGATATATTACTTAATATCAAAGGAGTAAAATGTAAAATCATAACACACTTTAAATTGTCACACGATTCAAATCGTAAGATTGTCTGATCTAAGTGATGGTATTGGGACTGAGTGACTTATTAAAACTCATAAGACTTTAATATTTAAATTGAAATTTATCAACATTGATAGTAAGAGTTGTGTTATTTGAATTTATTATTTATATGCCAACGTACGTGTCAACTTACAACTCATCAGTAATTAAACGAAATCAAAATAACACGAGTCATACTAAAATCTTATATAATAATAAATAAACTATAAATAAACACAATCCCAATAAGTACAAATAACTACATGTAATATTTTTCATTCAACTAAATTTACTAATCTAATATGTATATCAATTAAATAAGAAATTACCATCATATATTAAGAATATATTATTACTTCCTCCCTCCATTTTTTTTATTGTCATTTTCCACACATTTAATTTTTATTTGTTAAATGTGTTTATAATGTATGGCGAGTTGTTCATAGAATCATAACAAAGATAGAAGATAGATGTGGCATCAAATAGCTGAGCCGCAATCTAAAAAAAATTATAAAAAAAAAAATCATTCGCCACGTCATCAATGCAGCGTTTCGAGTAGCTAGCATTTTGTCGCGTATCGCAAATGCGATGCAAGGGAAACCAGTTCAGCAGCTGATCACAGCGAATAAAGAAAATGACACAAAAGACCCCCCTTTCTTACACGTGGCCTCATCTCATTGGCCCGCATAACATTTGTTTTTACAATTCACGTCCACCCAGAACATATTTAAAGCATTGCAGAACGGCCTCAACATCAGAAACGGAAACCCCTGTTTCTCTCTCTCTCTCTCTCTCTCTTTCTCTCTCTCTATTATTTCTCTGCATTTTTTTCTCTCATTTTTTCTTAAACAGTTTGTGACACTCTTATTCCGAAGTTGGTTTGTATTTTCGTGTTTTGGGGTATCTCTTCCTTTTGGCGTAGCTGAGACAGAGATTTGGGGGGGGGGGGGAATGGGATGCTTTAGTTGCAAATCACGCAGAAAATTGGATATCGACAGCCAGAGGCCCAGCCATGGTAAAGTTTGCCAAAATGAATCTTCGGTTAATTAATGTTATGATCAAATTGCATGCATTTTGCTTCAAAAAAGCCTTAGATAAAGCAGATTCCACCCAATTTTGTTTAACGATCGTGATGATTTTGTTTTTAATTGGAAGAAAACAAAATTTTGGATTTGGGTATGACCTAAAATGATCAAAGGTCATTTTTTTGGGGTTATGGTGTGCCAAGGTTAGCTATGTTTCACTCCCCTTTAATGCAAGTTGTTGAATGCTTCCGTTTTATTCCGTTTTTGGAAGCATTTTTTTATTTTCGCGGGAAAAAAATTCAAATTTCTGGAATATGAACAAAATGTTTGTGAATTTGGTTATTTGGTTTGTGTTTAACATCGCAAAATTGATTTTGGTGGTCGCCGATAACGTTCCCGTTTGTCAGTTTCTGATATCCTAAATTCTTCTCTCTCTCTCCCTCCCTCTCCTCTGGAAATAGGATGAGTTTTGAAAATGGATTTTGAAGGCTCAAATTGTTCAAATTCCTTTCATTTTGTTTTTATATTTTTTTTTCCTTGTTTCTTGCATGGTTGGAATGGACCGATCCATAATCCAAAGAGGGGCTTGTCATTTTGCGCTTTTTTTTTCAATTTTTTTTTATGGCTGCATTGTTTTGTTTACATTCTCCTTGGATTAATAATAATTCCTTCTGGCACACGCTTTGCCTTGTTGTTTCATTTTGTTGCGGTGTCAATATTCCTCACGTGCTGCATTTTTTTGTATGTTTGTGTAGATAATAACAAGGTCAGAGTTGATTTGAACTTGAATTCCACGAAAGATGGCAATGCCAAGGATGATCAACTCTCTTTGGATTTGAAGAACTTGAACTTGAAAAAGGGTGGTAAAGCCTTGGAAAAGACGTTTTCTTATGATGAGCTTGCAGCTGCAATAGGGAATTTTAGGTTAGATAATTTTCTGGGTGAAGGAGGATTTGGCAAGGTTTATAAGGGCTACTTGGACAAGATAAACAAGGTTTGTTTAAAGAAAAAACATGAAAATAAATAAGAAAAAAATGAAACTATTGAAGCATTCTAATTCAGCTCACGTGTTTGAGATTTTGTGTTCTGTTGTTGTTTGTGCAGGATGTAGCTGTAAAGCAACTTGACAAATATGGGCTTCAAGGCGTTAGGGAATTCGTAGTTGAAGTGCTGACATTGAGTTATGCAGACCACCCTAATCTTGTCAAGTTGATTGGGTTTTGTGCCGAGGAAGAGCATAGGCTATTGGTTTATGAGTACATGCCTTTAGGATCTTTGGAGAACCATTTGCATGGTATATTATTGCCATCCTAACCACTTTGTTTTATTCATTTAAAATAGAATAGCTGTCAACAACATCCGTGGCTTATCTCGTTTTTTGTATGGCTTGTTCCTTAGATCTTCGACCAGGAAGAAAACTGCTTGATTGGAATACAAGGATGAAAATCGCAGCCGGAGCAGCCAAGGGGTTGGAGTATTTGCATGATAAAATGAAGCCTCCTGTCATATACCGTGACCTGAAATGCTCAAACATTTTGTTAGGCGAGGGATATCATCCCAAGTTATCTGATTTTGGTTTGGCAAAAGTAGGCCCAAGTGGGGATAATACCCATGTTTCAACAAGGGTTATGGGAACATATGGGTACTGCGCCCCAGATTATGCAATGACAGGTCAGTTGACATTCAAGTCTGATATTTATAGCTTTGGGGTTGTTCTTCTGGAGCTCATCACGGGAAGGAAAGCCATCGACAATAGAAGACCTGCTAAAGAACAAAATCTAGTTTCATGGGTATGTCTTACCTAACTTCATTGCTGGAAACCACAGCTTTAATTTCACACTTCCACTTTTGTAGTGATTTTCATTGTCAAAAGGTTGTAGCTGAGAATTTCAATTGGATTTGCAATTACTTGTGCATCTGTTGTTATGATTGTACTGTTACTACTCAATCATTGATTGATGAGCAGATAGCCCTACTTTCATTTTGATTTATCACTGGGCGCTGTGAAAGTCCTATTAAGCTAGAATTTTTCTGAAGTTAGCAATTAGATTGTCTGCTCATACAAACTTTCCTTCAATGAACTCAAAACTACAATTAGACATCAGTGAAGAATCTGAAATGTTAAAAATTGTATCATCGTTTCTCATAGTTGCTCCAGATCTTATCCTCATATCCAAACATAGAACCTTTCCTTTTCTTTTGTTAAACTTGCTAGATCAAGTCTTGATCTCATACAAGCCTTAATTTGTGATGCATGCTTGCCTTAAATTTATCACGCCTTTTTATTGTTAATTGCGTGCAAAATGTTCTGGTACAGTACCCTGAAAGGACTAGTATTTTTTTTGGTACATTCCTCTGCAATTTTTTGGTACATCTGAGAGGACTAGTATGAGATATAAACCCAAATTGTTCTTTTGATCTGTATTTTTCAATAATGTTGCATAGCTAGCTAGAGTAAATACAAGTCTCAGTTAACCTTGTCACCCTATAGAAACATTGGTCATGGATCTTTTTGTCCTTTTGTTGCGCTGAACACATTTTCTTTCAATCAGTAGATTGATGATGATGATGATGATGATGAAGGGAAGTTTCTACTTTGAATGTTGCTGGATTATTTATTGCCACCAAATTAATGAGTTGTGTAAATTGACAAAAAATAATTGTTTTTTTTTTTTTTTCCATTCCAAATCATTAGCCAACTATTTGTATAAATTTGTTTTCAGGCACGGACTTTATTCAAAGACCGGAAACGATTCTCACAGATGGCTGACCCATTGCTTAAAGGCAAATATCCAGTGAGGGGTCTGTACCAAGCTCTTGCCATTGCCGCGATGTGTGTTCAGCAGCACCCTAATATGCGGCCTGTTACAAAGGACGTGGTTACGGCTCTAAATTACCTCGCTTCCCAGAAATATGATCCCCGAGTTCATCCATTAATAGAAAGCACAAGAAGTCCCTCTTCTCCAAGAGGGAGAAAAGATGGTCATCGACATGGCACTTGTAATCTTTCCGAGGCAGAAAGATCCACACAGTAGAAAAAGCAGAATGTTTTTGGATATGAATCATGCTGTAACGAGCCTAGTTATCAAATTTTGCTTGGTAGAGAGAGATAACTGGTGCTATAACCCTTCAAATCTCAAGTCTTCACATAAACAAAATTTCTTCCTTTTTAGTCCCTACCCTCCCCGGTATATGTATATGTGAGTTGGCCTTCTTGTATTTTAGATTCCTCTCTTGAGGATTCTTGTTTTGGCTAATTTTTCATAATTTAACCTCTGCAACAATAAATTTCATTTTGATCTTGGTCTTTATGGGAGTTCAATAGCTACTACTCTCTCCTACCCTTGAAATTTGTGGTCACAATGTTTTAATGGAGTTAGAATTTCTAACCCGGGGAGGAAGGAAGAATCACTTCAAGGCAACTTTCGTTTTGAAGCTCTGCTGCTTAAAGTGTGCCAAGAAGGAAAAGGAAAATCACAATGTAAGTAAGAGGGAAAGAGAGAAAAAGAGAAAGAGAGAGGGAGAAGGGTTAGGGGAGTGTGGCTAAGCAAATCATTACCATAGGTCATATAGAAAGGAATATGAACATTTTATGAGAATGAATTACCTTATAAAGGCGTGACTTGCTTTCTTTTAGTGCATATTCAAATGTGATTGTAATTTATACAATAAATTATGAAATACATGTACTCTTATAAAGGCGTGACTTGCCTTCTTAGTGTATATTCATATATCTTATTTTATTCCATTATTTATAGGAATTAATTGGAATGCACTGACATTGTCATCCAATCATACACTGACAAATTAGCAAATATGGTTAACTATCACACTCACTCCTTGAAAGGTCATCCAAACGAAATGAATTGATTGGTCAATTGTGTAAAATCTATTACACTATCAGTGCATCAAAATTAAACTCTTATTTATATTGAATATGAATGTAATTTCTACAATAAATCATGAAATACATAAACATCAGTTCATTTCTATCATCCTGTGAAAAAACAATGTTTTAGAAGATAGTTATTACAGAAGAAAATGAATAGAATATAATTATTGAATATGAATTGTTTTCTTTCTTAGAAAAATGGTAGCTGTTAAATACGTCTTTATCTTTTATAATATATATGGTCTTATCATGAGTAAACACCACTATTTCATTGCAAATATGAAACACAGACAATTCAGTGTCCTAGTTCACATTGGGAAGAAATAATGAACATGTTTCGTAAATACATTTCAAGAAGATACAGACCTGTCTGTAATATATACATTTAGGATAGCATTATGAATATTGCACATACATAAACTTGTCTCTAGCATGGACATCGAGAGATTGGCACAGGGTGATGCCAAACAAAACACGCCCTCAGCATGTCTATGGTAGAGCAACGAGGGGAACTATGAGGTGTAATGGATTGGAGGGCTTTGGGCCCTGCCCCATATCCCAAAGATGTCATGGGATTCATTCCAAGGCCTTTTGGCTAGTTATGGAGTCTTGAGAATCAATCAACAAAATACGCCCTTGTATGTGGGCTGACAGCAAATAACACCAAAAACGCCCAGGCGGGTTGTAGGGCGTTTCTGAGATACCCCTGATAACCTCCCTGAGGAAGCAACCTGTGAGCAGCAGTTGTAGCAGATTTTAGAGCCTGTTCCACTACCTAGGGAAGGAGACAAAATGAGTTTTGTTTGTACTATGTTGTTTTGGGTGAAAGAAAATGCTTTAGGGGAAATGTGAGAGAAGGGTAAGCTGGTTTATGCTGCAGGCTTGGGGAGCAGGCAGCCAGACCTACACCTGCAGCTCCCTGGAAAATGACAGGACCAACAAGAAGTCCAAGGTGCAAGAGGAATCCGATGGGGAGAGAAAAAAGAAGGAAAAGAAGAGAGAAAGGAGGATAAAAAAGAGAAAGGGGGTCTGGAGAAGGGGGACGGAGCTAAACAGAAAAAAAGAAGAAAAAAAGAACAAAATAACAACAAATAGCAAGAAGAGAGAACCATAGAGGCAGAACGAAAATGGAGAGAAAAACCAGAGGAAGAACTAGAGAAATCACCATCACCATAGCCATAAACACAGCTGCAGAAAACACGCCCTCTCTAGCACCTGAGGGTGTACACCAGGCTGATTGATTCTCAAGCTCCATAAACCAAACCACCCACACTAGGGCTTGGATTGAGAGGCAGGGCTGTTCACCCTCATCATCCAACCCTCATATTCCCCATTTCACTTCCTTTCATTCCTTTTCCTTTCCTTTAATCCCAAAACAAGCTTACCTACCAAAATCTCTTTCACTCACACATTCATTTATGTTTTAAACTTGTTGTTCAAAACGGTTTAAATCACAAGACAAACTACAACTGCTGATATGCTTTGTGTAATTTACGTAGAAAGAAAAGCGGAAAACATAAACATTGTGGAACATGAAGAAACATTAAGCTTGTGGCATACATCATGATCAAAGACAATATAGCTCAGCCTTGTGTTCTGTGGAGTTTCTGGTGCAACTAGCTAGAGACTAAAAAAATGGGAATAAAATTTGGAAGCTCAATTTTACACCCATTAGGACTTGTTGATTCCCGTGTGTCTAGAAATATATTAGTTAGGAACAATAATGGTAAACATCAATTGATTCGAGCAAATATGTACCCTGTCACATGCTACATTTCAGTAACTTCGCCCTCCCGGCAATTGCCCACCCATAAGTACAGAGTTGAGCTCTTACGTGATGGCAGAACTCTACAACAGTCCCTCCTTGGTGACTGCAGAACATGGGCATGATTTATCAGCAAAAGGAATCCATTTCAATGTAAAGACACTTTGGCTAACTCAAGTTAATGTAAAGACACTTTTGTGTGAGTCTTGTCGCCTCAAAATTATCCTAAATAATTATCATCCTATCATTTCTCGATACTAAATATTTTGTGTTGGTTTCGCTCGCTATCACTATATGCTGTGTGTTTTTGTTCACATTGCTCTTTTTTTAAGAGAAATACTTGTGTGATTCATGAACACATTTAACCTGTGTTTTGTGAGCACAATGAAAATTAAAAAATAAAAAAAATCGATGAGTGAATACCTTTTTCCAACGCAAAGGATCAGGACTCTTTGTAACAATGATGGAAGTAATCTTCTCCGGGGAAGGCATCTTCCACCGGCAGTAAGGAGACTTGGACTTCACGTCACGAGAATAGACAGTAATAACTCGTTTCCTCGACGAATCATAATGCGTCTTTGTCATGTAGTAAACAAAGGGCTTCTGGCAAGGGTGTTTAGCAACGGGCCTAGTGTTGAAAGCATAAGCAGTGTAATCAGCTCTCTTGTACCAATTGAGGAAGGTTCTAGAGGGCATCTCGAGTTCCCTAGGGGAAAGAACCCCCCTCACGATCTGAACCACGTAGCCCCAAGAGACCGAGATGGACCAGTATCTGGTCTTGTCGTAGCAGATTGATTGCTGCATTATGCTGCCGGAGTCTATGTTCACTGCTTCCATGAGGTGACGGAGGGATGCTACTCTGGTCATGCTTGGGAATATGGGCTCCACTACGTCGAGGTGGTGAAGTGAGACTAGTGGGGCAACTGGGTGGGCCCCTAGAAGGCCTAGTAGATCTCCATACACATCATACTGCATGCATGAGAGCAAGATCATATTAACAATCACAAAAGTATTGATTTCCAATAATATTATTCATAATCAGAGTGATTCTTTCTTAGTTACTCCTCAAGTAAGAACAATATCTCGTACTTTCTCAAAAGAAATTGTTTTGCATGGTCCTAAAACATTATGTTGTCTATGCTCTAAAACATAAAAGATAGAATTTTAGTCTCTCTTCTCTTTAAAAAAAATATTACAAATTTAATATTTATTGTGTAATTTAAAATACATTTAACTGTGACGTTCAGTGGTCACATATAAGTATAAGTATCTATGTGTTTTCACCTATGTACTATTTTAACTATATAATTAAAAGTGTAACTAAAGTATGATATAATAAGTTACCTAAATTATGTTTGATGTCAGGGACAAGACATGGGTAGAGACACAAGTATAAAAAATTGTATATTTTGTACAACAAAGAAAGAGGAGACAACATCTGTTTGGGGACACAAAATTGAAGTTTGGTGAGATAAGAATTTTCTTTGTCTTGTTCATCTGTTTTATTTTTAGTACTAAACACAATCTTAATGATCTAGTAGTAAGTAATAGAGTAATATGTATATAAGGTTATAGATTCAAATTTCATTACATATAATGTATTATATGTGAGACTTTTGAAAAGATAAATGTGCGATTCAATTTTTTTTTATTGATGTTACAATAAATAATATATATATATATATAATATATATAGTAGGTTAAAAGAGTTTGATGAAATTATTACAATCTTTTAACTATTAAAATAGTGATAACTTGATGAAATAAAGTAAATGCATGCCAACTAAATTTATGATGAAGTTTGTGAATCTCTTTTTAATTATTTTACCTGGTGAAACCCTCTTTCCTTAGTGAGTGGGACCCCAAGCTCAGCCATGCAAGCATGAATCCTATCATCGCTCCCATACAAAGCAGGGTACCTTTGAATACACCGATCCTGCATCCTCGCCAGCTCCACCGCCAACGGATAGCTTATGGCGAACCCGCCGCCGCCATAGGCCATCGCATACGAAAAATGAATATTCTGAACATGGCTCTCCGACGAGCTCCCAACGTAATAGAAGTGCCGGTGGTCATACTTGTTGAGTATCCTCACGACATTGTCCACCACGAAAACGGTGTCGTCGTCGCCCATCACGAACCACCTCACGTCCTTCAACCCCAGCCTCAGCGTCTCCGTCACGACCCTCGAGATCCTCAGGGCGGAGCGCTGACCCTGGCGGTTGGAGTACTCGAATTTCGAGGTGTCGCCGGAGATCCTGATCTCTGGCAACCCGTCGCTCCTCTGCGCTTTCACTTCTTTGTCCAACCAAACAACGCCACGTGTCTCCTTTGGCCTCCACCAGATCTTGATGTATTCTTTACGTATGTCCCAGAGGTTGGAGGAGGCGGCGATCCCGAAGGCGATGTGCTTCAGCTCCGTCTCATGCCTCTGCGCCATCTGCTTCGGGGTTAGCCGAACCACCACCGGTAAGTTGTTGTTGCTGTTCTCTTCTTCGTCGGAATTCGAATCTTCTTCTTCTTCTTCGGCCTCATCTTCTGGCTCTTTTTCTTGTGGTGTTGTTTGTTTGTCTTCGATCGATTCTTCGGCGGATGATAATAGTGACGTGGACGTGGTGTTGGAGCTCAGGCGGAGGAGGCGTTGTGTGGCGGCGGCGGAGTCGTCGAGATCCACGGTCGCAGTGGCGGTGGTGGTGGTGGTGGGGCAGTCTTGTTGGTCATTGCTGTTGAAGAGGAGAAGGTTGGAGGAATAGAGGATGTAGAGTACGATGGTGGTTAGGACGAGCCAGGTGGTGATGCTTTTGGAGCCTGAGTGGAGCATGCGTTGATGCGAATATGAGTACATTTGTTATTATTACTATTACTATTACTATTATTATTATTATTATTATTATTTTGGTTTTTTGTTTGTTCTTACTTTTTACTGTTTTTGCTGCAGAGTGTGGGGAATTGGAGGAAGGTGGAGGGGAGGGAGTTCAAAGCTTCAGGATTGTTCGGATCACACAAAGGGAAAAGAGGGCATCTGCTCTTTCTGGTGTTTTGGTGTTTGTTAGTGTTGAAGTTTGTTATGGCTAGAAGCGAAGTTGAATGCGGTTAAAATGGAAGCCTTGGTTGAAAAAAATTGCATCATCATTATTTTCTTTATTTTGACCTTATTGTTTTGATCTAAGGTCATAGAAAGTGGGATCACTTTAAGTTTTAGTCAATTATTTGAATCTTAACAGGAGAATTGTAAAAGGTAAATTTTATTTATTTATATATAGAATACTCTTCATGAAATCTAATAGACCTTACATCTATAACAAAATTATGTCAAAGTTAACCAGTAAACCGGAAGAAAGAATAAATAAAAATAGATATTACATTACACCCTAAAATGACCCCCCAACAACTATTATTTTTGTTCATTTAGTATGGGACACCATTATTTAATGAAATCTCATTAATGTATGAGACTCTTATTGAGATTTTATTCCATGACAAATACACTGAATTCATATAGTCTCACGTTAAATAAATTAAAATAATTCAATTAATTGAGTAACTTAAGAAAGTCCTTGTGTGAAATTACAATCAGAATGGAGGAAAAATGATTTGTTTGTACAATACTAAGTATATAGTTTTTATATATAATTTTTTTTGGTCACACATAAAATTTGTAAATAATAGAAACATAGAGGGGCCAGAGGATTGAAGCGTTTTAGAACTTGGGCCTTGATTTATTGGAATATTTGGACCTTTTGTAAGTACTAGGATGGGCCAATAACCCAAACGTAGAGGCCTAGAGAAGATGGACCAACATAGCACTTCTTTGTTTTGTTCACTATCTGCTTAAGAATATCTCCATTGAATTCCAACCAAAAAAAAAAGGGTAGATTCTAACCAAAAAGAAAAATTACAGAAAAAACATAGGAAATTATAGATTTCACCATTGAATGTTTGTTAATGTTAACAAATAGAAAGACACAAATATTTAAATTGAGTTCTACTAATTTTAAGAGGGTTTTATTTATCTAAATTATTTGTATATTTATCTCTTTTAACATGATTAAATACGACAACTTTTAATATGAGAGGATCCATTCCCTAAAATATAAGCATGAAAGTCTCTTAAATCTGGGTTATTGAAAAATAATCATGGCCATGGGCCACACTACATGCAAGTATCACTAATGAAGAGGTAATGAGATGATGATAGTGAATGATAAGGATGTAACATACACAATAAATCCGAGGAAAACCCATGATTCACATTGAGAAGAGTAGAAGCTGGTTAGAAAGTTGAGAGCGATGGTAGTTCACGACAGAAGGGCTTGAAGCTTCGAAGTTTTATGTTATGTATCTAGGAATAGTCTTTGTCATCTTGGATTAGGAACAGCAACAAGTAGCGGTATATTGGCAGATCTTGCATGCGTGGCAAATAAATATGAACCAACACGATAAGATTTGTGTGAGTGTACATGTCCAAAACTCCAAAAGCAAATTCACATGGTTGTGGGCCATATAAGTTTTCCATCTAGCTAGTGCTCCCATGCTATTCCCCACTCTAATTATGTCTCTCTATCGTTTTTGTTCCGTAAGGTTGATTTTGATCTTCATTTCGCATAGATAGCTTATACATTGGTTTCTTAGCCCAAAACAGTTTGCAGTTTAGGTAGGTAGAGCTCGTCCAAAATGCCACCGAACGAGTAGCTATACATATGGACAATAAATATTTCTATACACCTAAAATAGGAAATATATAAAAATCTCATATTATCCTTAATCGACTAGGTTCATATTTAGTTTTCAAGTGAAATAAATTTAAAATAAATTTAGCGATCTAATAGCAGTGAATTTTTTTTTATAACTCTAAAATTAATTTTAGGCCACTATAACAAAAATCCAAATACGCTACATAAGTAGATTTTGATTACTACTGCATGATTATTCTCTTAAAAGCATTATGTGTATATTGTCGAATTGTGGAATTTATTGTTATAATCAAATATGAAATGGACAAAATAAATGAACAAAAGAAGATCAGGTTGGGACATGCATGTAAAATTATCTGGACCCACGCGCAAAAAGTAAAGAGAAGTACACATTAACCCTACACGCCAAAGGTATTATAAACATTATTGTCATTAATATTTAATTTTATGACTTAATTACTACAATAAAAATCTCACTTATCTAATTCTAGGTCAAATGGAATATATTACATATGTTTTTACAAAATGTTTCAATTTTTACTTGTAGTTATTTGTGAGAGGTTCATGTTTAAGAGGTATTCTTCCCGTCTTGATGTTGAATACCTGCTGCCAATAATCTTAGGGTATATTATATTTATCTCTTTTTTTAACTTCAATGAAATTACCAGCTTCCCATCTAATTTAAAAAATTTACTCTCCTCTTTTTATATGCACCGATCTCTCTTGATAATAACAACATTAATCATCATTTATTATTAAAATATTTTCATAATTACGTCCCTCATATCTTTAAAGAGAACTAGGTGAGAATCGTGAAACTACATAAAAGAGCGCGAAAATGTAAGAGAGATAGTGTAATAAAAAACACATTAATAATAAATGATATTTAATTTTGTAATTATTATGAGAGGTGGGTGTTCATCAGGAGAGATGAGTGTAATTTTTTAAAATAAAGTAAATATCAAGGTAATTTCACCACACCTAAAAAGAGATTAGTCTAATTTATCAAAAAATTTATAACAGTAAATGTTATTTATACACATAAACTTTATACATCTTAAAACATTTTTAGAGAGATCACATAGATACAAAATTTGATTCAAGTTGAAAGAAAGAAGGTGATGGACCATCACCTTTGTATCTATCTCTATCTATGTTAAAAAATAGATGGTTTTTCACCCATCTCATAAGTTAAGTAACTTCTCTTGCTATTTTTTTTTTATAGTTTTGACATTTTTTAAAATTAAATTGGGTTAAATATGTTTTTAGTCTTGTAAAATTAAACATTTTGTGTTTGGTTCCTGAAATTTTTTTTAACGGTGCCACATGACATATTTAACGGTGTCACATGACACATTTAACGGTCACGTCAACACTTAATGTGGCAGGGACTAAAACCTACCAATTTTTTTTTCAGGATTAATTCCTAACAAAAAAAATCGATGACCAAACACAAAATTTTTAATTTTATAGAGACTAAAAACATATATAACCCAATTAAATTTGTTAAATTTTGTCATTATTTCATGATTTAATATGACATATTGATGTATTATATTATCTAATGTAATAAATTGATATTTTTTAATACAATATTTGTAAAAATGTGTATCATAAGCTCAAATAATCCATAAATTTCTAAAGCTTTAACAAGTTAATTTTTTCAATGATTTAGCTAATGAAAAATTTATAAAAATCATATAGAACATGATTTAATTCTAAAATTTTGACGATTTTAATTTTAAAATTTGTCAAAAACAGAAAAATTTAGCAATAAGGGGGTATTTAAATCATGAAACTCATGAAAACCACCATAAAAAATATATCTAAATTTGTGCGTCCAAATAACATTAATCTCCCTGGATGAAACGTTACACTCCAGATCTTAGGAAAATTAATTATACACTTAATTATTTCTAGAATATTGATGAAAATAAAATAAATTAGTGGTGGTGGTCATGCATATATCAATCAACATATGGCGTCACGTGGCCACTTTCCATGCTTGTCTTTGTGGTCATGCTTTCCTGTAACCCTCCTCCCATTTGCTTTCCGTGTTAGATTCAAATTGCAACCTCAACTTCTCATCAAGATACATTGCTTAATCACATATACCATCATGTTCTTAAGACCCAACCCAACCCAAGTACTAGCACATAGTAGTAGTAGATATTTCATATCATCCTTTTTTATCTTTGTCTCTTTCCGTTTTCTAGTCCTTCAACCATAATTCCCCTAACTCATAACACTGTGAGAGACACAAAAAATCTATATCTTCCAAAACCTATGATCTTGTAGCCTTTTCATGCTTTGACAACCTAGTCCAGACTGTCACTGCCACCAGAAGGGGAAAAAACAATCATTGAAGTTTTTGAAGGTAAGAGTTTATGCAAGCCTCTATATATTTTTAGTTAGTTACTGAAAGTGATTAATCAAGATCATCTTAATTAATGTCAATCTAATCATTTAAGGACATGGAAGTGCGGGAGCCATGTGAAAGATTGGTTGTACAGGGATGGGAACCCAAACACACCTTCTTTTTTTTTTTTTCTTCTCGCAATGATTCAGATTCCTTCCTATACCTTTTTGTGTTCTGCTCCCATTAAAAGCCATATCTAGAAAACCACAACTTTCAAGGCATTTTGTTCATGTTGTGTGCTGCTTCTGAACAGTAAGCAGAAAGAATCCAACATATCACACAACAGCCTGAGGTACTTAATTTAATTTCCCAGTTTCTCCTTGCTTTATATATGTACTATCAGAATTTTTCAATTATATATATATATATATATATATATATATATATATATCCAACATGTCATTTTATCCTTAAAAATATCTTTAATTTGCATCAATGAACTTCTATAAGAAACATTCTTCACCAGCTTGCTGAGGTTCAATCAATTATCACAAGATAATTTTTCATTCTTCTCCTAATTTCTTAATTGGGATTAATTAATTTTCTATGTACTTGACCACTTTGACAGTGAGCATGCAGTTACCAGTTGCTGTTTGCCATAATTAGGAAACAACCCAGCATTAAATCCATGTCTCCCTTAAGGTCCCAAATTAGAAAGAAACATCTCAGTCCCCTCACCCTCCAATAATTTGAACCTGATCATCATCAAGTTGACAAAACTAACCCTGAAAAATGTGAGGCACTCAATGTTCCTTCCATGATCAAACTTTTGTAAGTAACACAAGATAGCTAAATGAACATAGTTGAAATGACGAAACCAACCCCATGACAGCTCATTATTTTCTGTACAAGTCAAGTCCCCTTCCTCCCCATAGCCAGAGAGACCCACTCTCATTACTATATCACAAAATATCCCCAACACCATCACTCTCCACACTACCCCATAACAATTACTAACTAAATATCCTACTACCCCACTATTACTTTGTTCCCCCCATAAAAGCTACCTTAGATTGCAACTCTCCTGATATTCACCATACACTCTATGTTGTGGCTTAATTTATTTTATTTTATTTATTTTTAAATGGTTTAGCTTGTTTTTAAAAAGTGAGGTTGAAATTGAGCACCACAAACTCATTTAGAACTGAGTCATGATTCAAGAACAATGAGGGATGGAGCATAAAGTTACTTATTATTACTAACTAATTTATTATTATTATTATTATTATTTTAAATTCTCAAAAATATTTTTGAAAAGTGCAATAGAGAGGGAGCTGGGCAAAATGGAGCAGTCAGGTACACCGAAGAAATCATCAATTAAACAGTCACTTCCCAGAGATCCACGAGGCTCCCTCGAAGTCTTCAACCCTTCCTCCTCCTACTCCGCCGCCACCGCCGCCACCGCCGCTGCCGCCAACCCAACCGCCTCGCCGGCGGCGCGTCCTCAGGCCCTCTGGAAAACCTGGTCGGAGACCCCTCAACCAAGCAGTCCCTCCGCCGAAGAACTCACCACCAACGCCACCTCGGCCGCTACCACCGCCACCTCATGGATGGCTCTTAAGGACGCCGCGCCGCATCCGGAACCCGGCGAGGCGGCGCAGAGAGCCGCCGAATGGGGATTAGTCCTCAAGACCGACGCGGAGACCGGTAAGCCGCAGGGAGTGGCGGTCCGAAACTCCGGCGGCGGAGACACCGATTCCAGGAGAAACTCCGGCAGAACCTCCGGCGACTCGTCCGACGGCGGCATCGGCGGCGAGTACCGCGGGATCCCGAGAGTCTCGGAGGATCTTAAGGACGCGCTATCGGCTTTCCAACAAACTTTCGTGGTTTCTGATGCTACCAAACCTGATTACCCGATCCTTTACGCCAGTGCCGGGTTCTTCAAGATGACCGGTTACACTTCCAGAGAGGTCATAGGCAGAAACTGGTACGTAACTGTAACTAACTTTTTTTAACGGCCGTTTAATCGTCTTAACGGTGATAATAACTGAACGTGAAAGCGGCTAATAACGGTTTTTTGTTATTGGCGGGGGGTGGGAGTGGGGTCCAGTCGTTTTTTACAGGGCGCGGATACCGATCCTGATGACGTGGCCAAGATAAGGGAAGCTTTGGAAGTTGGGAACAGTTACTGCGGAAGGTTACTGAATTACAAGAAGGATGGGACGCCTTTCTGGAACCTTCTCACCATTTCACCCATCAAGGATGATGATGGCAAAGTGATTAAATTCATCGGGTTAGCCTTTTTTTTTTTTTTAAGTGTTAGTGCTTTAAGTTTTGACTGTCATCGTATAATAATGAAAAAATGTTACAATAGTAAAATTTTTGTTCAAATTTAATTATTAATGTAAATGATAAAAGTGAATCATATCATTTTATGTCATTTAATTATTGTAAAAGCTATTGCAATAAATTATGACAATATAGAAGTTTTACATTAATTAAGGAAAAGAGTCCTACTAAATGACCCCAAGCAAGAAGATATTTTTTTTTTGTGTAATGTTATCTTATTTTTTTTTAAGGAGTTTTGAGAATATCTATAATGAAGGAAACAATAACCCATCGGTGGGTTCATACTTTATGGAGGAGAGAGGAAATAAAACTACTTTGGGTTGAAACACAAAGGAACATTATTATACACTTTGAAATACAAAGGAAATTTTATACGTCGTTTTGAATTAATACCGTTGGGCCATTAAACATTTTTTTAAGTAAAAAGATCTCGGGTGTTTTATTATATATGAATTTGCAAACATTCACTTATTGAGCTAATTTTTATGGTAGAGTTATGCGAATTCATATAATAATATTACTCTATAATTATTTGTTGCCACGATTATTAGAAAAACATTATTATTAATGTCATTGTTTGAGTTGGGGGCGGATGATTGGGGACCAAAACAAGGCCTTTCCATTGGGGTCTACTCGAAATTATTCTTGTCATAAGACTTTGGGGGTGATAGCTGCATGCATTTTCACTACTACACTGTGATGATAATGACGAGTCTATAATATCGTTTTCTTTGAATTTAGGAAACTGCCAAATAAGCTATGTTTAGCTGCTTATGTCAATGGTACACAGATTCGTTTTGAAATCTATGCTAGATTGGAAGTGCCTTGACGTGAATGTGAGCTCTAATCATGTTTTGGGCCAAATGGACCTGTTATGTATCTTTGTAGTTGTACACATGTGGGCTTAAGAATCAGACCTTAATATTGCATGTGGGCCTTGATGTAAATGTAACGGAAAGGAGGAGCATATCGGGATGGCTTACCTAATGTCTTTTTTTATTTGTGTGTTGTGATAATGTTTCTGGCAGAATGCAAGTGGAGGTTAGCAAGCATACGGAGGGGTCCAAGGAGAAGGCGCTACGTCCCAATGGATTGCCTGAATCCTTGATTCGATATGATGGTAATGAAAAGAAGCAGTAATACAAAAACATAAAAATGATTTTTATTTTATTTTTTACTCCTTTCTGTCCATTTTAATTATCACTTTAGTCAAATCTCTTCTTTTAAATTATTTTTCATTTTTTCTTCTTGAGACAAAATTTCTTATTTTGTTTACAATTTTATCCTTAAATTATTAATCTTAAAAATAGTAATTTTTTAGTACTATCTCTATCTCTTTACTCATTATATACACTTTAATCAAATTAAATAAGGACACTCTATTAAACTTACTCCTTAAATCATTATTAATTTTAGATTTCTTAGTACTTGTGCATTCAGCTAAAGTGACAATTAGAATGGACTGGAGAGAGTAAGTGAGAAAGTGAAGAAAAAAACAATAAAATTGAAGTAGAAAATAGCAGTGAAACCACAGCCAAAGAGTAACGTTAACATTCGGAAAAATCACAGCGGCAAAGTTCAATTCAATTGGCATAAATCACCAAAATGATAAAGATTCAACATCAATTTGACGGTGGAAGTCTAATCCAAATATGAGATTCTTATTAACAGATATGTTGTAGAACTGTATTACATTTAGAGTTAGTTATATAACTGAATAACTAACTATAACTGCAATAAACTGGTTACTGTCCCAAAATAGCTAGCACCTAATTAACACTGCCAATGAAAGGTTGAAGAAATAGAATAATTTTTGTATAGACACAAGTTTATCATGTCATATTTGGGTACATTTAAATGTATCTTGAATAAAGTTTGTATAACTCACTTTTATCATGAGTGTGACTAAAGCTGAGATGTTAGATTTGTGCCTATGCAAGAATAAGAAATAGGACAAGACAATGATAATCATTGAATGTTGTATCACTATGGAGCCATACCGTGTTTCAAATTTGATAGTATATTGCAGCCCGTCAGAAAGAGAAGGCAACAACTTCAGCATCCGAGTTGCTGCAGGCGGTGAAGCGCCCTCGGGCGCTCAGCGAGTCAGCCAACCGTCCCCTCATCAGAAAATCACTAGGAGCTGCTCCTGATCAAGCAGAGAAATCCGAGAAAGCAGAGAAACCACCGCGCAGAAAATCAGAAAGCGTGGCTTCATTTAGACGCAAATCACAAGCAGGGATTGCGATTTCAATGCAGCGAATCAGCGAGCTTCCTGAACAGAAACCGAAGAACTCCCATCGCCGTTCTTTCATAGGGTATGCATATAAAGCTATTTATTTACTCATGTTATGGTTTGAGTATGAAGTTCCTTGTTGGTGAAGTTTGGACTAACTGAAAAGTATATATTTGGAAGAAAAGTATATATGAAGTTTCAATTTACCTATGTTACTCCATCCTGTGTAATGATGTTTATCTTTCTATATGCTTCAGGTTTATGAAGAAAAGTCAATCCAACGATGAAAGCGTCGATAATGAAGGTATCGAGGAATTCAGCTCCGAGAGTGAGGATGATGAGAGTCCTGATAGTTTCGACTTTGTTGGCAAAGATATGCAGAGGGAAAAGAGAAAGGGTCTTGATCTCGCCACCACACTCGAGCGTATTGAGAAAAACTTTGTCATTACTGATCCTAGGCTTCCTGACAATCCCATAGTAATATTCTCTTCATATAGTTATTATTACACCAAAATTGTTTTGCTTCCACATGTTGAATTCTTATGAATCTTATGTAGATGTAACAATGTAAAGTTTGTGTTGTGTTTCAGATCTTTGCTTCTGATAGCTTCTTGGAGCTTACAGAATATAGCCGTGAAGAAATCTTGGGAAGAAATTGCAGGTATGGTCTAATTTCTTTGGTTAATGATGAAGGCAAGGTATGCTCCAAGTTAAAGCAAATGAATATCAAGATACTTTGGTTCATAAATACCATGCTTCTAAAAAGAATCTAAATTTCATCATACATAGAATGTTACAGATTTTTGTTTCCACTTTTACCTCAATATATTTACCTTGTATGCTATTTGGTGATTCAGATTTCTGCAAGGACCTGAAACTGATCCAGCAACTGTTAAAAAAATCAGAGAAGCAATTGACAACCAAAGAGAAGTTACCGTGCAACTCATTAATTACACAAAGAGTGGTAAGTTTATTGGAATTTCTGAACGGAAAATCACTCTATTAGGCTAAGTTATATACATTCTGAATGAATATATAGAAGTATTGGAATATCTAATTGAGTTTAAAATGATTGGAAATATTTGCAACTCTACACGATTTGGTTCATTATAAAGAAACAAAAAATACTGTCACTTCAAAAATTTTACATGAACCTGCATTAATGCTGCAATGATTAATTCCACTTGCTATTGAAGATTTTTCTGCTGATTTCAGGCAAAAAGTTCTGGAATTTGTTCCATTTGCAACCTATGCGTGATCAGAAGGTACATGCCATGATAGTCCTCTGAAGATATTTACATCTTTTAATATCTTGCCATACAAATTTTGTTTTGGGCAGTGAATCATATTCCATTCACACAAAACAAAGGATTAGCATTTTTATCTTTGTTTTCTTGGCTCAACAGGGAGAAGTACAATACTTTATTGGTGTTCAACTTGATGGCAGTCAACATGTGGAGCCTCTTCACAACTGCATCGCCGAAGACACTGCAAAGGAGGGAGAACAATTGGTTTGTTCTCTATTGATGTGCTTCATTATTTTAGCATACATTGAGATCTGAAATCATCTTTTGTGTATCAACACATCTTTTATGTCTGTTATGGCCATTTTTTTGGAATAATATTGGTTGTCATTATCTGTAAGGAAGAAACTTTGTTCAATTTCATTATGCTATGTATTTCCTGAGTTGCACAGTTCATTTGGCATTCATCTACAGGTCAAGCAAACAGCAGAGAATGTTGATGAGGCAGTGAGAGAGCTTCCGGATGCTAATATGGTAACATCTACGCGTTATCTTTTCTTTCTAAAGAGCTTTTGAGTTCAATTTTGTGACATGACCTTTTCGGCGATCTCCAGAAACCAGACGATTTATGGATGAACCATTCGAAAGTGGTTCGCCCCAAACCTCATAGGAAGGATGATGATGCTTGGAGAGCCATCAAGAAGGTATTAACTTTCTTATTTGAGAATATGTCATAATTTTCAGTAAGTTATCGTTATTTTATCTTATGTATAATGTTCGAGATTTCTGTATTGACTTGGTAAACATGGCCTGGGACCATTTCATAGTTTTTTTGTCCCTTAGGGTAGTTAGTATTTAGCTGTTCTTTCTAGTCACTTCTTGAATAACTCATGCAAGTTATATGTTACTTTTGCTAATTATTTATGTGACCTTGGTTTTGCAGATCTTAGACAGTGGAGAACAGATAGGCTTAAAGCATTTTAAGCCAGTTAAACCTTTGGGATCAGGAGATACTGGCAGGTTTTTGTTCTTCCTATTTATCTTTTCCTATGTCATCACTTCAACTATTAATTCTAGCATTTCTTAAATGGAATTACGTCAATGCCCTAGCTAGCAGAATACTCAAGACAGCTCAAGATTAATTTAGAACAGTTTCTTTCTTCTCTATAGTTTTTCAAATCAAGCTTCTGTGTCAGTGAAATTATAATACATTAATGCTGGCTTGTAGTGTGCATCTTGTGGAGCTATGTGGAAGTGGTCACCATTTTGCCATGAAGGCTATGGATAAGGGTGTTATGCTAAATCGTAACAAGGTTCTGAACATTATTTTGGCTTCATTTTCTTTGCCTTTGGATGACACATTTTAACTTCCATCACTAATTCAAGTCAATAGTGAATTCTCAATATCCAAATACACTAAACTATTTCAGTCTAATAGTTCACAACTTTTAACTAGGATGGCCTTTCTACACTTTATGCAGGTGCATAGAGCTTGCACAGAGAGAGAAATCCTTGACATGTTGGACCACCCGTTTCTACCTGCATTATATGCTTCCTTTCAGGTTTGGAACTCAAATATTACTTTCAGTTTCAGATAAGATACATAATACTTGTTATAAGCTAGAGTTACCAATAACTGGTAGGAACATTAGGATCTTTATGATTTCACAAATTGTATTATCTGTATTGACCTAGATTGATGTATTTATTCCCTGCTACATCTAATTCAGAAGTCACAGAGTAACATTTATACTGAATTTGTCAAAATATTTGGAAATTGATTAATTTGCAGACCAAAACACATGTTTGTTTGATAACTGATTACTGTCCTGGTGGAGAACTGTTCCTGCTTCTTGACCGACAGCCAACAAAGGTTCTCAAGGAAGACGCTGCACGGTATGTTACGCAAATAGAAGTTCTTTCTAATGAATTTAAGTTGTTACCAACCATATAATTTTTAAATTTGGTGCACTAAGACTTCATTATTAAAGATTAGTGAATAATGATGACTATAAGCAAGGGGTCATTCTTCAACAATGTCTGCTACTCCTTATGTTTCTGTAAATTTCTTTAGCTGACATCAAGTTCTTAATGTTTATAGATTTTATGCTGCTGAGGTAGTGATTGCATTGGAGTACCTTCATTGTCAAGGTAGGATTTTTTAGACATTCATATGACTAGACAGTAACTCTTTAAACTGTCTTACAACTTGGGAAGTGTATAATCGATAAAAAGACTAAAAATAATTGAAAGAATCAAGTCTTAACAGATTGACACCTTAAAAAAATCACATACGCATTGGTTCCTGTAATAGGCTTTGGTTTTTAACATATTAGTCCCTCGTCCCATGGACTTTAATCATTATGATAAAATATTTCTGAAACTCGGGGATGAACTTATCAAGCTGCAATCATCAATAGTTCCATACTATTTTTTTTTTCCCTTTTAAGTCACCAAGTCTCATTCAATGGCCTACGAGCACTTTTATGATTCTTTGTTATCACAAATATGTTCTTGCAAGAAATCTTTCCACTTAGAAAGAATTCTGATGTATACCAATTACCAAGACACTAACTATAACAGAATTTAATATTAACATTGTTTTGTGAGGATTTACAGGGATAATATATCGAGATTTGAAGCCAGAAAATGTGTTAATCCAGAGCAATGGACACGTGTCTCTAACAGATTTTGATTTGTCATGTTTAACATCGTGCAAGCCACAGGTATCTCAGACAGAAACTTGACATAATGCAGTTCCTGATTATAAGCATTAATTTAAATTCTGCCACTGAAACAATTTTAATTCTGTTATCATGCTGTACTCTTTGCAGCTTCTACTTCCACCCTCAAATGAAAAGAAGAAGAAGAAGAAACAACAGAAAAGTCAACAGGTTCCGGTGTTTATGGCTGAACCAATGAGAGCATCAAATTCTTTTGTTGGCACAGAAGAGTACATTGCTCCGGTTTGTTATTATTTTATTGAGCATCAAAAACAAAATAGTCCATATTTTCTCCTTTATTGTAATGTATAATAATTATTCAAAGACAACAAGTATTGACACAATTCAATTTGTACAGGAAATTATAACTGGTTCAGGCCATACTAGTGCTGTGGATTGGTGGGCTCTTGGTAATTTTTAAGTCTTATAACTAAATCAGCTTTTAGGCATAGGTTATCCTTAGTTCTTTGTTTTATTATTGTTAATGTGTTTTAAGTATAAACACACAATAGTCTTACATTGATGAAATTTGAACAAGATAAAGAATATATATTTAAAAAAATTCATTGTCTTAAAATTTTGGGCACAAAAATACAGTGTTTAACCTACTTTGTATTTCTTACTTTTACCATTTTTATGTTGGTCTCTTTCACTTTAACATAAAAAAAATGTTTAAAATATAATTATATCACATTCTTTTACTGCGTTGGCCTTTTTTTTTTCAGGTATACTTCTATACGAAATGCTATATGGGTATACACCATTCAGGGGAAAGACAAGGCAAAAAACATTTGCAAATATTCTTCACAAGGATCTTAAATTTCCCAAAAGCAAACCGGTGAGTTTTGTTCTCCTTTGTGACTTATCGTTACATTGGTTGCTTACATTACAGGTATTAATCAATAAATAAAATGTTGTAATATGCAAATAAATTCTTGATGCAGGTAAGTCTCCATGCAAAGCAACTAATTTATTGGCTGTTGCAAAGAGATCCCACGAACAGAATGGGCTCACAGGAAGGAGCCAATGAAATTAAGCGCCATCCATTCTTCAAAGGTGTCAATTGGGCACTAGTCCGTTGCATGGTAACACTTATAAATTAAATTTACTCTCCCACTGCCTTATGTATTGTTACAATGGTTTTTTTTTTCTCTTATTAAGGCCTTGGTTAATTTTGTATCATAAACTATTTCATCAATTAGTAAATCATTTTCATAATTTCATATCTTACCAGAAACCTCCTGAGCTTGATGCTCCTCTCTCGCCAACTGAAGAGGAGAAGGAAGCCAAAGATATAGACCCTGCGTTAGAGGATCTACAGACAAATGTTTTCTGAAAGGTCCTTTCATTCTCTCTTTCTCTAGATTTTTTAGTTCCCTCCTAAATCATCTGTATTTCTATTGGATCTTATCTAATCAGATTTGAGCTACATTTTTTTTCGCAATCTATATGCATAGTTTATTTTTTTTTCCATAAATTATTCGCATCTAAAATCTAAATTTTAACTAATTTGATTCAAGTTAAGTCAATTATTTGTATATCTATACTATTATCTTATGAAATAAGTGTATTTTAAAATAGTTGTTATACCCATACCAGATACGTAAATACCAATATTTGTTAAATACTTGTAAGTTAAACATTTTGTAAATGTCTTAAAATATAAGTTTGTTCTTACAAAACATCAAAATTTACAGCTAAACTAATTAATTTGCTTTTAAATGGAACAAACTACTGTTTCATCCTATCAAATTTTATAAACTATTAAAGTAATTTTGTTTGTCTGATATGTTTTATAGTATTTTGATGAAAAGTTAGAGTTGAAACACTATTAAATTATATTTATCTTATTATTTGAGTACTATACCATTTCTAATTTTGTGTTTTTATATATTATATTCTCTCGTACGCATACCCTAATGTTTTGATATGTTTGTATCTCGTACCCGTATTTAGCTATACCCAGTGCTAATAACCTATCCATACCCATGTAACATAGATCATTCTTGTGACCACTTATTATCTTCTTGCTTGCAGGTTAGATTAAATTATGTCGCATTAATTCAAGAAGCACACGATGAATTTCTTTAGGTGTTTTTTTTTTTTTAAATTTTTATAACAATAGAGGGAATTTTAGTCTCTTCCTTGCGTAGTGGTGCAAAGTTTGATCGTTTTTCATTGTAATTTATGAATGGAGATCCTGCTATGATTTTTTATTAGCTTATGCTCTTTTTAAATTGTCTGGCCTTCTAGCAAGGTTGGGACCACCTTGCAGTTAGTCTAGGACTGTGGAGTGGAAACTTGTGTAATTCTAGAATTGGATTTTGATTCATGTAAATAGGTCATGTAATATAAAAATTATATCATCTGAGTTAATAAAATTATGAATTTGATTGGCATTCGTGAAATTTTATATTGGCATTTAATATTATTTTGATGCGTTATTCATTACTTTATTTTTATTTACAATGAATTAAAATATAAAATATTAATAATAACAGTAATATAATTATATCAATATTGTCCATCTAAATGACTGAAATGCTTAGATAAAAAATAAAAGACTTGAATATGTTTCAGGTCTCTGATAAAATTTTGAAATTTGGTTTAGATTTTTAAAAAAATATTTATTTAAATTTTAGTCTAAACATATTATAAATATTTCATTTTAATCTCTACTAAATGATTTAGTTTTAATTCATATTATTAATTAATGAGACTTTGTTAACTATTGATGAAGCTAACAAAGTGTCACGTGAATAGTATTATGTGTGCAAAATAAACCTATCTGACTTATAACTCAACCCAAATCACCCATAATTTGCTATTTGACCTAGGGTTGTGCATGAGTCACGATTTAGAAACAAATCTGAGTGAAATGTTAGTTTGAGTTTGATTATGAGTCATGTTAGTTTAATTTATTCATATAACACCATTGACGACACAATTTGTTATTCATGTAACCAAGTAATAGAGTTTCACCAATGAAAGAAATTATAACCAAATATTTTTAATATGTTTTGATTAAAATAATTTTTTTAAAGACCTAAATCAAATTTTTAAAATTTATTGGTGACCCAAAACATACTTAAAAATAATATTGAAATGCAAATACGCAATGGACCTTTAATTCAGTGAACATAACTACCAATTTAAGAAACCAGTTGCCTGTCATAATAACAAAGACATACATAAATAATAGTTTTCTTCTTCAGATTGAAATATTTTTTTTCCCCAAAGATATATATAAATAATAGTTTGCAAGCAGTGGTTATAATAAAAACGCCACGAAGGTTACAACAGTAAAAAAAAAAAGAGAAAAAAGTGGGGTTTTACTAGAGGTTACAATCAATTGTAATTTACTGACAAACGTCTAAAAGAGAAAAAGATTTGTTTGATGTCGCTAGAATTCATTAAAAAGATACAAGTTCAGCGAATAAATTTGTTGTCTTATTGTCTCATTACCTTTATATATAATAGTATTATTGGCTAAGCAAATTCTCCGAATAATGAAAGCTATCCAAGGTTTTAATAGTTAGTATTTAAGCACACATGTAAAAGAATGTATTGGACCAGTAACATGTATGCATATTGAAGACAATTAATACAACCTATTTTGTTAAGTGTATACAAATATAAATACAAGATGTTAAAATGACATTTATACAATAGTCTCTCCACTCTATCATATTATAGTATCTCATAAAAAAATATTATCATATTGAAGTATATCCTATATGGCAAAAAAATATTAGTGTGTAGTGTTTGATAAGTGTTTCATAACAGAAAATATGGAGATAATGATAAAAAGAACATGTTTGGAAAATGAGATGAAAACATTAAACTTAAAAATGTCTTTATCTTAAGATAATTTTTTAATTAATTTTTGCACATCTAAAAAAATACAAAAAAATATGTCTAGGTTGCAAGAGACCCGTCTCTTACCTTCAAAACGGAGAGATGCAAGGGACGTGTCTCTACTGTCCTCGTGTCTGTTTTTTTACTGTCTAGTGGAATTGATAGCTTGCATGACATTTAGGTCGCGTTTGGTACAAGGTAATTTGAATTTTAAATTATCTAGTAATCTATCTTGACTTGTTTGATGCGATATGATTATTGATAATTTGGATTTGTTGGAAATGGAGAGGATAACAACAACAGGAGGACGATGGCGAGAATGTGCTGTGTCACGAAAATAAATTCGTTGTCTTCGAGAGTATTATTCAGGTGTTAATCTGAACACTCTCCCAGGATAAAACAACACCTTCCAGATCAATATCTGGGTGACAGAACTGGCGAGAATTACTTTGCCTAGGGAAAGGAAGAAGAAGAGAATGTAGGAGGTGTGTCTAATGCAAAAACATGGTTGGTTTTTATAGGGAAAAATCTATAGTTTTCCAAGGTTAGTGGAAATTAATTCTTGGACGGTGGTGGACTGTGACCAATCAAATTTGGACGGTGGGCGACAAGCTTTTAATATTTGGACGGTGGGCGGCAAGCTTTTAATATTTGGACGGTAACCAATCAAACTTGGACAGTGATGGACTTTGGACGGTGCACATGAAAATTTATGGTTTCTTAGGTAAGCTGCAATAGTCCAAAAAATAATTTTGCAAAAAGACCGGGACGCTCTTTATCATGCAAGCAAGGGGGAAATCTATCAATTTGTACTTTGACGAGGCCAAATGGCTTAGGCTCATGCGCGCGAGCCCAACTCTCTTCTCAACACCTTTGCCAATACAACAATCACTAAAGGTATGTAAACACTCAAAGGGTTTGGGATCTAACCAACGTGGGACTAGAACTTTTGAAATATTTATCTTTTTCAACAATCCCCCACATATTTCAAAAGTTCATGAAAAAGAATTTTAAGATTTTCCTGGGCAAATACAGAGGAGTGAAATATTTCGAATTTGGTGCCTTTTGAGCTATGAACCAAACCTAGACTACTGAGAATTTAACATACAAGTGAATTAGTGGAGCAAACTCTATGAACTAAGATACTTTAGTGTATGCCAGAGGCCTCAACAATCATTTCACCCCCACAATTCTCGTTGTTAACGCGATTGTGCGCTTTTCGGCCATGCGCGTGCCTGGTGTTCATGAGTGCTCTAGAGATTAGCCAAATCTCATGCAAGCGGCCCCACTTGACACTCATATAGGTGATTCCATCAAGTACATGATGCACTTCATGTACTACCCATAAGGGCTATGGAGATCATTAAGAGCTTTTATACTCATCCTCCCAAAATGCAACACAACACTTATATCCCATGAATGGTGTACAAGATAAATTAATTAGTGTTGGCACGTCAATATGAATAATTGTTTTTACCCATATGAACCTTCTTCATGGGATTTCCAATCATAAAGGTTGGGTTACCATTATTCACTGATTACAAATTGGCTCAAGTCCCATTCCCCTCGATGTATCATTGATAAATTTTCTACCCAAGGGTTTAGTCAGAGGATCAGCCAAATTTACCTCAGACTTCACATAGTCAATGGATATAATTCCATCTTTTAGTAGTTGCTTTACCACAGTGTGCCTTAGTTGAACATGTCGACTCTTTGCATTATAAGTTTTGTTCTTTGCAATAGCTATTGTAGATTGATTATCACAGTGTAAGGACACTGAAGGAATGGGTTTCATTCCCAAAGGAATATTTGCTAAGAAGTTTCTCAACCACTCAGCTTCACTTCCAGCCAACTCCAGAGCCACAAACTCTAACTCCATAGTTGATCTGGCAATAATAGATTGCTTGGCAGATTTCCAAGCTACAGCACCCCGACCAAGAGTGAATATGTAATCGCTAGTGGATTTCATCTCGTCTGAGTCCGAGATCCAATTAGCATCACTGTATCCTTCAAGTACAGCGGGAAATCCACTATATTTGATACCAAATTCATGGTACCTCTCAAATATTTCATCACTCTTACGAGTGCTTCCTAGTGATCATTACTGGGGTTGTGAGTATACCTACTCAATCTGCTAATAGCATATGCTATATTTGGTCGAGAAAAAATCATCAGATGTGGCAAGCTCCCAATGATTTGAGCATATTCAAATTAAGAGACAAGATCTCCTTTATTTTTCTTTAATTAAGAATTAGAGTCATAAGGAGTGCTCAACGATTTAACGTCGAAGTAACCAAACTTCCTAAGAAGTTTCTCAACATAGTGTTCTTGTGATAGTATAATGCTATCACATTTCCATATGATTTTAACTCCCAATATTACACTTGCTTCTCCCAGATCTTTCATATCAAATTTAGATGATAGAAAATGTTTAGTTTCAATCACTATCCTAGTGCAAGTTCCAAAAATAAGCATGTCATCTACATATAAAGAAATAATAACACATTCTCCATATAAGGATTTTGCATATACGCATTTATCAACATCAAAGGAATAAAAGCCATCACAGATTAAAACTTGATCAAATTTCTCATGCCATTGTTTGGGTGCCTGTTTTAAACCATATAGAGATTTTAGGACTTTGCTTACTTTATTTTCTTGACCCTCAACTACACAACCATCGGGTTGAGTCATGTATATTACTTCCTCTAAGCCTCCATTCAGAAACGTGGTTTTAACATCCATTTGATGAATTACTAATTTATAAACAGAAGCTAATGCAATTAAGACATGAATAGAGGATATTCTAGCAACAGCAAATGTATCAAAATAATCAATATTTTCTTTTTGTGTAAAACCTCTCGCAACCAATCTAGCTTTATATTTATCTATAGATCCATCAGGATGATATTTTGTTTTAAAAATCCATTTGCATCCAATTGGTTTGGCTCGCGGAGGTAAATCAACCAAAGTCCATTTATTATTTTTCTTAAGAGAATCAATTTCAGTTTTAATAGCTTCTTTCCAAAATTGTGAATCAGAAGATGAAATGGCTTCTGAGAAGGTTAAAGGGTCTTTGTCAGTTAAATAAACATAAAAGTTATTTCCAAAAAGAGTTGGTTTTCTTTGTCTCTTACTTCTCCTAAGATCCTCATTGTTGTCTTCTTTACAATCCATATCAGTATTAACATGACCAACATCAATATCATCAAGGGATATATGACTAGAATCATTAAACTTACCTAGTTCAGAATAAGAATCATGTTCTGCTTTTAAAGGAAATACATGCTCTAAAAATTTAGCATTCTTAGTCTCAATTGTAGTATTCCGATCGTGCACATCACTTTTCAAAACAAGAAACCTATATGCAACACTATGTTCAGCATAACCAATAAACATACAGTCAGAAGTTTTTGATCCTATTTTCCTTTTCTTAGGATCCGAAAACTTACTTTAGCTAGGCACCTGCACACTTTTAAATATTTCAGATTGGGTTTATATCATTTCCAAAGCTCATAGGGTGACTTTCTTGTTTTCTTATGGGGAATCCTATTTTGAAGTAAGCATGCAGTTAATATAGCCTCCCCCCACAAATTATTAAGTGCAGAAGCGCTTATTAACATAAAGTTCATCATATTTTTTAAGGTTCTATTTTTTCGTTCTGCTACACCATTTGATTTAGGAGAATAAGGAGGAGTTACTTCATGAATTATGCCTTCTTTTTCACAGAAATTATTGAATATAATATACTTTCCTCTTCTATCGGATCTGACTCTCTTGATTTTCCTATTTGATTGATTTTCAACCTCAGCTTTATAAGATAGAAACATGTTAAAGGCTTCATCTTTGTTCCTAATGAGATAAACGTTGGTGTATCTAGAGAAGTCATCAATAAAAGTTATGTAATATCTATTACCTCCTCTAGTCTCTATATGTTTCAGATCTCTTATAGGTCTGCATGAATTAATCCAAGTAGTTCAGTTTCGCATTCAAATATTGATGGATATGATTTCTTGGTTAATTTTGATTAAATACAAATTTCACACTTTTAATCATAAGATTTATTTAGTCCATCAATTAATCCTAAGTTCTGCCTTTTCTGAATATATGAAAAATTCACATGTCCTAGTCTAGCATGCAACATATGAAAAGAGTCTATCAAGTAAGCAGAAGAAGAAACATTTTCCTTAATTATTTCAGAAACATTGAGTACAAAGAGACCTTGATAACAATATCCCTTCCCCACAAAAACATTATCTATAGTCATTACAATTTTGTCAGATTCAAAAGAAACCTTGACCTCAGCCTTCCCCAGAAGAGCAACAGAAATCAGATTTGCTCTGATGGTAGGAACATGAATCACATCTTTAAAGCAAGGGTCTTTTCGAATGTGAGTTTGGGTTTAGGGTTTAGGGTAACAGCAACAAAAGGACGATGACGAGAACGTGCTGAGACACGAAAACAAATTCGTTGTCCTCGAGAGTATTATTTGGGTGTTAATCCGAACACTCCCCCAGGATAAAACAACACCTTCCAGACTAATATCTGGGTGACAAAACTGGCGAGAATTACTTTGCCCAGGGAAAGGAAGAAGACGAGAAAGTAGGAGGTGTCAAGAAACGGCTTGGAATAGTGAGGTGGTGGAGGTGTAGCTTACACTAGGGCAGGGATAGGAGCATGGGCAGCAGTGTTATTGTTGGAGTTGTTTGCATCATTGCTTGAGGGACTCTCCATTGAGTTGCTAATACTCGCGAGATTGTTGGAAATGGAGAGGATAATAGCAACAGGAGGATGATGACGAGAACATGCTGAGTCACGAAAACAAAGTCGTTGTGGACGGTAGGGGTGAACACGGGTCGTACCCAACCCGCCGATCCGCCAAATCCGACCCAATCCGACCCGCGCGGGTCGGGTTCGGCGGGTCGGGTTCGGCGGGTCGGCGGGTCAGCCCCGCCAAATCCGTTCACTGAGACGGGTCGAGTCTCGGATTCAAATTCTTGAATCCGACCCGACCCGCCTACCCGCCTACCCGCCACATATATTATTATTATTATTATTATTTACCTACTCCTTTCCTCTTCCTTTCCTATCTTATTTCTATTTAATTCACTTCACTTCACGCACAGCACACTGCCACGCCCCCCTCACAGCCTTCCCTTCCCGTCCACCTCCTCACCTTCCTCGCCGTCGTCCGCCTCCTCCCCTTCCTCGCCGCCGTCCGCGACCCATCCTCTCCCTCTTCCTCCTCCTCGGTTTCCTTCTGATCTCCTCTCATCCTCATCTCTCGCACAGCACACTCACAGCCTTCCCTTCCCATTCGTCTTCTACCTTCCTCGCCGTCGTCCGGCTCCTCACCTTCCTCGCCTCTCTCCGCGACCCATCCTCTCCCTCTTCCTCCTCCTCGGGTTCCTTCTCTCCTCTCATCTTCATCTCTCAGATCCCATTTCCCCCAAATCAACAAAACCTAAATCTCTAATCTCTGCCGCCATCGCCGTTCGTCCTCGCCCCCGTCCCCTCCGCGCCTTCGCGGCTTCGCCCCTGTCCCTTCCCCGCCGCCTTCGCCTCCGCGCCTCCGCGCCTTCGCGGCTTCGCCTTTTACCCCCGCAACAACCCCTAATTTTGCTGTTCTCTGTGTGTGTGTGTGTGTGTGAGAGAGAGAGACTCTGTGTGTGTGGGCGGTGTGTGGGCCTGTGTTTGTAGGGACAGGCTGTGGGGTTGGGCTGTGTTGCTGTGGTTTTTTTTTTTAAAAAAAAAAGAGGGCGGGTCACCCGCCGACCCGCCAAAACCTACCCGACCCGGGCGGGTGGCGGGTCTGGCGGGTACCCATAAAAAATTGCATTTTTTACCCGACCCGACCCGCCCGCCGGACGTCGGGTCGGGTCTGTGACACGGGCGGGTCCTACCCGACCCGACCCGTGTGCACCCCTAGTGGACGGTGACCAATCAAACTTGGATAGTGCAAGCTATAAATATTTGGACGATGGTGGACTTTGGACGGTGCGCATGAAATTTATGGTTTCTTAGGTAAGCTCCAATAGTCCAAAAATTAATTTTGTAAAAAGACCGGGACGCTTTTTATCATTCGCGTAGGGGGCAAATCCATCAAGTTGTACTTTGACGAGGCCAAATGGCTTGGGCTTATGCGCGCGAGCCCAACTCCCTTCTCAACACCTTTTGTTAATACAACAATCACTAAAGGTATATAAACACTCAAAGGGTTTGGGAGCTAACCAATGTAAGACTAGAACTTTTGAAATATTCATCTTTTTCCAACAGGATTATCCATGTAATCCACATTACCTTCCAAGTGGTAATGTGATATCTATCTGAATTACCACTTCCTGGTAATCTTAAATAATAATAATAATAAAAAACAATAAAATAATAATAATAAATATAATAATAATTATTATAATAAAAATAATAATGAAAATAAAATAGTAATAATAAAAAATAGAAATAATAATAATAAAAGTAATAATAATAAGTAATGTATATTATTTAGTAATCTTTTTATATATCAAATAATGTAATGTAAATTCTCATAATGTAAATTCTCAGTTATGACCTGTGCATACCAAACACAATAATATAACATTACTAACAATTTAACAAGGGATAATCTTTCTAAAAGGTAATCTAGATTACTTATTAATATTATTATTATTATTTATTACTTTTATTATTATTATTTCTATTTTTTTTATTATTTTACTATTATTATTATTATTATTTTTATTCTCATTATTATTTATAATTATATTATTATTATTTAGGATTATCTGGAGGTGATAATATCAAAGTAATGTGGATTACCCAAATTATTTGACAATCATGTCGCACCAAACAAGTCAACATAGATTATTAAATAATTTAAAAGTCAGATTACCAGTAATCTTGATAGATATTACCAGTAATCTAGATAAATTATTGGTAAAATTAAAGAATAATGTTATATTTTTATAATAATTTTTTCTTAAATTACTAAATGAAACAGACACTATTATTATTTAAGATTAAAACATATTTAGTATATTTATTTTTTATTTTATTTAATAATTAAAAAGATATTTAGAAAAATTATTGGAAAGATACAACTGAAAAAACTAAAAGGGAAGAAGAAAAACAAAAGTGGGGCAATTAGAATAGTTACTCACCACCGAATACACTACACTGAACCGGTTCAGAATTTTTGCAGTCACAGTCATGTTTCCCGCTACTACTTTCAGTAACATTGGACACACACAAAAGGGGACCGAAAATAACAACAATAATTAAAACAGAAAAAAAAAAGCCGTGGCTTGAAACGACGTCGGATGCAAACAGCTTCCCGGGTTATAGCGTTTAATCTTGACCACACGCGTCATATCAAACTGCTAATAGTTTCCAGTCGAGTAACGGTCTCGCTCGGCTCACTCGACTCGGCTCGACTCACACACTGACTCACCTTCTATCTTTCCCTCTTTCGTCTTCTCTTTCTTTCTCTCTCTAACACGAACCAAAGCCTTTAGTCTCTCACTTGCCTCTGGCATTGCGTTCTTCCCTTCCTTCCTTCTCTGTTTGGTGCGGTGACCTTTTTCGTCTTTTCACTCTCCGCTTCCAATCGGACGGTCAGTCTCCTTCCACGTCACCTTCGTCTTCTTCATTACCCTCCACCTTCCTTTCCCCGCTCTCACCCTTTCTTCGTCACCACTATATATATCATTTTCAACCGTATTAGGGTTTTCTCAGATTCGCATCTTTCTCAATTCTCATTCTCCAGCGCAGTGCTCAACAACAACAACAACGATAACCAATACACTCTCTCTCGCGCCTTCGCGAATCTTCCACCTGTCGGATTCCGCGCCTCGTTCCTCTCTCGATTGAGGTATTCTACGCACTAAATCACAACGTGTCTGATTCATTTCAGTGTTTTCTGCATTTTTGTTTTAGAATTCGGTTTTCTGAAATGTATTTTTGAGTTTAATTAATATTAGTTTTCATGATGAAGTTAGAGTTGTTATTTTTTTAAAGTAATTTTTAGTATTGATTTCGTTAGGGTTTTGATTGAGATTTGTTCGTCTGGGGTTCAGTTAAATTGAAATTATGGTGCTGGATTTTTTTTTTTTGGCGGCAGTTTGGTGTGTTATGTTTCATGGCAATTGAGAAGAACAGCTTTAAGGTGTCCAGGGTTGATTCGGAGTATTCGCCGCGAAGTAGGGAGACTATGTCCAGCGATGAAGATGAACTGCCGCGGCATAACTCGGCCCTGGAATCTGACGAGGACGATGAGTTTGATGATGCTGATTCTGGGGCTGGGTCTGATGATTTTGATTTGCTTGAATTGGGTGAAACAGGGGCGGAATTTTGTCAGATTGGGAACCAGACTTGCAGCATTCCATTGGAGCTATACGATCTTGCCGGTCTTGAAGATATACTGTCTGTGGATGTTTGGAACGAGTGCTTGACTGAGGAGGAAAGGCTTGAACTTGCCAAGTATCTGCCGGACATGGACCAAGAGACTTTTGTTCTTAGCTTGAAAGAGCTTTTCACTGGTTGTAACTTGCATTTTGGGAGTCCTGTTAAAAAGTTGTTTGATATGCTAAAGGGGGGCTTGTGTGAGCCAAGGGTTGCCTTGTACAGGGAGGGCCTGAATTTTTTCCAGAAGCGACAACACTATCATCTGTTGAGGAAGCGTCAGAGTGACATGGTTAACAATCTTTGTCAGATAAGAGATGCCTGGCTTAATTGTAGGGGATACAGTATTGAAGAAAAACTTCGCGTTTTGAACATTATGAGAAGTCAAACGAGTTTGATGCATGAGAAGAGGGAAGATTTGGATGTTGACTCTTCAGATGAAGTGTCCGACGAAGGTATGTGGAGTAGGAAGAACAAGGATAGGAAAGTTGCACAAAAAATTGATTGTTATCCTTTCCATGGGGTGGGTTCTGGTTTAGAATTCCACCCACAAGAACGATTGGTGGCTATGGAACAGGAAAAGTATGGAAAGCAAAATCCAAAAGGTATACTAAAGTTGGCTGGTTCAAAGACACCTTCAGCGAAGGACCCGACAGGTCACTTTTCTTCTATCTACCATGGTGCTATAGATATGAATCCTGGGCTCACTGGTTCAGCTTCTGCTCTTTCTCAATATAATAAGTCTGGCGGGCATGATCCGGGGTCAATGCTCAGGATGAAAAACCAGCTGAGGAATGGTGATGGTGATGAGGAAATGTTATATGGACCAATTGTCCATCGAGATCGTAGTGTATTACGTAGCAACCTGACGGACAAGTCTGGTGTTCACAGACTGGGAAAGAGGCATGACCTTCTGAGAGGTGATGAAATGGATACTGATAATTTGATGGGTCTGTCTCTGTCTTCGAAGGCTGATCTACATGGATACCCTAGAAATGCAAATCAATCCTCAGATATGAAATTGTTCACCGCAAAGCCATCTTCCAAGAGAGGTTCCTTTGATCTTCCTAGAAAGGCTAAGTATCCTGAAAATTTTCAGCAATTTGTAGGTCGTGATCAGATGAAGTCTAGATTGAGGGGTTCACCATTACCTCTAAAAGGCAATCTGGTTGACTCATCAGATTATAATGAACTCCTCTACAACAACAGAATGCAAGGAGAGGAATTTGCTGTGGATTCATCATTCAAATATGATGAACGGAATCTCAGGGGAAAGAAATGGAAGGCAGGGAGAGAGTCTCCTGATCTCACATACACAGCCTATAGATCTTCCTCGCCCCAAGTGAGTGATAGACTTCTTTCTTCTGATTTCAGAGCAAAATCATTGCAAGAGAAGATCAGGGGGAATTTTATGCAGAATGGAGGAAAAGATACAGAAGCTTTGAGGGGTAACCATATGTTTCTAAGAGGTGAAGAAACTGAATCAGACTCATCAGAACAGTTGAATGATGATGAAGATAACAATCCTTTATTGCAGAGCAAATTTGCTTACTCGATGGGTGCTGCTGATGGTTCTCACATGAAATCATTGAAGTCTCACCTAGATCCTAAGAAGGCAAAACTTGTAAGGACAGATATGAAGGCTCATGCAACTATTCAATCCAAAAAGAAGGGTGGCTTTGCAGAGCATATTGAAAATTACCTTTCAAAAGCAAAGCAGAAGGGTAAATTACGCAATGGTGGTCCTTTGCATATCCCAACTGGAAAAGTTATGGAAGAGAGCTATCCCTCAGGATCAGATATGCTTAATGATGGTGGTGATGATTGGAGACAGGCATACAAGATAGGCAAGAATGGTCGAATGCGAGGGGAACCTGTTGAAAGGTTGGACATGGCGTCATCAAATGCATATGCTGCTGAGGGAAAGAAGAAAGGTAGAACTGGCCTTGATCATTCCACTGTTAAGTCTAAATATTTGCTTAATTATGTTGATGATGAGGATGACTCCCTTGACAAAGAGTTGCTGGTGGATGATAATGGATTTGGAAAGAGTAAGTTTGGGAGAAAAGGGCAAAAATATGTTGCATATAAGGGTGACCAAAGTGAAAGAACCGAGGCACCATTACTTGGTTGCAGCTCAGCAACTAAGAAGCGAAAAGTGAAGAATGATGTGGAGGATCTTGTTCGAAGAGACGAAAATGCTAATATTCTTTCACACACTCTTCCCCACACTGATGATTCAATTCCCTTGAAGAAAAAGTCAAAGAAAAAAATACAGGCTGAGATGGTAACTTGTACTTCAGATATGCAAAATTCTGAACATATTAATGATATGGGGACAGCAGCCATGGAGCTAGAAACTAAGCCACAGAAAAAGCCATTTATCTTGATCACACCTACTGTTCATACAGGGTTTTCATTTTCTATTATACATCTTCTTTCAGCAGTCCGCATGGCAATGATTAGTCCACTTGCAGAAGACAGTTTAGAGGTGGGAAAACCTAGAGAAGAGCAGAACAAAGCACAGGAAGGCACTGTCACTGGTGCTCTTTCTGATGATAAGGTAATTACCAACTGTGAGCCTGCTGATCAACCAAGTATGCCGTCTCTTACTATTCAGGAGATTGTGAATCGTGTGAGATCAAGCCCTGGTGATCCTTGTATTCTTGAGACACAAGAGCCGCTGCACGATTTGGTCAGAGGTGTTCTGAAGATATTTTCTTCCAAAACAGCACCGTTAGGAGCGAAGGGTTGGAAAGTACTTGCAGTTTATGAAAAATCTACCAGAAGTTGGTCATGGGCTGGCCCAGTTTCTCATAATTCAGCTGACCTTAATACCATTGAGGAGGTGACATCTACTGACGCTTGGGCTCTTCCTCATAAGACGCTTGTCAAGTTGGTTGATTCCTTTGCCAATTGGTTGAAATGTGGTCAAGAAACTCTTAAACAAATAGGAAGTCTTCCTGAACCACCTTTGGCATTGATGCAAGTCAACCTTGACGAGAAAGAGAGGTTTAGAGACCTTAGGGCGCAAAAGAGCCTCAGCACTATAAGCCCAAGTTCAGAGGAAGCGAGGGCTTATTTCCGTAAGGAGGAAGTTCTCAGGTACTCAATTCCTGACAGAGCATTCTCTTACACTGCTGCTGATGGGAAAAAATCTATTGTGGCCCCTTTGAGAAGGTGTGGTGGTAAGCCAACATCCAAAGCCCGAGACCACTTTATGTTAAAACCTGATCGTCCACCACATGTTACAATTCTTTGTCTTGTCAGAGATGCCGCTGCTAGGTTGCCTGGAAGTATTGGCACTAGAGCAGATGTTTGTACATTAATTCGAGATTCTCAATATATTGTTGAAGATGTTTCTGATGGACAAATTAACCAAGTAGTCAGTGGGGCTTTGGATAGATTGCATTATGAACGTGATCCATGTGTACAATTTGATGGGGAAAGGAAATTGTGGGTTTATTTACACAGAGAAAGAGAAGAAGAAGATTTTGAGGATGATGGCACTTCGTCCACTAAGAAATGGAAGAGACAGAAAAAAGATCCAGCTGATCAATCTGATCAAGCAGCAGTAACTGTTGCTAATCATGAAAATGGGGAGCAAAGTGGATATGATTTGTGCTCGGATCTCAATGTGGATCCAACATGCATTGATGATGATAAGGGGGTGGAACTTTTGTCTAATGATACAAAGCTAAATGCAGAGGACCATGTCGATGTCAATCATGCCCTGGAAGAAGGAAATGTTTGCGAGGGTAACTCAATGGCTTGGGAGGCTCTTGGTTTAAATCCTCCTCAAGAGGTATGCCAAGAAAATTCAACAAATGAAGATTTTGCATATGATGAATCCTTTGAAAGAGAAAAGCCTGTTTGACATACGTTTGACATACTAAGGGAAAGCTGCTTGTGAAGAATTCTTCAGGTAGTCTTTTCTTCATGGCATTATTCTTGATTGTAATCTGTTCGTCGATGCTTGATTGCTTGTTATACATCATTTCACCCTTGTTTACGACATTATTTAAAGAAAAGAAACAGACATTACAGAGGCTTGCAGGGTGGTTTTTAGAAGTTAATTATTTTTTTTACAGAAAAAATTGAAATACAATCACCTCATGTGTAAGGAAATTCCAGCAATTGGAGGGAGCAGCCATTCATACTGGTGACTCGTACTTGTTTCTGCAGGCTATAGTCCTTCCTCATTCAAGAGGTCCGTCATCCTGGTTATATGGCTGGTACATAATGCAGTGCTGGCGCAGTTTGTTTGTATATTGATTGGATCGGGAAGATTGGTACAGAATGTGATCTTGTTGAAGATCATGGAATTTGGTTAGGTTAGCTGAATGTCTTTCTGGCTTTACATCTCTTTAAATAATTCCATTTTTGGGTCTCACTCAATATATCTAATGGTGTCGATTCTCTAAGTTAGCTTCTTGTGTGGTCCAATCAAGGAGCATTGTTGTATCGCTTCACATAGTTCTTATTTTATCTGTATATATACACACATGGATCAATCGAGACATGATGTCAGTACATCCAATAAGTCTGTTCGGCTAAATAAACAGGGCAAAATATCAATCATCTATGAATCAAATAATGCTCACAGAAGAAAGACATTAAACCTTGTTAGTTGTTACTCATTTATTTCCGTTGTAGAGTTCAATTGAAAAGCGTACACAAACTATTAGGATCGCTCTAATGGCAGCCAATGTATGAAAGTCAGTCGCCTAGTTTAGATTTTATTTATTTACTTTATTACTTCTTTTTCTATTTTTAGCTAATCAGAGAAATGTCAATGCAAATGCAAATACCATATGATTATAAAATAACACCAATGCATTTGTGTTGCAATGGAACAAATCAAATAGAATTTCCACTTTCAAGTATTTCCAATTGCAACGCTAATGGTACAAGTTATGTAGGATTTTATTTATTTTTACTTTTTTTTTTAAATTACAGTGTCGATGAGTATGTCCTTGACCTGGGACCCAATTATCAGTTCGGAGGTCGACACCCAAGAGAAGCACTTTCTAGGTCTCTTCATGTGACCACGTTGTACAAACCCCATTCCGCAGATTAGGTTTGGCTTCTGTCTCTTATTCCAGCCGAAATAACATGCCACATCCATATTTAGCCTCAGCACAAAGCCAAGTCCTTTATCTTTGCTTCGACGAGTTCCTTTAAATGCTCTGCGTACTTTGCTGCATGTCCAGGTGCCAAAAAGTATCTCATTTATATGACGCAAAGATATCTATTAATACTTTTTCCATCTTCATCGTCGACGAGATATTAAACTGACGTTAAGGAACATAATTGTTATTTTTCTAGTTTCTGCGGCAGTTTCTCCACGGGATAATAAACTGCGACTAATGTAGTTGTTTCGTGGCTTTTGCAAAGCATGAACCTAATCTCTGAGTTCTCTATTTCTCATTACTTTGGAATGCCTTGATCTAATACAAACACGCCAAAATCATATATATTACGTATCAATCTCAGCTATACTCAGCATTTTGAGCTTCTAATATATCAAAAATCTGTTTCACAGCTCTTGGGATGACACCAGCATCGTTGGGAAATTCGCCGTTCTAAAGAACCAAGGACACACAGATAAGAATGGAGTTCAATACAAAAGAATGAGAAGACATCATAAAGAGTAATACAGGAGAAATGAATAGCCTTCTTTCTTGCGCCTCCTTCCACCGTGTATGTCTTCCCCGTTCCTGTCTGGCCATGCGCAAAAATTATGCTCTCTCTATTTAAGCGTGCCTAAGCTATGCATCATTCACTCACTCATACCATATACCATATAACATCCTCTTAATTTAGCTACTTCTAAGTAGCATATCATATAAATAGAACTTCAAATTTCCAAGCTTTTCTTTGCCCTTTTGATCCTAAACGCATCCTTCTTTCTCCTTACATCAACCCAAGCTGCATTAGCACCACCCTCAGGCTCAAACTTATTCAGGGAACACATTGGAGCCGAATTCAACAATGTGAAATTCTCAGATGTCCCCATTAACCCGAACGTCAATTTCCACTTCATTCTCTCCTTCGCAATCGACTACGACACGTCGGGAAATTCAACGTCTTCTGGGACACATACAATCTTATCCCTTCCCAAGTCTCTTCCATCAAGAGCCAAAATCCCAATGTGAAGGTAATTAATAGAGATTCCCAATGCCTTATCCACTAGACTAGCATTACTTTTTGCAATGTTTTATGCAATCATATTTATTAATATAATTTTATTATTTAATTTTTTTTATAGAAACTCTAATCTAAAGAGTCTCTAGGACTCACACTCTCATCTCATAGAGAGCTTTGCTGACAGTTTTTCTTTTGTTTTTTGTTGGTAAAATGTCATATATCAGTGATATACATGTCTGTGTATTTTTTTATCATAAAAAAATAAAAAATAAATGTTAAAATAAAATAAAATAAAATAAAATAAAATAAAAAATAAAATTTTTTTAATTTTTCAAAAATAATCATAACAAAGTATTATTTTTGTTAATAACTTAATTTCTTAATATAATAATATTCTAAAGTAAAAAAACTAATATATATATATATTTTATAAAGGTATTTCTTGAGAGAATGGAGAGAGTTTAACTGAATATATAACATTTACTATATAACAAGCAATAGTGTATAAATTCAATATGAATCAAAAAGACATTTTCAATAAAGAATTGAAACTCTAAAGTTGTAAGCTGCCGGGGTATGCCCATGAAGAAACAGATCAAAAGACAAGTCTGAGCAACGTGAATATCCTTTATGTGAGAGGAAAATCAAATTTTCATCTATTGATTTTATCATTAAAAAACTAAAGTCCATATCCCAAAAAAGTTTGCTCAACTTTGTTATGTATATCACCAATTCTCTTGTTTAGTATGTGATAGTAAGATCATAAATAGAATATATGGCATTTAACCAACAAAAAACAAAAAGGAAAATGCCAGCAAAACTCTCTCACATTATTCAGATGAGATGAGAGTGTGAGTGTGGGAGAGCCCTAGAGACTCTTTAGATTATAATTTCTTTAAAAAAAATTAAATAATAAAATTATATTAATAAATATGATTGCATAAAATGTTGCAAAAAATAATGCTAGTTTAGTAGATAAGGCATTGCTGTGAATGATAGAGGTCTTGGGTTTGAGTCACTGAACTTAAAATAAGTCTATTTTTTTAGTAAACACAAATGAACATTTGTAAGTAAACAGGTCGGCTTGACATGCCTAACAGACTTTCATAATAGCCTAGGCTGCAGGCCCTGACCGCCTGACCTATTCCCACCCCTACTTGTAAATAAGGGTATTATGATGCATTCAAATCATATTTCATAATTTTTAATGACATTTACTATCTTTTCTTAATTGGCTTGATGTCTTAAAATGAACATTTATTTTAAAAGAGAATGGATAATATACATTATTTAACCGAATACATTAATTTGAAAATGAGCCTTACTTGGGATACCTAATTTATAACCCTACAATTAACCTACACAATTTGATACATAACATTTTATTTTCTAGGTTGATATTTGGATTTATAAATTAACTATGCAAAATTAGCTGCTAGATCTTTTCTTCCTTACATCTTGAGATTCTCTGAATAGAAAATCTTATATCTGTTCACATAAAGGAAACGGATTAAACGAAAATGAGCAAAGAAATTTGCCCATATTCTAAGCTAAACGAACCATAAATTAAAATACAGACTGCAAACAATTGAATACTTGAGAAACTTATGGTTTCAATTTGTTTCACTTAAAGTACAATCAGGACGTTTTATACTACATTACATTATCACTCATCTTTCGTACCACATATCTAAAGCTAGAACATATTCTGCATACATGCAATGCCTTTTAGGTCCACTCCATTAGTGCTGCCTTTCAACCTTCAATTCATTCCTTCAATAGTCCAAACCTAACAGCAACTTCTCTCCATTCTTTGTCTGTGCTCAATGACGATGTCCTGACAAATACTTTGTTAATGCTGATAAGGAGGTTCAAAATTGGCTACTTAATGAGCCAAATATATTTCAGATCAGACGCACACAGGCGCTCACAGCACTTTGAATAATAACAACAAAGTACCAATATGCCCTTCATTTGTGTTTTGAATGGGTAACATTTAAGGACCAATTTAGTCCAGTAGGCTGCTCGGACCAGGTTAGCCAAAGCCTTGCTTCAATCCTAGTTTCGTGCACAATTAACTCAGGAAACCTAAAAGCAGGTGATTTTGGTAGAACGGGCAGGAGATTTCAACACATCTAAATTGTCCAGTTCATGATCTTAAGGTTTCATAATGCTTAATAAGGTTTATGTGTGAACTGCATGCCAAAATCACAATGAAATCCATGCCATGAACTAGACAACCAAAATCGTCAAACTTGTTATATTTTTCATTTAATGCACTCTATTTCAAAATGACCAGCCAGGTAAAAATATATTTATTAAGCAAGAAAACAACTTGTCTAAAGTACTCGTCAATGCAAGAGAACTTGAATCCAAATAATCAAAGTGTACTTTTAAATTAAAAATATAAATAAAGATCTCAAAAGATGCATATAATACAATAGGCAGAAAAACAGACAAAAAAAATCCAGTTGGCCCTAGGGGTTGCCCATTCAACCCGGAGGATGAGATTGTCATAGCCATATCCATTGCGCATCTTCCCTGTTTACAAAGTTAACAAAGCCGAATCCTCTGCTCATGCGGTCAATAGCAACGTAGACTCTGCTCACAGCTCCAAAAGGGCGGAACAATTCGAGCAAATCAGGCTCTCTAGTGTCCTCCGAGAGGTTAGTGACCCCACCCTCACAGAATTCTCATCATTCCTACGCCGCATGTCCGATCCGCTAGTCCTCGATCTCATTCCAGGAGGCACGTATATATGCTCCCTTTGTCGAACCACGAGCAGCAGCCGCAGCATCAGATGTTGGCGGCTTGTCAATGAATCCTCAGAAGGGGCGGCAAGATCCTTCTAGTCCAATGGTCACCCTTCTTCCCGCCAAGTCCTACAGACCATAAGAACAGCTCCTTTCTGGGAAGCCTTTGGTTCCTCATTTTTGGCACCTGTTAGCAATTGCAAGGTTAATACATTGATGATTGGATAATCCTCTATCATAGGAGCACTTGTATGACAAGAGACACACTTTTAAGATGCACACAAATTCATACAATATCATCTTAGCAGTTAGCTCTGACAAGTGTCTCATAGATACCACAAGGCCAAGTTAACAATTATCAACTACCCTCCAAAAGTGGAACAAACTCATTCAAATGATAATATTACATTTGGTTGCACCCCCACGTCACATTCTAACAACACCCTAAACCCCCAAACCATGAATAGAATAGAAAATCACACTCAAGAAGCCCTCGGGACATCCCCATATCATAACCCAACAAAAACAAAACAACCAAATCAAAATACCAATTAATTAAACTTGAGAATGACTAGGTCAGCATTCCAAAATTTAGGATTAAATTCAGACCGAGAGAAACACAAAGGTTTTATCATGGTATCACACCCTATTAATCATAGGATTAAGATCTTTTTATGTTCATCATCATAATTAATAATGATAAATGAGAGAATCCATATATTCATTATTCATTAACATTAGGTTACACTAAAACTTTAGGGTTAAGGAAGGATTATTCTCCAAATAAAAAAAAAGAGAAACCAAGTGGCTTGGAGCGCTGGAGGAGTATCTCCTCTGTGGAGACCATGGTGAGCCTGGCGCCCACGTCCTCGTGGACGGCATCACCGAACTTGGGCCAGGAGCGGCGCTCAATGGCGCGCTTGCTGAGGCATGCGTTGGCCAGCTTACGGGTGCGGGTGGTGGTGGTGATCTTCACCTTGCTGCCGTCGTCATTGAACTTGTACTCGATGACCTTCTTGATGCCACTCTGGTCTGGCCCATAATATTGGTTTTTTATTCTTTTCAATGAAATGACTCCAAAATGAAGAGAATGATGCCAAAAATATAAGAATGGTAAATAAATAAGTAAAGGCATCATCACTCATTATGTTATTTCAAACGAAAACGTTTTATGTACACCCCTAAACTATACATCCGTACATACACCACTCTTTTATACGATTTTATACGCAATCAATGATAATTATACGTATAGCGTATAATTACACACTACGCGCACGCCCCAATCCCGTACTCGTTCTCGTCATCGTTTTCACTCATCGTCTTCAACCTCTCATCCTTGTTCTGTTATGTTTGTCGTCATTCTCTCATCCTCTCATCCTCCTATCATTGTTATCCATTCTTTGATTATCATTATCATCATCCTTTCTTTGATTATCATCTCATCATTGTCATTCAATTTTCTATTATGTTTACCATCATCATCATCGTTTTCATGATTTTTTTTTCTTTGATTTCCATGGAGAGTTTTGTTCTTTGACGTGTCTGTGAAATTCTAATGTACTGAAGCCTTATACGTTCTAATGCTCATTCATCACTAACATACATATGACAGAAAATTGAATGTGCAAACTTTAAATGGGCATATATGCAAACATTATCCACATGTCACAGGTTTTATCTTTGTTGAGGAAGAGGATATGCATTTTGGCACATTCTCAACCTTTCAACAATTAATGCATTAATATTATAAACATTTTGACACAATTTTTTACATATTGTCATGAATAAACATTAGATGCTGTTATATAAGCATTATGTGTTTGTCACAAATGCATAAAAATGCAGAATTTGATGTGTTATAGAAGTGTGTAAACTTTAAATGGGCATAAGTGCAAACATTAAATAGACGTATGTGCAAACATTATCCACAGATGACAGGTTTTGTCTTTGTTGAGGAAGAGGATGTGCATTTTAGCATATTCTCAACCTTTTAACAATTAATGCATAAATATTATAAATATTTTGACACAATTTTTTACATATTGCCATGAATAAACATTAGATGGTGTGATATAAACATTATGTGTTTGTCACAAATGCATAAAAATGCAGAATTTGATGTATTGTAGAATTGTGCAAACTTTAAAT
>QANU01085255.1:240734-261061 GCA_003254905.1 Nissolia schottii | reverse complement strand
GCATAAACTTTACATATATGCATATTACTCAATGTATAGTAAGTATTTCTGCAGAATATGATATCAGATTTTGGTGCATAAAAACATTATCTGACCATGTACTCAAACATTATATGACCTTATGCACAAACATTAAGTACTTGTTTATATCACTGTGATTTTACTCAAATAAAAAAAAATCCTGACTTTAAAATTAACAAGCATAGGTCATGTATATCTTTTTCTTTTCCTTCCTCCTGTCAATTATGCTTTAGTTTTTTTTTTAACTTCTTTCTTTCTTATTTAAAAGATGATAACAAGCAACAACATCTTTAATCACTCATCTCTCTAACAAACCCCAGATCTTGCGCATGAGATAGTAGAGAACGAAGAGATCGAAGGGAACGAAAAGGGTGAAGAAAGCGGAGAGCAACAAACAGTGAAATTTTTCGAGGAAGAGAGTGAAGATAAGGAACATGGGTTCACGTGCGTGTTAGTGAGAGTGGGAGAAAGAGTGGATGAGGCGGTTATTTTAGGGGCCCAGCGTATTCTAATACGGGTGTATGTATGGCGTATGAAATATGGGTGTACATGTAGCAGAATTGTATTTCAAAATGGTTTTTAAAAATTCCTTTATTTTAAAACATTAATCACAATATCTATTAATATGTATTGTTTGATTGTTATTAAAAATGAGTTTAATTGTGGTACACTGCTAACATAAAAGGACTTTACATAAACATTTAATTATATTTTGATACATCAGTAACAGTGATAAAAATCTTTTAGATTGACATTATATTATAATTAAACTAATTAAAAATATTGCAATCTAATTTTTTTTTCATATATATAATCATTAATACTTTTTTTAATGGTTATATATATATTGCAAATAATTAATTATTATATATATGAAAAAAAATCCAGAGAATTAGCAGCATAAGGATCAAGGAAAGAAAGATTGATTGATCGCCTTAATCAATCGAAGATTTAGTAGAGTGTGAAGCAGAGCTTTCACAAAGAGTGCTCTAATACCATGTGAACGAACATGGTTTGAGAATGATGAAACTTGAGAGCTTGGAAGCTTGAAGAAATAGAAATGGCGGACAAGAGAAATTGGGTCGCAGTAAATTAGTTCTGAATTGTATGAGTACATTGGTTTATATACAAACTATCATTATGCTTGCATAGTTGGTTGCTTGCACAGCAAGTTAGTAACTAACTAACCAACTTAGTAACTAACTAACAGACTTTGTAACTAATCTGATTACTTGTTCAGCAAATAATGTTAGTTTTAACTAATTTAACTAACTAACAATAATATATCCTACAATACTTGGTACTTAAGAGGTGCATCACAATGGACATCTTACTTAGAAACCTCCTTAAGTATGAAATCTTGATCTACCTTTATTTTTTCAAAATAAAACACTTAAGGATATTAAGTCATGTTATGATAAGGATTATGTTGTGATGATCATGTTATGTACTTGAAACTGTTTCATGTGAGTATATCTACGATAGAACTGTAAGTCAGCGACAAACTACGTTGACCCTAATATACCTTATACAATCGTAAAGTAGAATATGATTCATGTAGATTTATGGCAAGACCGTAAAGCCTGGACATGACAGCCCGTGATACCCGGTGTCATATATCATGTATCATGTCATTTAGATTAGAGCAAGATCGTAAAGCCCGGACATTCAGGAGCAACTAAACAGTAATGCTCAAAAGGTCTATCTAGAGAACTTCCCATTTGTTTATGTTCTTAAAATGTTTTAATATTATAATTATCATTATTATATAAACATTTTCATGATTGTTATATATATGCGTGTGTGTATTGCATATGCATGCCATGGTTAAGAACTGTCTCATGTCGCCGTGGGGTTTGCCATTCACTGAGTGATGACTCACCTCTCATCAGCCCTTTTTTAGATACCATTGACGAAGACGTGCCGCTCATTCAGTAGATCTCAGTAGTTTGGACTCTTGGTGAGCTTCATGTTGTCATGAAGTATTCTTCAGTTATTTCAGGCTTTAGGATATTTTATATTCATGTCAGTCTTTAGAGTACTCTAGTGGACTACAAGTAGAGTGTAGTTTATTTTGAATTAAATATATTTTGTATTTTGTAAAGGATCTTTTTATTATATTATATTGTGAGGTTTAGATTTTATTAAAAGTATTTCCTTTTTATTTATAAAAGTTACGTGTTTCTCATGATTAGCACGCTAAGAGGCTTTCGTAAGGGAACTAATCCCTTGCATGTCGATAACTATTTCTAGGGTCGTTACAATCTTCAAAACATATAAGAACATAAGCAAGTGGGGAATTCTCTAGATAAACATTCCGAGCATTACAGTTTCGCTTTGTGATGCATTATCTTGGACGCACTACCTAAGCATCTAGGCCACAACAGTAAGGGATACATTGCCTGAGTCCATAGATTCCTGATAGTTAGTCTTGATGCATTACCCAAGTACTTAGATCACGACAGTTGGGGATACACTACCCGAGTCCATAGATTCCTGGTAGTTAGTCCTAATCTATATGGTACATGACACCGGGCATCACGGGCTTCCATGTCCAGGTTTTACGGTCTTTCCCTAAATCTACATGAATCCTATTCTACTTTAGATTGTACAAGATATATCAGGGTCAACGTAGGCTATCTCTGACCTACAATTCTATCCTAGATATCCTCCCATGGAAATGGTTTAAATACATAACATGATACACTTAATCCTTTTACTAATATTGATAGCATGACATGACTTAATATCTTTAAGTGTTTTATCTTGGAAAAATAAGGGTAGACTAAGATCTCATACTTAGGGAAGTTCTCAGGTAAGAGAGGTGCGTCACAATAGATATCTTAAGTATCAAGTCTTATCCTTAGTCATAACTTTTCCTTAACATAAGTCTTCTCCCACCAGAATCTTTCCTTAACCATTTTCTTTTTATTAAAGGTTTAGCTAAATAATATGAACATCTATATCACTTAATGTTAATCATACACACACAACATGAATATATTTAATGCAATAAAATGCGGTCCCATGTAGTTCCAAAATAATTTCATGATTTTCTAAAATAGCTCCATAAATATTTGTTACATAAATAAAAATGATTCTAATTAAATAATCTTAAGCAAATAACTAATTAAATAAAAGAATAACTAACTTCATAAATACATAAATAAAATAATAAATTCCACCTCCTAGGATTTTATAAAACATGCATAAATAAAATAAATAAATAACTTTAAAATAAATACATGATCTAAAATACACCGTGAAGAAAGTCACTCACCTGAAAATGGCTAAACGCTAAAGAGCACTAAGCTGGGAGCTCCTGACACCCTACGTGGAGGCACTGCTTCCCCACGAACGGAAGACGAGAGGGAGAAAAGAAATAAAATATAATTGTAGCGAAAAGTCTCATAAAAGTGTGATCTCTCAAACTCTTGGAGTGAATTAGCAAGTCTAAACACTCACGGGAAGTCTCTGTATATAAAGGGAAGAGGAGACCCCCTTCTATAGCGCTAAACGATGTGGGACTAGTTTTCTGACATGCTGCAGCGCCCAATACGCGTTGTAGCATGCTACCTTTCTGTTGCACATCTCGCGTGAGATGCAAACTGCGTCTCGCGAAATGCCTTCTTTTTGGGGGGGTTGTGACAAGGTTCTTGAGAGGACTCAATGAACAATATCATGCTGCAAGATCACATATCATGCTTATGGATCTTGTGCCAGATATAAATCGAGTTTTCTCCCTATTATTACAACAAGAGAGGCAGTGCAATCCTGAGATTAGTGATTTGAAGCTGATTGCTAACACTACTTTTAATGCTGACAGAGGTAGAGGAAGAGGTAGAAATCAGAGAAATCATGATGATTCTAGAGGACAGAATTTTCAAATTTTTAGTTCAGGTTATAAAGGATAAAGCTCCCAAGGTAATAATAGTAAGATTTGTGGCCATTGTGGAAAAACTGGTCATCCTGTGGAAAACTGTTTTCAAAAGTATCCTCATATCAGGCCATCTAAAGTTGTAAACAATGTGAATGCTGTTGGTGCTGATGATTCTAATGAAACTAACAACATTATTTCTCATTCCTCACAAAGGGAACAAAGTGCTAATCCATGTATGAACTTCACTCTTGAGCAATACCAGGCCTTAATTGCATTGTTGCAACATCATGAAGGACAGGTTTCTCAACCTACAACTAACCAAATCACCCTACAAGAACCTGTTGCAACTCCCTCAGGTATCTCTTATGTTCTTTCTTGTGAAAACATAAATTCTGATTCCTGGATACTAGATACAAGAGCTACTGCTCATGTATCCTATTCCCTCACTGCATTTCATTCATATCACAAAATTAAACCTGTTAGAATTAGGCTTCCTAATGGTAGTGAAACCTCTGCCAACATCTCAGGGACTATTCTGTTTTCTAGTGACCTATACCTCACAAATGTGCTTTTTGTGCCTAGCTTTACTTTCAATTTAATTTCTCTTTCAAAGTTAACAACATCCCTTTCATGCATGGTTTCTTTTTTTGATTCTACATGCGAGATTCAGAATACTCATTTAATGAAGATGATTGGAGTAGCTAGTGTCAAGAATGGCCTATATGCATTGAAAGCTACATCCCAAGCGGTACTTCAAGCTCATTCAGTAAACACAATTCTATACTCTCAATAAGTCATTGGCACCTTAGACTAGAACATCCATCTTTTAAAAAGCTAGGTGTTATGCAGAAAAATTTTAGTTACATTACTTGTAACAAAACTAATGTACCTTGTGATACATGCCATTTGGCAAAACAAAAAGATTAATGTTTCCTAGCAGCACCACTATGTCTTTGAATGCCTTTGATCTTGTTCATATAGATATTTGGGGACCAATTAATATTCCTTCAATAGGGCGACATAAGTACTTTCTAACTATTGTTGATGACAAAACCAGGTTCACTTGGATTTTCTTTATGAAAACAAAGTCTTAAACTGGTTTGTTAGTGTAGCATTTTCTTCAATACATTAGCACACAACACAATGTCACTATCAATTGCATTAGGACAGATAATGGTGCTGAATTCAGCCTGAAAATTTTTTATCATCCAAAGGAATTATGCATCAAACTAGCTGTGTAGAGACACCATAGCAGAATGGGATTGTGGAAAGAAAACATCGACATATTCTAGAAATGGCAAGAGCTCTTATTTTTCAATCTAACCTTCCTAGAGTATTTTAGCAAGTAGCAATCACACATGTTGTGCATCTAATCAATAGATTGCCTAGTGTTTTCTTAAAATAGAAATCTCCATTTGAATGCCTTTTTCACACCCTAGTTGATCTGTCTCATCTCAAGGTATTTGGGTGCCTAGCTTTTGTTTCTACCTTGAGCTCTCATAGGATCAAGTTGGATCCAAGAGCAAGGAAATGCATATTTCTTTGCTTTAAAACTGGAGTCAAAGGCTACATGTTACTTGATCTAAACATTAAGGAAACCTTTCTTTCTAGGAGTATTTTATTTTATGTATATCATTTTCCTTTTCATGAAATTACTGCATTAACACCATTAGCTTCTCAGCAGCCATACTTTACACTATTAGATCCCTTGTACAGTGACTTACCCAAGTACCATACAGACTCAGTCATCCCAAATATTAGCACAATCCCTAAACAATCACCCAAGGCATTACCTACAAACCAAGCACTAGAACAACCTTCAATTACCCCAACAACACACCCTTCTCTTAGAAGATCCCAAAGACAAACACGACCTCCTACGTATTTGCAGGATTTTCACTACAATATAGTTCCTTCTAACACTCCTGCTCTAGCATCATTATCCTCAGTGAGGCATCCTATCTCTCATGCACTGTCATATTCCACTTTTTCTAATCAACATATTGTTTTACACAAAATAATTTCAGGGAATTACTTGGCACAAACGCAAAAGATTATTTAAAGGCGGGACAAGCAATTATGAGTTCTCAGTAAAGAACAGGGGCGTGAATTTAGAATGTAAGAAGTGGAGAAGTGAAATTACAATATTTTATTGATGATCACCGCAAAGTGATTCCAGAATAAAATATCCTCGCAAAATCAAAAGATTAAATGTGCAAGTGATAAAAGAAGAGACAGTAAAGAACTAGGAACTATGAACTCCTCCTACTGAAGCAAGAAGTGAAATTCAAAAAAGTAAAGGGAAGTGACATACATTGGATTTTTCGCGTACTGTTGTTATCATCAGGGGACTTATGTGAGTATTTGGTAATCAATGAACCACCTGCAATTCATACCCAGAGCCTTCTATTTATAGAGTTTAAGGGCTTTTAACCGTCATTCTCCCGCTCTGGCGACGGTTACCACTCGGCCTGGTGTGGTCCGAAAAATTTGAACCAGTTAAGCCAGCATGCATGACATGTATGTGCAGCAATTTTCTCGTCACGTGTCCTTCATATGCGCGTCAAGTTCTGTAAATGGGTGGTTATCACCCTTCGTGCGCCACGTCAGATGGGAAATTATCTTCGTTATCAGAGATATCTGTTGATAACCATTCCTTCCCAAAAGACTACCTTTGAATCGTATCATACTTTTCTCATCAAGTCTTGTACTATGTCGCAATCCTAGTCTCATATAGGACTCTTGCCATTCTAGTGCAACCATCATTTTTTATGTGACTTTTCACCCTCGCAATAGTATGGATTCATCTTCTGATTCATTGGTCGCAAAGTAGTATTGTCGACATGTTTACTCTGCTTTATCTAGCGACCTTAATATATAACCAACCATTCCAAGGTTGATTTCTGTTGGCTGTCATTTATCATCAAATTAGACTCTTTCTGTCACGACTAACTTATTGGATTACTATTCATGTCGCCAATCTTATCGGTATTCATGTCGCCAACATTGTTGGTATGTATGTCACCCACATTCTCTTCGACGATTACTTGTATTATCAAAACTCGCCTATATTTCCTTTCAAGCTTTCTGGTCACGTCGCAAATTTTGGCGACCCTAACACATACACAATTTTCCCTTTTCATCTCCTCTATCACTGAACCTCAATCATACGAAGAAGCTGTAATTCATGATTATTGGAGGACTACTATTAATGCTGAACTACATGCTTTGGATGTGAATGGTACATGGATTCTCACCAAGCTGCTAAGTGGGAAGAAACCAATTGGTTGTAAATGGGTGTTCAAAACCAAATTTAAGAAGGATGGCATTATAGAGCGACATAAGGCAAGATTAGTGGCAAAAGGCTATACTCAAACTCATGGCATTGATTATCAAGAAAAATTTAACCTTGTGATTAAAATGACCACTCTCTGATTGGTTCTAGCTCTCACAGCTGTAAAAGGATGACATTTACATTAGCTTGATGTAAACACGATAGCCTTCCTTCATGGAGATCATAGTGAAGAATTTTATATGAAACTCCCCCCAGGTCTGAATATGACAGATGCTTCCTTGGTTTGTAAGTTACAAAAGTCTCTCTATGGCTTAAAGCAAGCCAGCTAACAATGGAATGCTAAACTCACTGCTATGCTTCTAACCATTGGTTTTGTGCAATCCAAGGCTAATTACTCATTGTTCACCAAGCAAACATCCAGTGGATTCACAATCATATTAGTTTATGTGGATGATTTGGTCTTAGCAGGTGATGATCTCTCATAAATTAATGGTGTCAAAGCACTCCTTGATGATAAATTCAAAATCAAAGACTTGGGACAACTGAAATTCTTTCTTGGAATGGAAGTTGTTTGGTTTAAACGAGGGATTCACCTATACCAGCAGAAATATGCTCTTGATCTCCTTGAAGCTTATGACATGGTAAATGCCAAGTCATCCTCTACACCCATGGATTATCATTTTCAATTAAGTAAGCAGTCTGATATGCCTTTGGAGGACATCGCATCATATAGGAAACTTGTTAGGAAGCTCCTTTACCTCACAAACACACGCCTTGACTTGTCCTTTGCTGTCAGGAAATTGAGCCAACTTCTTGATTGTGCCACTGATTTACATTTCCAAGCAGCTCACAGAGTTCTTCACTACATCAAGAAGGCACCAACAGCAGGGCTATTCTTCTCTTCCACTTCAGATTACAAAATTTGTGGCTACACTGATTCTGATTGGGGATCATATCTCGATACAAGATGCTCTATGAGTGGATTTTGCTTCTTCTTAGGTTCGTCCCTTGTATCATGTAAGAGTAAGAAACAATCAATCATTTCCCGGTCCTCATTTGAAGCCGAATACAGGGCCCTTGCTCTTGCATCTTGCAAAGCACAATGACTGTTGTTTCTTCTAAACGATCTGCAGATTGCTCAATCACAACTAGTTCTCATGCATTGTGTTCTACTATTCACATTGCCACAAATCCGATATTTCATGAACACACTAAGCATATAGAGATCGATTGTCATCTTGTGCGTGACAAAGTTCGATATGAGATTCTACAGCTTGTTACAATTGCTTCTCAACTGCAGGTAGCATATATATGTTCACCAAATCATTGGCCCCCGGACCCTTCCTTAGCCTTCAATCTAAGCTGGGCATGTTGAATTGACACGCTCCATCTTGAGGGGGGTGTAGGATATATTATTGTTAGTTAGTTAGTTAAATTAGTTAANGTTCAATAAAGTAACAAGTGAGACTCCTTTTTCATTTTAGTGTATCCTTATTCAAATACATTAGGGAGTAATGTTAATATACACTTGCTTGGGTTCACTTGTGATCCTGCACATACATCATATCATTCATTTAAAATTAAGTTGGAATTATATATGTATAAATATTATAAAAGGCGGTGTTCATCCCAATTTTCTTTTTCTCAGAGAGTTGTACATCAACAATATCCTTATCCTAACTGTCATTTGTCAGAAATGCAGTCGGACAGGAATGAATGAAATCAAAACCATGATTAACCATTTGTCCAAAGATAACAGTTCTAAACATGATTCTGGAAAAGGACAATGCCATTAAAAACTCTGTACATCTCACACACACACACTCACTCACTAATTTATGCACCTTAGATTTGCTTATTCATTTTACATAAAATTTACAGTCTGAGAACAAAGAACAACCACTTCATTTTCAACCTTTGTGTCACTTCTAATGACCCCTTAGAAGGACAACAAAACAAAGCAAAGCAAGCCACATCAACGAGCATTACAGCATGCTTAGTTTTCAGTAGGAATGTCTCAGAATCGATTTTGGTTAACACTAGAAATGACAGAATCGATTCTAAGCCAACATGACAGAAACCCAGACATGCACTAGACAAATTGTCAGAAAGGCACATAACTTTGCAAAACAAAAGGAGAAAAGAAAGAGCTCGGAACTACGATGATTGCTTCTCAAGCAAAGGTTCAAGAACACAAGACTTGGGGTTCTTCATGGGAGGACCCTTCTCCCTCCTCTCAAGCTCTTCAAGCCTGAAGGTTATCAACCTGTCCCAGTTCCCTCCTTCAAACAGGACCCCTGCTTTCCCATCAGTGATCCTCTGCACAATCCCACAGTACATGTAGTATGGACTGTTCTCGTTCTTCACAATGGCAATCATCCCCGGAAGCAGTAGAGGCAGTTCCGGCGCCTTTGCCTTTGTCTTCGAGAGCGCAAGTTTCAAGCTTTTGGCTCCTGAGCCCTTCTTGGGAGGAGGGTTTAGCTCGATGAACTTCTTCAAGCCCTTCTCGCCGCCGGGGAAGCCCCCCGTTAGCCCCATTAACTCTTTCTCGAAACCATCTTCTTCTGCTGACACTGACAGTGTTAGAGAGTTTTCTTCTTCTCTGTCTTTGTCGTCGTCACTTGTTTCTGATGGTGGTGTTGGTGTTGTTGATTTTTTGAGCTCTTGTTGAAGGCCTTGTTCTCCATTGCAGAGTCCTCTGCCTCCCATGATTTGGAACATGTCAAATTTTGCACATGGTGGCTGTGCCACTTTGTAGGTTGGTTTGGTGTGAATGGTGGAAGTGGAAGGCTTATTTTCTTGGCCTAGGAATTGGGATCTAAGGAGAGAGCCATGCAGGCTATGAAGAGCAACAAAACTGGACATTTTTTTTTTCCTTTCTTTTAGTGTTTGGAAAAATGACCCCACACCCAAAAAAAAAAAAGAAGCATTTGTGTGAAGAGGGGAGTGATGCCAGGAAGGAACAAGATTCACTGGTCTGATTCTGACCACAAAGGTTTTCTTCATGGATAGCCCTATCCTTTTTTTCTTTTAATAATGAATAATACTATCATAATTTCTTCCTCTAGTTTAATGTGGACCACGAATGTCATTCATTGGGTACATTTTCGAATGGGAAAATTCATCCATATATATAAGTTCAAATTTTAAACACTTTATAATTAGGATACCCTTCCAATAAAACGGGTAAGATCTGAAAATAAGTCAATATATTTAAAACAAAGCCAGTAAAGTTTGATTTTATTGCAAGTGTATCCATGTAAAACTCTTCCTTTTCTTTTAGGTTGCATTTGATATCAGAGACAAGATAAGAGAACATAGACACGAGAACGGAGACAAAAAAATTTCTCTCAAACAAAAATTTTTTGGTTTCTCTTTTTCAACTTCAGCAACATATAGAAAATACACAAACATTTTGTTCTAATGTCTTTGTTCCTGTCATGGCTACGAAAGGCGTAATACTGCTCTTGAAAGGCTATACTTACAACAACAAAAACGTTTTGCTGTCACTTAACATATAATAAGCAACTTTAATTCCAATATTTATCTTTACATCCAAAAACACATTTCAATACAGTTTATTTTCTTAAATGAAAATGATACACTGACATACACTTTTACCTCACACTTTCATAGAGAATTCTTTGAGCCCTTTGATGTCTTTTATTAATTGGCTCCACATGACATCAAGTTTGCCACATAAGGCTCTGTGACACTCTTGTACATATTTTATCTGTGTGAATGACACACCTCTTTTTGCAAATGTGTACTTTGGAAAATAAAAAATTAAAAACTAGTTGGAGAAAGATGGGTTGTTTGTTTGGTTTTCAGTTGGAAACATCTAAAATCAATTCTGGTAGCCACCTGCAGAGAAAATTTCTCACTTTTAACTCCAGAATTGATTACAGGTGTTCTTACATGAAAACCAAACCATCTAAAAAAGGGTGGCAAATGGCAATGGTGTTGTGACTTGATTAACTACTTCTCATTTACTAATTCCCTTGATGGTCCAACAAATTGGCTTGGCTTAAAATTTTTTCATGAATTTACTATGTTGGTAACAATGTAAATGTAGTAAGAGAGCAGCTATGAGAGCATAGTCTCACTTTTTATGGAAAGGGCTCGTTGGACGTCTTTGTTGCCTCATTGCTTAGCTTCAGCTGCAAGTGTCAATCTGACGCCGTCTTTGAACGAAACGGGATTGATTTTTAGGGTTTCAACCAGTCTAGTGATATCCATTGATATGTCGGCTGGGGATTTCACGCCTCGGTCAACCTGAAAGATGAGGAAAACCTCAATTCATCTCAAAGAAATGCACTCAAAGAGAAAGAAGATAAATCATAACAGGCTAAGAAGTCTTCAAATGGCCATCAGAAGATCAACGAAATTAAGGGTCTATTAGGCTTTAGAAAACGCTTTATGCATTCATTTTCCATTTTCAACTTAACTACAAAAGTATCACCTTGTTTTTGTTATGTTTCTTGTTTTTAAGATTTTGTGAAGGAAAGAGTGCAAAAAAAAATCAAAACTTTTTTTCACAAAATCTCAATAGTAGAAAATAGAATGAAAACAAGAAATGAGAACAGAGAAACGGTTTTTTAAACAAAACAGATCCTAATATATTCACATATGCATCGCAAAAATTTGTGATACAATGAAGCATAAGACGTACCGACGAGGAAGACACTGATTTGATTATGGAGGTGCCATAGCCTCTAAATTGTGCAACAGCCTCAGCCATTTGTACACGGGATACCCTATCAGGTCCACCGGCATTAAGTAACAGTTGTATTTGCTTACCCTCTGTGACAAGAATCAGAAAATCAGAACTAAAAAGTAGTTTGAGATGTCTCAAAGTAGTTTAAACAAAAAAGTAGAAGATCAGCACTAAAACAATGCGTTGTGTAATTCAGTTATATTATAAAAACAATTTCATAGACAAGGAAATGTCTCAGTTTCTTAACATTCTAAATTATATTTTGCAAGCTTAGGACATGTCTATTGAAAATCAATCTCATATGTCAAATTAGTTACATTCGGAATTTTTCTTCTTTTTTCTTCAGAAATCCATATGAGTCGATATATTAGCTTGGCTACTAAAAATCATATTACCTGATATCCATTGGCTTGTTAAAGCTAGTATGATAGTTACAAGATCCTTAACATAGATTGGACAACGGAACTCATCATGAAAGAACGTTGCGTTTTCTCCTTTAGCAAGGGCCCCATCAATCCACTGCATCAATTAAATAGTACGAATTAATAACATATCACATAATCATAAATTTCCCAATAGATGCATCTTTCCCAAGAACATGACCGACCCCATATTCAAGTGGGTCTCAGAAGTAATAGAAGAAGTAGCTAGTAATTAATGATGACAAATTGTAATATTTGCATAAAGGTTGAAGCAAAAAGGGAAAATCATCAGCAATTTAAAGCTCTCTCTTTCAAAGATTAAAAACATGACACTGAGGGAAACAAGAAAAAAGAAACCATGCAAAGCAAAGAAATATCTGATTCATCATCCATGAAGTATTGAAATTTACAAGCACTGCATTCTTTTGAATTTTATCAATCCAAACGCTGAAAGCATTAGTTGCCATTGGCCAATGAAGCATAGAATACATGATCCACATGCACCTGAATAGGAAGAGATTTTGGCACTGGCGAGACTGTTTGGGGGCCATAGATGATACTGCTTCTCAGAATTGCATAATTCGAGCATTTTTCTGAGATGAACTGCTCTGCTGCCACTTTAGTTTTACCATAAACATTTACTGGAGCAGCAACGTCTTCTTCCTTGTAAAAGGACTTCTCTCCATCATAAACTGGTGAGACGAAATATAAATTACAATATAGCCAAAACTTTTAGTGTAGACATGGATATGGATATGGATAACAAACACAATAGTTAATCAAGTAAAACCCTATACCAAAAATGATTTGTTCATTTCATATTGTGAAAAAAGGATAAAAGAACGAAAAGTATGCATGGCCATAGGCTATTCCCGGCTGAAATTTCTGACACTTATAAATTATGATAATAGTTTTTAGTTAAGAATTACAAAAGTTAGAAAGAGACACTGATAGAGAAATAATGATCTTTTTTATTCAATTCCCATTCCTAAATTAGTATTCTACAGTCATCTCCTTCATCTTCATCTTTCATGATATGGTTTTGGCTTACCTTGATCGGTGGAGAGATGAATGAGAAGACTGCTTCTTTCTTTAAAGCTTTGCAACCATTTCACAAGAGATGTTGGAACGTTAATAGCGTGTGCAGCAGCAGGATCAATTTCACAAGCACGAGGCGCTGACATGGCTGCACAATTGATAACCACGTCGGGCTGCATTACAAAAGCAACCGGATTGTCATTCACATGATGAAACACGTCACAATACTCTAGAAGCTTTGAAGTGGTAACTCATGATTCTTTATCCTTATGTTTTCTTTTGATTATTTTCTATTTGAGAACAGCAATATCCTCAATATATATATACATACATACATACATATATATATATATATATATATATTTAATGGATGAAAGGCTCAACCTTCTTTGCAGTCTATTAACTTACAGGTGTTCGAAATCAAAACCATTACATGAAACGTGCTTTCTCTCACTGTCTCTCCAAGGCTCGTGCGCACAAGCATAGTGGTATATGACAAGATTAATGAGTGGCTAACTATCTATCAAGTTGAGGGGAAAAGCAGAAGCGAACTTTTCACAATAAAATTCCATTTGTCCAAAAAAAACATGCAGATTTCAGAAACATATATGCATAGTATTAATAGATCTCAATTTCAAGGCTGAAAAAATATGAGCTGCTCAACCCCACACAGCCTCAGTGTGAAAGACACGGGTTATTTGGATTGGCCTAAAACTGCTTGCACAATTGAAATCTAAATCAGTTAATTATGCTTTCTCCATTTCTTCAACAATTGAAGATTCATTCTGCAAGATGCAAGATGAACTAAAATACTGTGTTAGCAGCTAAATTGGTAATGTATCTCACTTCTCATGTTGGTAACCATTTCAATCCCAGAAACAACATTCGCAAAACCACCCATCAATTGAAATCATGATTCTTTTGCCACCCAGCTTGAATTTATAACAATAGAAACAAATGTTCAGCTTATGGGTGGGGCAGTGGCTACAAAACCTGACCAAATACTCTTGCAACTCTAGTGAATTCAACGCAGGCATTTTCATATCGAAACACTATAAATCTATCAGTTAAATAAATCCATAAAAAGAAGCATGCCACAAAGTTTGTCATTTTGCTTCAACATTTGGGGATGCATTCAATCCTATTGAATAGCAATATAGAAAAAAAGGATCAAACTTTACATCCAAAAACAAATTCACAAAACGACCCACCAATCAAAATCATGTCTTTTAGCCACCCAACTTGACAACAGAACCAAATTCAGCTAAGGAGGTGATGGGCAAGTGGCAAACAGAAACCAAACCTGACCAAAGGCATTGGAAATGGCTTCAAACCCATTGCCAGTTTTCAAATCAACTTGGAAAGCAAGGGAGCCAGGAATGGCATCAACCAGAGGCTTCGGAGGAGGATTGGAGTGGTGAGTAAATGCCAGATCGTAAGGTGAGACTCCATTGGTACCATCAGAAGAAGAATGAGAAGCATAGGATTGTAATAGATGCTGGCCCAGGTAACCAGTTCCTCCCACAACCAGAACCTTCTTCTTACTCATCTCTTTTGGGGTCTTTCCTTGCAACTGCAATGTGCTGCTGCTACCACCTTGGAATTTCGTTTGCTTTTATCGTTGTGTGTTGTAACGGTGTGAACATTTTTCTGTCGCTTGCAATCACTAATGATGTTTCTCTCATGATCCATGTTTTTGGTGAAACTAATGAGCCGAAGAAAAGAATGTCCCATCAGACATAATTGGACCTTGTTTTGGGCCTGCCCATCTGGGCCACCAACATTTTTTTCCCCTGTTCTCCCCATGGATATTTACCACCAGAAATGGTGACTAATCCCTATAGGAGTTTGAATTAATTGAAGTGAGTATATCTCTGGTCACGAGATTCTCTCCAATCCCTATAATAAAACACCCTAATTAACTGTTTATGCTTAAGTGGCAAACAATGCTCATTAGGTTATTTTTTGCTTTAGTTAGGTTACTTCTAACCCCTACTTTTAAGGTTGCAAATATTTCTTACTCAAAAATATTAACCATTTTGAAACTTTTTCCTTTTCTCTATTTATTCCCAAATTATGAGCCGTGCGTGTTTGATGAGTTATATACATATACAAGCGATAACTAGCTGAGGGGATTGTCATACAGAATATTTTATAATATATATATATATATATATGTGTGTGTGTGTGTGTGTATGTATGTATGTATGTATGTATGTATACACAAAATCGTGTGGTCCATAATACAGTTTCACATTGGAGTACTAGTACATAATTACACATAATGCACATAATAGTTAATGGTCGATCCAGACCATTTAACTGCCACAGAATACCAAACAGTAATCGTCATTGTGCGTGGATCAGAACTGGTAATCCTGTGACTTCACTGGAGCCTCCTGACTTTACTTCCTGCGGTCGTCTCATCCTCTTAGGTATACCAGTTGCACCCACCTAGAACCATAAAGGAGTGGGGATGAGAACTTTGCATTCGCAATGGGAAAACTTGAGGAATGGGGCATCGCATTTTCTTCTGTTATGTTCCAGGCCGCTCAGGGGATCGCTATGTGTACGCGTACACTAAAATTCCTACTGATTATTATTAGCCATACTAGTCCTGAGCAGCTTTATCTAAGCTACTAGGTGACTGGGGAATCTAATCTTGCTTTCTTAATTATAGGTTCTCGTGTTTTCTAATCCTGATCGTTTGGATATCATGTCATGTGATCATGCACCCACGTAACTTGTACTTGGTGGGGCAGTCTTGTGATGTTGTTTCACTCGACAAGGCCCAACGCATACGTGCGTATACATACTTACCTATTTACATATACATACTTACATAATTACATACACACATACATTCATACATACATCTCATGCATGAGGGAGATCTGGAGATTTCTTATGCGCCATGTGGTTGCATCCTTCTTGGTTCTTTTTGTCCTTCCACCTTTGTAGCCGTGGTCGATGGCTAGAACCTACTTGTGTTCCCTATCGTTGACGACCTGGCAACGCTCTAACCAGTGGGGTAGCTAGCCACGTAAGCTCATAGGAGGAAGACATCGAGCAACGATAGGCACAACCACCCAACTAGGGGGATAGCGAGGGGTCGACCCTGTGACTCGACCAGGCGTGGACTCGTGGGTCGACCCTGTGACTCGACTATGCATGACTTTGTTCATTTCATTCTTTGGGGCCCCTTACTAGGTTACGCATATGGCTACCTTTACCAAGCCTATGCCTGTCTTTATCATGGTCAAGCATGTGCCTGCCTTTATAAAAATTCTGGCTTGCGCCTGTTTTTCATGATCAGGCCTATGCCTGTATTTATAAAATCAGGCCTGTGTCTGGGTTCATCTTTTCTTTAACATGAGTTCAGGCTTATTCCTGCGTTTATGTTTAACCAATCCACATTACTGGACTGGTGAGGAGCTGATCCGTTGGACGTGTTAAGAGAGGGGATAACCCTAATCATATAACTACGTACCTTCTTCAAGGCATACCAGTGTGGCCAGAACCTTCTTAAGACATCATTGTTTCCTAGGGTTTAATTATGTTCTTTCAACTTTAGGTGATAATTCTCTAGTTATATACAGTCGTCCTAAGCCGTAATGACGACCGAGTCCTCATGATGCAGGCTAACATAACACATACATTCTACATGAGTTAGTCATTCGAATCACATGAAAATTCAACTCTCTGTTTGTGGAAATGATGAGTAATTCGAATGACTAGGATTAGGTCATTCGAATGACCTCTCAAATTGCTCCCAGTGTGTAAAAAATCAGGGGGGCATTCGAATGACCTGTTAAAAATGCTCTAGGGTGAATAAATTTCAAGGTAGTCGAATATGACTATGTTCGGTCATTCGAATGACATTCCCTTAAACTCCTCCATAGCGTTGTTTTCTTGCTTATTTCACATAGTTTTTTCCCTGAAAACATATTTAGACTTTCCATAGGTTCCAACCAGTACAGTTACATTTTTCTACCATTAAAACTACGTAAAACCATCCTTACAATGTTATCTCTATATTTCGCACATAACATTTCCTAAGTCTCTTTTTCAAATATAAACACATAAAATAACATAAAAATCCACATAGACAGTGGGTCTAGGATTACCCACCTCCTAATCGCGTTCTGAATCGGTGAAAGTGATGAGAAAAATATTCTTTCAAGTTGATGCGTTCCTCCTATTTTTCCTGAGTCCAGCAACGTGACCGCAGAGTGCACGAACGAAACAAAACGGAACAAAAATTAACAAAGAAAGAAGGTGAAACACTGCCTTATTATGCTTATTTTTATTTTTATTATTATATTATTATTATATTATAAATATCTATACATCCTCATCCGTTAATCTTTCTTTACTTTTCTCTTTGTTTCTTTTTTTTTTCTTTGCTGACGGTGGGGAAGCTCGTCCGTGGGTTTGGATAATGGCCATGACCATGTGATCAACTTTGATCATGTTTGATAGCGTTTAGTCGTTAATCGTTCGTATGCGGATGTCCTAAAAATATTTCGGACATACCATCTTGATCTACTAATTTTTCTTATGAGGAATTTAATTCCGGTCAAGGTATTCGTAAATTTATTTTAATAATATTGTATTTTATGAATACCTTTGAGTCGTAATTAAATTCTGGTGATAATCGAAAATCGATCCGAATCTCGCGAAAATCCCATAAGCTTACGAAACCATTATTTTGACTAGTATTTTGGAGAAATAAATTTTTACAATTAAATTTTCAGTATAAATAATCGTCTCGAGTATACTTTAATTATGCGAAATTATTCATTACGCGAATTCTTTGTAAGGAAAAAAATCGGGATGTTACACATAATCTTCTTTATGTTCCAAAATAAATTAACTTTGATAAGAGATGCTACTTTGACAGCATGTTATCTCAATTAATTTACTTAATGAACTCTTATCCTTAAAAGAAAAATTGAATGCAAAATTAATACAATAGGATTCAAAATATTTATCATCAAAAGTGTTCATGTAATTTGGCCAAATATTGATCTTCCTTTGGGCCGACTAATATTCGCATGAATCACATGCTCACAATGTTACTTAAGTTCCAAAATAAAATGATTTTAACAATAGAGGCTACTTTGATAGTATATTGTTTCAATCAATTTATCTTAAAACGTGTTTTCTTATAAATAATTGAATCCAAATAACATAACTAGATTCTTTACATTACAACTGGATCACATTGATAAATTTTATATCCCAAAAATAAATAATTGGATATCAAAATGTTTAAGATTTTATCATATCCTTTATAAAATAATTCCAAATTTAAGGATATATATATATATATATATATATATATATATATATTAAAGATAAAATCAATCTAAAATTGAATTATATGTATTACTAGAGACCAAAAATAATCAAATACGCAAAAGTAAGCCCCGTAATAGCGAGACCAAAATAAATTGGTCATAAATTGGACAATCAAATCTCTTGAGATTTCATGCCATCATAATATATAGATTAAAATTATAAAACTTCAGCTATAATTAAGAAAACACAAAAGGCCATCAAAGGCATAGCAATAGACCTGTTCACGGCACTATATATAAATAGCAAACCAAAATTAAGGAAGATCATGCATGCTTGTAGCATTATGCATACATGGACATGGGCGCCGGCAAGTCGAAATAATAGTTAATACATCTTGATAAAATTAGGATAAAGAAAGATAACACATACAAAGCCCAAACATAGTGAATGTGATTTCCATATTAATAAACAATATTGCATCTGAATTGATTGTTACACGAATAACATAGTGTGAATTCAATAAAAAAGGACAAAACCAGGATGAAACCATAGTAATTTATTAGTGATTCACGTGCTTAAGGGTAATTCATTTTACTAAATCTGAATTATACAAATTCATGTTATATAGGAAATCAACATCTTAAGATAAACAATACCCTATTTTATATTAACTCTAAAGATAAATCAGTGCCCCTTTGAGCTCCTTCAAGAAGGTTTGTTAACCCAAAAACAACATTAATCCACCGCATTTACTGAATAAAGGATGCCCTATTGTTTCAACACAAGCCTTGTGAGATTTCATGATAAATCAGAGATGATAAGCAGGGAAAAAATCAAGAAGCAGAGACTAAACATGAATAATAATGATGTATTATTGAAGGTTGTTCATGTTGGTTACAATTAGGTGTCAATATATAGGCTAATAATAGAATCATAGCTTAAATGATAGAATCAAATTAAATCAACCTAAATTTGTTATGAATAAGTCAAAATCAGTCACAGATATATTAAATAGACTAATTTATTTCTAACAAACCTAATGCTTAGATTCGAAAAGCTCGTCTATAATTTCAATTTTCTTTCATAAAAGATTTAACAAGCTTTACTTTCAATCTAAACCAAAATTCAAACATCAACCCAAAAAAAATATGAATTATTTTTCAATAATTCAATCATAGATAACTCTGATATCACTTGTTAGAAAACCTTATTTCTTTTTACCCCAAGACCATCCATGTTAAATTATCAAGAAGATAAACAGACTAAATGCGAAAATGTATACCCGAATTCTTAAATATACAGGAGTTGATTGATATTGTTCATTGATGTTTGGATTCACGTTTATTGGTCCCTAACAAGGCTTGAACACAGTTTTTCAGATAGGAAAAAAGACTGCTTATATTTTGATGTGTTGTGGACCAAAATCCTCCTTACCTATTTATAATTGGCTAGTGGTTTTCATAAAACCGTGAAAGCCAATAAAAAATAGACGGAACGACTATTACCCATTTCGGGCCAAAATCAATAAAATAGTTTAAATTGTTCTTTTATTTAATTTCTTTAGACATTAGTGAGACCAAATATTATAAGTAATAAAAAAACAGCCAATATAATTATATTCCTAATGATATATATATATATATATATATA
>QANU01085255.1:135135-236504 GCA_003254905.1 Nissolia schottii | reverse complement strand
TGCAAACTTTAAATGGGCATAAATGCAAACATTAAATGGACGTATGTGCAAACATTATCCACATGTCACATGTTTTGTCTTTGTTGAGGAAGAGGATGTGCATTTTGGCATATTCTCAACCTTTCAACAATTAATGCATAAATATTATAAATATTTTGACACAATGTTTTACATATTGCCATGAATAAACATTAGATGGTGTAATATAAGCATTATGTGTTTGTCACAAATGCATAAAAATGCAGAATTTGATGTATTGTAGAATTATGCAAAATTTACATGAACATATGTGCAAATATTAAATGGACTTATGTACAAACATTATCCGCAGGTCACAGGTTTTGTTTACATCACTGTGATTTTACTCAAATAAAAATAAATCTTGACTTTAAAATTAACAAGCATAGGTCATGTATATCTTATTCTTTTCCTTCTTCCTGTCAATTATGCTTTGGTTTTTTTTTTTAACTTCTTTCTTTTTTATTTAAAAAATGATAACAAACAGCAACATCTTCAATCACTGATCTATCTAACAAATCTCAGATCTTGCGCATGAGATCTCAGAGAACCATGAGATCGAAGAGAACGACGAGATCGAAAAGAACGAAGAGGGTAAAGAGAGCAGAGAGCAATGAACGGTGAAATTTTTCGAGAAAGAGAATGAAGATAAGGAACGTGGGTTCACGCGCGTATTGGTGAGAGTGAGAGAAAGAGTGGATAAAGCGGTTATTTTAAGGAGTCAGTGTATTCTAATACGGGTGTATGTATCGTGTATGAGATATGGGTGTACATGTAGCATAACTGTTATTATATATAAGATAAGATAAATATAATGTTAGACTCATTTCTTATTTATTATTAGATAAGATTTAGATAAGAGTTCATATTTATTAATTGTTAAAGACCTTATTTAATAGTAGATAAAAGTGTGAATCAATCACCACTTGTCAAACGTTTTTAGTTTGAATTATTTAAGACTTAGTCAATCCTAACTCAATTATTAAATAAGTCATTTAAACTAAACAGGTCCTCATAAACAATAATAATATTTATTAAGTCCAATAGGTGGACTTATTTATATATTATTATTATTATTATTATTATTATTATTATTATTATTAAATAGAAAACTTAAAAATGTCAAGTCAAAAAAAAATCCTCTAATTATATTATACTGAATTGATTTAATCAAATCTAAACTTTCTTTTGTTTACTGTCTCTCTCATTTTTTTGAAGATAGAGAAGTTTTAACACTGTCATCTAATTATTTATTATCACGTATGAGAAAGTGATTAAATCTCACTTTTACTACTTCAAAAATCATGTAAATAAATGCACATAATTAAATGACAACATAAAACTTTTTAGTTTTTACATTATCAGTGAATAAAAGTTAATCTCACATAATATTCACGTAAGAAAAAAAACGTGTAATATAATTTTTCTTTCAAAATGTGAAATTTGGGTTTTCTCAAATGAATATTCTTTCTCAAGGACGATATTTTTTTACTATTTGTTTTCTTAATCTGTTATTTTACATTTTAAATATATTCAAATTTCATAGTAAAAATTGATAGAACAAAAAAAATAAATGAATGTATCTTTTAAAGAAAAAAGCTACTAGAGTTTAATTATAACATAAGTATGAAATATTAAAACTATTCGACCAAAAGAAATGATAAACTTATAAACTAAATGTCCATATTTTAATGTTTTATATGGAGTCACCCAGTGAATTCATACCCTGTGCAGGAGCAAGTGCAACATCTGCAGCACATCATGCCTGTAATAAAATTTTTGCACTTTCAAAATGTGAATTTTGACTTTTCTAACATGTAATATAATATTAACATGTAATATAATATAAGATTAATTTCTATTTATTGATAAAAAAGTTTAATACTGTCATCTAATTATTTACTGTCACATGTGAGAAAGTGATTAAATCTCACTTTTACTACTTCAAAAATCATGTAAATAAATGCACATGATTAAATGATAGTATAAAACTCTTTACATTATCAATGAATAAAAGTTAATCTCACATAATATTCATGTAAGAAAAAAAAAAAACATGTAATATAATTTTTCTTTCAAAATGTGAAATTTGGATTTTCTTAAATGAACATTCTTTCTCTAGGAAGATATTTTTTTACTATTTGTTTTCTTAATCTGTTATTTTACATTTTAAATATATTCATATTTCATAGTAAAAATTGATAGAACAAAAAAATAAATGAATGTATCTTTTAAAGGAAAAAGCTACTAGAGTTTAATTATATCATAAATATGAAATATTAAAACTACTAGACCAACAGAAATGATAAACTTATAAACTATGTAAAAATGTCTATATTTTAATGTTTTATATGGAGTCACCCAGTGAATTCATACCCTGTACAGGAGCAAGTGCAACATCTGCAGCACATCATGCCTGTAATAAAATATTTGCACTTTCAAAATGTGAATTTTGACTTTTCTAACATGTAATATAATATTAACATGTAATATAATATAAGATTAATTTCTATTTATTGACAATGTAAAAAGGTTTAATATTGTCATCTAATTATTTATTGTCATGTATTAGAAAGTGGTTAAATATCACTTTTATTACTTCAAAATTCATGTAAATAAATGCACATAATTAAATGACATAGTGAATATGATTTCCATATTAATGAACAATATTGCATCTGAATTCATTGGTACACGAATAACATGGTGTGAATTCAATAAAAAAGGACAAAACCAGGATGAAACCATAGTAATTTATTGGTGATTCACGTGCTTAAGTGTAATTCATTTTACTAAATCTGAATTATACAAATTCATGTTACATAGGAAATCAACATCTTAAGATAAACAATCCCCTATTTATATTAAATCTAAAGATGAATCAGTGCCCCTTTGAACTCCTTCAAGAAGGTTTGTTAACCCAAAAACAACATTAATCTACCGCGTTCACCGAATAAAGGATGCCCTATTGTTTCAACACAAGCCTAATGCTTAGATTCCGAAAAGCTCGTGTATAATTTCAATTCTCTTTCATAAAAGATTTAACAAGCTTTACTTTCCATCTAAACCAAAATTCAAACATCAACCTACAAAAAAATATGAATTATTTTCAATAATTCAATCATGGATAGCTTAGCCCAAGACTATTCATGTTAAATTATCAAGAAGATAAATAGACTAAATGCAGAAATACATACCTGAATTCTTAAAAATATAGGAGTTGATTGATATTATTCATTGATGTTTAGATTCACGTTTATTGGTCCCTAACAAGGCTTGAACACAGTCTTTTAGATGGGAAAAAAGACTGCTTATATTTTGATGTGTTGTGGATCAAAATCTTCCTTACCTATTTATAATTGGCAAGTGGTTCTCATAAAGCCCTAAAAGCCAATAAAAAATAGGCGTAACGACTATTACCCATTTCGGACAAAAATCAATAAAATAGTTTAAATTATTCTTTTATTTAATTTCGTTAAACATTAGTGAGACCAAATATTATAATTAATAAAAAATAGTTAATATAATTATATTCATAATGATATATATAACTCAAAAAAAAAGAAAGAAGGAAATATAATTTCGTAATATCCCCTTCTTCGGTTATCAGATTCACCAAAGGTTGTGAATATTTCCTCATCCATGAGAAGAAGGTTGGAGGTATGCGAAGCATTGCGATACTAATAATAATAGCTTTTTCTACCCTCTTTTTATTTGAAAATAGCATATATTACCTTAATAATTCGACATTACTGGTTTTATTTTAGTTTCAAGGTTCCTTCCTCCAAATACATAGGAGGAGTATATTACGGAATTTAGTTCCTCCTAGGAGTAATACGAGCCTGCAATGGATTTTTCATGACAACAGTGAACTCGTGCTTCTCCGACAAATCGACGCTACCTCCGGCGGGAACCTTCCAATCAAAGCTCCAAACCAAGTTGGCCACAAAGTACTCCAAATGTAGAATTGCCAGGTTATATGCAGGACAGATCCTCCTCCCGGCTCCGAACGGCATCATCTTGATCTCCTTAGTCCCGGTAACATCAAACGCCCCGCCTTGCAAGAACCTCTCAGGCTTGAAGGCCATCGGATCTTCCCACACCTCAGGGTCCCACCCGATCTCCGCCACCATGAAATTCACCGTCCCTTTCTTGGGCACCAAGTAGCCGCCCAAGACCGCGTCCTCGGTGACCGCGTGGGGCAGCAGGAAATGTGCCGGCGGGTGACGCCTCAGCCCTTCCAAAACCACAGCCTTCAGATACGGCAGCTTCTGCAGCACTTGCTCTTCCACCTCCTCCTTTTCCTCCCCTATCATGGCCTCCCTGATCTCCTCCAGGAGCTTCTGCTGCACGTGCGGGTACTTGACCACGTTGGCCATGATCCACTGCAACGCAGTGGAGGTGGTGTCCGTCCCCGCGCTCAGAAACTCCGAACAGAGCACCACGATTTCCCCTTCCTCCAGCTTCCGATTCTGCTCCTCTGGCAACTCCAGCTCCAACAAAGCATCAGCATAGGAAACAACAAGGTCGACATCATCACCGTTGATCGGTCTATGCTTTCTGGCCCTTATGAGCGGAACCAACACATCGTCTTGGTCCTTCAGAAGCTGCAACACCTTGTGCCATCGCTTGCGGAACAATATCCGGTTGATGGTGGGGAGGAAATCCAGGATGCGGAATTCGGTGGACCGCACAAGCAACCGTCGCACTGCACCCTCGATTTCTCTGATTCGCTTCTCCTCCAGCCTTTCAATCGATAAAAGTTGATTAAAGATTAATTCAAGCGAGAGAGGAACGGGGCGGGTGATTAGTATGTTACCTTTGGCCGAAGCACATGGAGAGAAGCAAGCAGAACATGGCGTACTGGATATGGTCCATGACCTTCACGACGCCCGAGGACTCCCAATCGGACCTCAGGCGGGCGAGGAGGAGGCCCAGGGCCCACTTGCGGAACGGGGAGAACGACTTGACGCGGGATGGGTGGAGGATCTCGGAGGCCAGGTTGCGCCGGAGTGTGCGCCACGTTGGGCCGTAGGATGCGGAGGTGATGGAGTGCTGGTTGCAGGAGAAGAGCTTGGGGAGCGGGAGATCGGCGGGCGGGCGGTCGGAGAAGACGGCGCCGTCGACGACGAGGGCGCGGTGGGCGAGAGAGCGGTGGGATACCGTGATGGAAGGGCGGGACTGGATGGGGATGGTGAAGATGGGGCCGTACATGGCGCGGAGGGAGAGCAGCGCCGGCTTCAACCCTGAGAACGGCTTCGAGAGCCATTGGACGGTGGTGATGATGGGGATGTTGCGGGGCCCAGGTGGTAGCCCGTGATGACTCTTGATCTTGTTGTTCCGTGAGCACCAGAGAATGGCGGTTATGATCGGGAGAAAGAAGCACGCTGCCACCGACAACCACGTCTCCATAGCGAGCTGAGTCACACTCAAAGTGAGGGAGTGAGTGCTAATGGCTACTTGTATTTATGGTGATGAAATTGTTCACGAAAATAGAAATTTGACATATTTGGTAATTGTTTACCCTAATAACATTTTAGTTCAATGTATATTATTCATAGGTCAAACATAGAAAAACAAATGTAATATTAAGGCATTAATTGAACGTTTCTAGATTGCACATATCAAGAATGGGAGCACATAACTTTACAGTTATCTTTTTTTCTTTTTTCTAGATGGTTATCTTTTTCTTTTTCACTTTGTTCTAGAACATTGTTCTGATTAGGAAGGCTTTTGAATTATATGTTCCTAGCTCCCTTTGTTAGTTCTCATTACGTTTGTGCTTCTTATTTTCTGTCAAGTTTGATATGTGAAAGTAATTGTAAATGTTAAATATCTTGATTAACACTAGTAAAGAGATACAACAAAGACTACAAAGAAAATACAGAAAACAAGAAATAACGGTATTATGGTAATTGTGCGTTACAATGGAGGGTGAGCCTATTTATATGCTAAAAACCCAACGGCCAAAAGATAAATTACAATCAATCAAATATGTAAAAGATTATAATTAAATCAAATCATTTACCATCATTAGCATAAATTATTCTTAACACCCTCCCTCAAGCTAAAGCTCCCCGAACTTTAAGCTTGTCATAGTTCAACGGAAGGCTAAATGGGGCGAAACCAACAAAACAGCAATAAAGGCTAGCGAAACCAGAGAAGGCAACGAGCGGAACCGGCAAAGGCAACATCAGGAGTTGGACGGAACCAACAAAGGCAACATCGAGAGCTAGGCGTAACTAGCAAAGGAAACAACGATAGGCAACAATCGAGACTAAGCAGAGGCAGATTAAGTCAACATCAAGATTATGTGGTGGTAGTTAAGGGGAAAATTGGCGGAAGCGGGAATATGAGTTTAAGGTGGTAACCATGACTCTGATACCATGTTAAACATCTTGATTAACACTAGTAAAGGGACACAACAAAGACTACAAAGAAAATGCAGAAAACAAGAAATAACTGTATTATGAGAATTGTGCGTTACAATTGAGAGTGAACCTATTTATAGGCTGAAAACCCAATGGTCAAAAGATAAATTACAATCAATTAAATGTTTGACAATTAGAACATCATCATGTCAAATTGTTAGAATGAGATTTCATAATTTTACCTGGATCCATGGTGGTTGATTGAAATCCTTGCAGCAATTTTCACCAACAAGAGAGCCGTTGTTGGAGGAGAACAGAGAAGAGAATGAAGAGTTTTTCTTCCTATGCTCTGTGTTAGGTTCCAAAAAGCAGGAGAGAACATTTATTTATTCTTAATAGGGAAGAATAAAAACTGACACAGGGTAGGCGAAGGGATTCTTCCATACATTAAGTAACGATGGACCTAGCCCACCTATCATCAGCTAGTCCAAATATATGTACACATTATTCTAGCAACTAAGTTAATCTGGACAAATTATTAATTTATGCATGTCCACAAAATAATTATTCTAATTATTCCAACATTAAATATTTAAAAGATTATAATTAAATCAAATCATTTACCATCACTAACATGAATTATTCTTAACAGTAAACATAATTTAGAAGAAACATCAATAACAGATGAAAGCCACGAGTGGATAACAAGGCTCTTTGGTTTACTCGGTGCAATTATTTGGTGCATATGATTGAAGAGGGATCTCATTTTCACAGATGATTTTTTCGCTATTTGTTTTTTTTTATGGGATAACGTGGTATGCTTGTAAAAATACAAAGCATCAAAAGAAAATCAAAATCAATCAGAAAAAAAACCAGAATCTAAATTGTTAACAACTTTTGGATGATGTTCGTTAAAATGTATGTTGCTATTTGTATTTATTACATTTTATTAATTAATTAGCAAAATATGAGCCCATAATATAATGGGTTGCAACAAATGGGTCGTGAATGAGTGGAAAATGGTCGCGAACGGTGGCGAAAGGTGGGTTTGTGTGGATTGGAGGGTTGCAGCAAATGTTGATAATGGAAATCATTTTTGGGCGAGAAGTGGACCCTCGACGATAACCACGGCATGCACTACCAGATGGACTTGTTCGACTCCTTCTTCCACCACCGTACTTCCCTAAACCCTCGATGAACGGAGCAGACAAGAGCTTCCACCACCTCGTTGATTTTAAATTCCAATTTTAAAAACATACATAAATCATTAAATATCACCGTAAATTATACTCGTAAATTACTGAATGCTGGCACTGTATAATATCTAAGGCTGCAAAGTAATTACTATTTCTAAATCATCATTACATAATAACTTGACTCACTTTGTAATCACATTTCTCTTTTTCATCTATACAATTGCTTTCGTAATTCTGGGTAAGAAGTGGTAATTAGATAATACCTGTTTTTAAAGTAGCAATTTTAGGATTTAAACTTCTAATAACGCAAGTAAAATTTTCCCCAGGCAGTCTGCACTTTCACCGTAACCAATTGCTTTTGTGTAAATATTTTTTTCATTTAAGAAAGTTCCAATATTCATTAATAATAACAACAACAAACTTTCATTACCCATTCAATGTCTTCAGACTTTTATTCAAATTCCTTTCATCGTTTGATGGATGCAAGGCTTGGGGCAAGACAACTTGTATTTTAGGTATATGCCAGCTTTCAGTAGGTGGGTGAATTCTGCAGAAACCAGTGGCGGATGCATAGCAACATGGACCAGGAATTATGGACAACTGATGCTCTAGTGGTATTTNAAGTAATTACTATTTCTAAATCATCATTACATAATAACTTGACTCACTTTGTAATCACATTTCTCTTTTTCATCTATACAATTGCTTTCGTAATTCTGGGTAAGAAGTGGTAATTAGATAATACCTGTTTTTAAAGTAGCAATTTTAGGATTTAAACTTCTAATAATGCAAGTAAAATTTTCCCCAGGCAGTGTGCACTTTCACCGTAACCAATTGCTTTTGTGTAAATATTTTTTTCATTTAAGAAAGTTCCAATATTCATTAATAATGATAACAACAACAAACTTTCATTACCCATTCAATGTCTTCAGACTTTTATTCAAATTCCTTTCAACGTTTGATGGATGCAAGGCTTGGGGCAAGACAACTTCTATTTTAGGTATATGCCAGATTTCAGGTGGTGGGTGAATTCTGCAGAAATCAGTGGCGGATGCATAGCAACATGGACCAGGAATTATGGACAACTGATGCTCTAGTGGTATTTCTGATCTTGTTTTAATTTTATTCATATATCTATTGTGCGATTGTTTATTGTTTGGTATGTTTCGATTGAACTCTTGTGGATTTTGAGGCCATTAGTTGATTTGGCCCCTTTTTGTTCATGGGCTTAATGGCTTAAATCTAGGGGTAATAACATATGTATGGGTTTGAAAGGGGGTAATTACGGATATATGGAGGGGGAGAAAAAATTACGGATGTATGGGCGAGGTGTATGAAATCGGCTGAGGTTTGGCCGATTTCAGAACCAAAAATTTAAAAAAAAAAAAAAAACGAAAATGGGGGATGAAATCGGCTGAGGATGGGCCGATTTCATCCCTTTTTTTAAAAAAAAAAAGTATTTTGGGGATGAAATCGGCTGAGGGTGGGCCGATTTCATCCCTTTTAAAAAAAAAAAAGTATTTTGGGGATGAAATCGGCCCATAAAAAGGAAAAAATTCGAGGGGCTGAAATCGGCAGCCCCTGAGCCGATTTCAACCCCAAAATCCCATACATCCGTAATTAATTTGTACTGGCCACATTTTGGAAATTAAATTTTTCCAAGGCCATGCATATGTAAAAAAACCCTTAAATCTATCTAAAAAAAGGTGTACGCCAACTTGATCAGGGCATTTGATTTCCTTGACAAATTTCTACTTCATCATTCTAAACTATTTATTTTGATTAATTAATTGGTAATAAATAAAGCCAATCAATTTCCTCTACCCAACAACTTAAGTTTTTGGGAGAGATGGTTCTTGGAATAGTATCAGTGCTTCTACGATTGAGTGGTCTAGTGTTCGATTCCTGCCACCCCATTCTTTTAAATAAAATAGCATTATAATACAAGGTAGGTGGGTCGATGCATTTTGCATGCTTCAAGACCAAATGGGTCTTGCGTGAGAGGGCATGTTAATATATAGAACAATTCAAATGCCTTTACTTAACAACTTGAGCTTTTGAGAAAGATGGTTCTTAACATTAACATTGGGTTCTTCATTTTTTTTTGTGTTTGTTGTTTAACATTTTTCTTGCCCATCAGCTTTTCTTCCTTGTGAAATCAAGGGACTTTGTGCCTCACTTGTGCGTGGCATTGTTCACATAAACGCTAATTTGATTTATTTAGGTAATTTTTATCTTGAGTTGGCATCGGTTCATGCTTATAAAACATTTTGATTGCCAATAATTGGTTAAGTTCAAAGCATCTGAGCCATAGGTCAAACATGGAAAAGAAAATGTAGCGTTTATGCATCAATTGGATGTTATACGATTGCACGTGTCAACAATGGGAGCACGTGACTTTGAAGTCATCTTTTGCTTTGCAGTCTTTACCTTTTTATTGTTAGGTCCTAGTTATAAACCTAAATTGAAAAAGGATTTTAAGAAAAGTCTCAAAGGAAAAAGAGCCAAGCTCTCAATTATTCTCGGGACAAGGTGTTTTGCTCATATGGCTTCTAACTGCAAAGAAGGTCCGATTCCGATTGGATGGACGGTGGAACTCAAAGTAAAAAAGGACGGTTCAGAGACACGGGTATGTAAAGATCTTCTTCTTTAGGTTTTCTGTTTTTCACTTCTTTTCTTTGGTGAAATCATTGAATTGTAGTGGAAACAATCAAGCTGTGGATTTCAATTGATGTTGATAATATGGCGAGTTGTATTTTGAAGATTGATTAATTTCATTTTGTCATTAAAAGTTGTGTGATTGATTATGTTTTGCTTCTTGAATTGACTAGTTAAAAGCATATCTACTAATTAAATGAAAAATCTTTGATTTCCTCCTTTTTCAATTGAAAATACCTTAGGAAACACGTACGCTTTATGAGATTGTCGTGTTCGCGTGTCTGACATGTTACGGAGTTTGGACACACCAAGATACTAGTCTGAAATGCGTGGGACGTGTCTGAATAGTGTTCAAATAGAAAAGTGTTATCGTTTTGCTTAGACATGGTCTGGACACAATCGCACATATTGTTTTTTTTATAAAAAAAAAGTAATAAGCATTAGAATTTATTGTTTGGAAAAGCTTGGACCCTTAAAAAATTAGAAGGCCCAACTTCATACCCAAACTTGGCAAGAAAAGAAAATTAAAACAAAAGAAAAAAAAGGGAAATTTGAAAAAATTCAAAAAAAAATTCTTAAATTTTGTGATATATATATATATATATGTATGTATGTATATAATGTCAGCATAAATGCTAGAATAGTAGAGTGAATCTTCTTATATCCAACTGTTTGTAAGGCCTTTTTTTAAACACCAAAATGGTTTCATTGATTAAGTCTGTGCACTTCTGGTGTTAGATTGACGAGAGGCAGGAAATGGAAATGTCTTGAGCAATAACTTGCAACGTCATACTAAGTAAACTATCATGGGTTGAGTGTGTAGCCACTAAGATGTAGTGTGTCTGTCTCTAAAATCCCTGTCAAAAGGAGCCCCTGATGGTTTCCAGAGGGTTTCTACCATGCTGATATAATTATATGCTTCAACTGTTGGAAACAATTATTGATTCAGAGGATTGATTGTTCGCTACTTTCAAGTTTTTCATGTCTTAGGCACCCTTCTCTACCTTCTTTTGTTCAACATATTGTCTTTGCCAAGGACTAACAAAATATGAAGAGTTACTCAAGAAACAAATATAGTATATGGAATAACATTTATTTCTCTGTGCCTATGACTAAACAATATCCAACAGTCTTTGTAGTTAGTCCATTATAATAGATATTTAACTTCTTGGTTCCATATCCAAAAAAGCCAAAGTGAGAAAAGGAAAATGGTAAAATAGCATGGACCGTAAGTAGAATATTGTTCTAATTGGGAAGAATTTTAGATTATAGGTTCCTGGTTCCCTTTGGTAGCTTTCTAATTTAGATTTGTTCTTCTTTCTTTTTGTCTGGTTTGTTTTGATAAAGTAATTGTCAACATAATTTAAAAGAAACAACGACAGCATAGATGACGGGCAAGAGTGGAATACAAGGCTCTTTTGTTCTTTGTATGTAGTTATTTGATTTATACGATTGGAGAGGAATATCATTTCCGAAGAAGAGTTTTTTGCTGTTTGGCTCACATTTTCTTTTATTCTTCCTTTTTTGGAAGATTTCTTATACTTTGATAAGATTTTCTCCCTTTCTCTTCATTCTTTAACAATATTCTTGTTAAAATTATCAATGTTGAAACATTTGCAGCAGGAGTTGATTAATATTAGTGATCTTGATAGAAAGGAAAGAAATGAATTTTCTAAATGATCTCAACGATATTTTCTTTGGTGCATGCATACATGATGACCTGTAGTGAAATTTTTTGTAGGTCTATTCTTGTCCTAATACGAAACAAAAATTCTACACCTATTCTAATCTCATGCGTTATGTTGATTGCGCTCAGAGCAGAGGGCTTGGCATCTACAAGCTGGTGAGTTTGGTCTTTGTTTCGACAAAGTCTTTTTAGTAACATATATGGTCATATATACTTTATAAATTGAGCATGGATTGTACGTATAAAAAGATTATATATAATTAATTTTGTGGACTTTATTCTTCTTGACTTGTCAACTGAATGTATAGTTCTCATCTATTTTTGTCAATGTTTCTCCCATTGTGGACATGTAATCTTTTAAGCGTGCTTCATGGAGGGGTCAAATGATTTTGCTGACTATATATTGATTTTCGATGTGTTGAGCACGGAATATATTGGATGAGCATGATAGAGGTTTACTCATGGTTATTGAGATCTTCGTGGTTACTTCTTTGATACGTTGGCCACATGAGCTATCAAACTCACTCAAATTAATTGCAATTCTAGTTGAAAATATTTGTAGTGAAGTGTCAACTCCAGTCATCTATTGCTGATGTTAGTAACTATTCAGTTAGGTAAAACTAGAGGGTTTTTAGTTGATGCAATAAAATTAAAAAGGGAAAATGGTAAATTAAATAGACACTAACACAAGAATTTACCTAAGGCAATGGAATAACAATCATTAACACACATAATATCAAACACTTGGCATGTAACTAACTTAGATTATTGAACAGACCTCTCAAACAATCCTGCTATTCTACCTAAACACCGCTAGGCATTGAAACAAGTGTGTGCTGGTTAAAAGATCATGCTACTATGACATGATTCAAATAGGAAGGCTTTATTTTCCATACCTGCTTTTTTTTTTTCAGGTATAATTATTTTGGGAGGTGTTTATGTAAAATTGGTGTCGTGCATTATGTTAATCTACAATTTTGATTCTTCCCAATACCATGGATCTCTTGCTGCATTGGGGATCATTGGATTACTACATTTTCTACTTATAAGTTTTACTTTCTTAGTTGCAACTACATTCAATTTACTTTACTTTAAGCACTATTTTATTGTTTTCCAACATGAGAGTCTTATTAGCATTTAGATTTCTAATTTTCCTTTGTGAAGATAATCTATGCATGTTGGCTTCTTTTTTTTTGGCGAAAATTTCCTTTGATATATTTGGTTTTGAGCTAGACTATGTACTACTACCCTGCATGTCCCTTTTGTGTTCCTTTCTCTTTTTAGAGCCGTAAAGCACTTAAAACGACAAGCAGTGCGAAGAAAAANGAGTGGAATACAAGGCTCTTTTGTTCTTTGTATGTAGTTATTTGATTTATACGATTGGAGAGGAATATCATTTCCGAAGAAGAGTTTTTTGCTGTTTGGCTCACATTTTCTTTTATTCTTCCTTTTTTGGAAGATTTCTTATACTTTGATAAGATTTTCTCCCTTTCTCTTCATTCTTTAACAATATTCTTGTTAAAATTATCAATGTTGAAACATTTGCAGCAGGAGTTGATTAATATTAGTGATCTTGATAGAAAGGAAAGAAATGAATTTTCTAAATGATCTCAACGATATTTTCTTTGGTGCATGCATACATGATGACCTGTAGTGAAATTTTTTGTAGGTCTATTCTTGTCCTAATACGAAACAAAAATTCTACACCTATTCTAATCTCATGCGTTATGTTGATTGCGCTCAGAGCAGAGGGCTTGGCATCTACAAGCTGGTGAGTTTGGTCTTTGTTTCGACAAAGTCTTTTTAGTAACATATATGGTCATATATACTTTATAAATTGAGCATGGATTGTACGTATAAAAAGATTAGATATAATTAATTTTGTGGACTTTATTCTTCTTGACTTGTCAACTGAATATATAGTTCTCATCAGGCCAATGATCTCCCATCTATTTGTAATCTTTTAAGTGTGCTTCATGGAGGGGTCAAATGATTTTGTTAAATATATATTGATTTTCAATGTGTTGAGCACTGAATACACTGGATGAGCCTGATAGAAGTTTATTCATGGTTATTGGGGTCTTCGTTGTTACTTCTTTGAAAGGTGCCGTGCATTATGTTAATCTACAATTTTGATTCTTCCCAATACCATGCATCTCTTGCTGCATTGGGGATCATTGGATTACTACATTTTCTACTTATAAGTTTTACTTTCTTAGTTGCAACCATATTCAATTTACTTTACTTTAAGTACTATTTTATTGTTTTCCAACATGAGAGTCTTATTAGCATTTAGATTTCTAATTTCCCTTTGTGAAGATAATCTATGCATGTTAGCTTCTTTTTTTTTTTTCGCGAAAATTTCCTTTGATATATTTGTTTTTGAGCTACACTATCTACCACTACCCTGCATGTCCCTTTTATGTTTCTTTCTCTTTTTAGAGCCGTAAAGCACTTAAAACGACAAGCAGTGCGAAGAAAAAAAGCAAGGCCCACAAGAACAAGCAGACAACTTCCTCGTCAGTTCCGAAGAAACGCAGGTCAAAGCCGATTCCATCAACCGTTGGACCGGGTAAATTTCTTTACAGAACTTTTTGTAAACTGTTCAACTGATGATGTGGCTATCAGAAATTGAAACATTTAGGGTGTGTTTGGTTTTAATTTTCATTTCTTTTTTCTATTACTTGAAGTTTTTGTTTTCAAGATTTTGTAAAGGAAACAGTAAAATCAATAAAATCTTGTTTCCTGTTTTCATTTTCTGTTTCCACTATTTCCCTCACAAAATCCTGAAAACAAAAAATTCAGGAAATGAAAATTGAAACCAAACACACCCTTAAGCTTCACAATGGCATGCTTCTATCATTTAGTGCTTATTCATTGTAGCCAACTACGTGAGTGATTCAATATATGTTTCTTTCCAGGTTTGGACTCAAAACCTTTAACATCAAGTGGATGCACTGACAAGGGCAAAGATCATGATCAGTTCCCTGAATCAAAGATTAATGGCACTCCAAATCAGAAATGAGGAACTGAATGACAGAGAAGCCGACAACTAATCCAGCGCTCAAGTGATCTTGGTTGTCTATCTAATGGAGCTTCTCTTTGTGAATTTTTATATGCAACAAGTAATGTGTGTTTGTTATATGTTTAACGGAAATCAGCCAAAAGTCTTCCAAATGCTTTTGGTTGTTTTCCGCAAATGCCTGAAATCTGGTCAAATTAAAGAATGAAATTAAACTTAATAATTATGATTGTGAGTTGGAACTTTGGTTGAACCCTTAATCTAAAGGTTAATATATTGATAGTATATCTTCTTTTTATTTTGCCAATATGAATTTCCTTTTAACCTTCCAAAATATCTATTATTCAAACCATTAGTTTGCAACTTTTACTTTGAACGAGAAAATGCATTTCATACTGTACAAATGGAAATGGACCTCGTTTCGCTTTTCATGACATGGTTTCCATTTGTCCAAGGCTTTATTTGGGAGTTAAGGGTTTTAGATGGTCTATTTTTTTCCCTTGGTTTCATGGCCAATGGTCTCAAGTTCAAGTTCGTAGTCGGATTCTTTGTAAAACTCTCCCTTAATTACATAATGCAATCTACTCTCTAATTTTGTATCACAATAAATGCTTCAATTTTCCCCACATCAAACACACTTTTGTAATAGTTCTGTAATGCAAATTCATATTGACTATGAACAAGATTTATTTCATTTTTGGAGGAGGTTAAATGGGCCAAATGCATGGAATATCTAATGCAATGTAAAAACAAGTTTTACCAAAAAGAAAAAATCAGTTTTGTAAAGAAATTTTGGACTCAAATCAAATTGGCACTATTAGTACTAGCAGACTTTGCCCGCCAAACAACACTTTTTTATTCTTAAATATAAGAAGAGATTGAAAAAAAAATGAAGAGGAAAAAAAAAAGATCATGGTATTTTTAAGCTGGTAAATTAAATTTAAGTTTATAGTGGAGTGTGGGTGAATTGTCAACATGCATGTTCAATGGTAGCTTTGGCCGTAAGGAAAACTGCTCATATGCGATTATGGGACAAAGGAAATGACATAATTGGTTATTGGCTAAACGAAATATTATTGTTGTGTGAAGGATATAAGGGAAATGAAATATAGTTCAACAAATAGATGTGCGAATTGCTTGACAAGTTAAAACCATAAACCAAATCGGTTTTCCAATTTCTCTCCTCCGATTTTTTCTCTCAATTGCTGAATTCTAATTGGTGGATATTGTTCTCGAGTAGGGTTTGAACAACTATTTGTCCTGCTATATAACATTACTCAGGATATAATTGACACTATTACTTAGGATATAATTGACACATTTGAAACGTGACCATTAGCGGAAAGCGGTTAAACGCTTCCAAAGGATATATACAGAGGTAAATATTTGAAGTTAGATCAGATTTTTGAAATTTGATAATGATGTTTCTCTCATCCTCATTGCTCCTGAATTCGATACATGCCATGTGTTTGTTAGATGATGGCAGACAAGAATCTTAGTTCCTGTAATCAGTCTTTGCTTAACGCACTTCCAATGTATATAAAAGGCAAAGAGTTGAAGATTTTGCCATTGGTATGTACTCTTTTGTTGCACTTTAGCATTTGTTTGTGTTCATCAAACTTGTTGGTTTTTACTTCTTCACACAAGTTGTGATAATAAATATGTTATTTGACGACCAAATCACAAANATTTTGCCATTGGTATGTACTCTTTTGTTGCACTTTAGCATTTGTTTGTGTTCATCAAACTTGTTGGTTTTTACTTCTTCACACAAGTTGTGATAATAAATATGTTATTTGGCGACCAAATCACAAAGACTTGATAGAGGTGCTAAGAATACTTTTACTATTTGGGATAAACATGGATTCGAATTTCAAGAAAGATGGGAGACTACATGATTCTTGTGCTCCTACAATTGAATGAGAATTAGTATTATAAGCAAGGTTAGTAAGATCTCAATTTAAATATAAAAAGCTTGCGATTTTACAAGTTTGAAGAGGTCAGCTGATTCCACTATTATCACATGGATTGGAAAATCTTACGATTTAAATCGTGTTACGATTTCACATTTTGTGTTTTTATTTTGCTCTTCTGATATTACATAAGATCTCGATTTCGACAACCTTAATTATAAGCAGTTCAAGAGGACTGAATAGGATATCTTGTTGTCCATCTTAGAAAAATATATATTTGCTTAAGCTCTAAAAATACCATGCATCTCTTGCTGCAATGTGGATCATTGGATTACTACATTTTCTACTTATAATTTTTTTACTTTCTTAGTTGCAACCATATTCAATTTATTGTTTTCCAACATGAGAGGCTTGTTAGCATTTAGATTTCTAATTCCCCTTTGCGAAGATAATCTTTGCATGTTAGCTCCTTTTTTTTTATCGAAAATTTCCTTTGATGTATATGGGTTTGAGCTACACTATCTACCACTACCCTACACAAACCTCTTATGTTTCTTTCTCTTTTTAGAGCCACATAAAGCACTTAAAACGATAAGTAGTTGGAAGAAAGAAAGCAAGGCCCACAATTACACGCAGACAACTTCCTTGTCACTTTTGAAGAAACCTAGGTCGAAGCCAAATCCATCAAATGTTGGACCAAGTAAATTTCTTAACAGAACTTTTTATAATCAAATTGATTAACCGTTGACGTGGCTTTCAAAAATTGAAACGTTTAGGGTGTGTTTAGTTTTAGTTTTCATTTCTGTTTCTGCTTCCTAAATTTATAGTTTTTAATATTTTATAAAGGAAACAATAAAAACAATAATAGAATGACATCAAACTTTATAATTATTATGATTCGAAGTTGGAACTTTGGTTGAATCCTTAATCTAAATGATAGTATATCTTCTTGATTTTGCCAATATGAATTTCTTTTAGCCTTCCAAAATATCTATTATTCAAACCATTAGTTTACAACTTCTACTTTGAATGAGAAAATGACATTCATACTGTACAAACGAAAATAGACCTTGTTTTGCTTTGCATGACATAGAAGATATTGTGCGGTAATGGAGTACTAGGTTGGATATAATATGACCACTTGCATAATAACACTTTCTAGTTAGTGGTGGATTCTACCAACCCGTAACTAAAATTTGGTATCTAGTATGAAAATAATTGTTATTTTTAAATAAATTACGAGATTATGGCTACTAATTAATTTGACTGACTCTATAATAAATTTATGGTGGTTTCTTACATATTTCATGAAGTAAATATCTCATGTTACTTAATTTATCCATTTTTGATAATTTTTACAACTAAATTCTTTGAATTTTGTTATCATTTAATATTCTACATGATCGTAATAAATTTTTTCTTAGTCAAATCATTGAAAGAGCCAACTTATAAGAGGTTTAGAGATTTGTAGACTATTTGAGCTTACGATGCACCTCTTTACAAATATTGTATTGAAAAATATTAATTTATCACATTAGATCATATAATTCATCAAAATGTCATATTAGATCATGAAATAATAATAAAATTTAATAAATTTTGTTATAAAATTCTGAAGATTTGTAAGCAGTCTCTAAAAGGCTACCCTCAACAAACACAACATCTTGATTAATTCTGAAGATGCACATTAAACGAGTGGTAAACAATTTAATCTCACGTCTGGATGAGAAAATAAGTTCGATTCTCGAGAAGTAACCTTCAATACTCTGTCTCCTAGAATTGTGAGAGTAAACTTACAACATTATTTATGCTCATAATTACTCATGGCATATGAAAGTTAAAAAAAAAATTTGTTACTTTAGAGTCCATTGGTTGAAATGAGGATTAAACCTAATATCTCAGGCATATTACCTAATCTTGTTGAGTAATCCTATTGGCTTTATGAAAGTTTAAAATGATAAAAATAAATAAATAAATAAACATAATGACCAAACAATGTAACTTACTGGGAGCAAAATGAAATTTTTTTTGAATCCATCAGAATTTAGCTAGTGCTCTTCTCTCTTGAGTTCCACCCTAACATGTTCCAATGAAATTTGAAAGGAAAAAGCAAAATCATATTCGAAGCTACATCAGATTTTTGGAATCTGATAATGGTGTCTCTCTCGTAGTTATTGCTCCTGAATTTGATGCACGCCATGTGTTTGTTAGACGGTGACACACAAGAATCTTAGTTCCTGTCATCAATCTTTGCTCAATGCACTTCAACAATGTATGTAGAAGGCAAAGAGTTGAAGATTTTGCCACTCGTATGCATTCCTTTTGTTGCACTTTAACATTTGTTCATGTTCATTAAACTTGTTGGTTATTACTTCTTACACTAGCTATGATAATAAATATGTTTGATGACCAAATCACAAAGACTTTATAGAGCATGGATTCGAATTTCAGGAAAGATGGGAGACTGCATGATTCTTGTGCTCCTACAATTGAATGAGGATTAGTATTATAAGCGTTTCAAAAGGACCGAATGGGATATCTTCTTGTCTTAGAAAAATTATATAGTTGGTGATCTTACACCATTGTGTGCATGAGCTCTTGTATACAATAGGGGTAGGAATATGATACCATACATTAAGGGCTTGACATTATGTGGAGTTTTTAACTATAATGCTCGGGTTTATAAAACTTATTATCAAAATATCATTGTTTCAAAATATATTATCAAACTACGTCTGTTTTGTATGACGTGACATTTATTATTATTATTTTAAAATCGCCATGAGTTGAACATGGGACAATGGAGCTTCAACCAAACGCCTTAATCACTATGCCAACATTGAATTTTACTATATATTTGCATACAATATTATATATACACGTACATATACATATATATTATTTCATATATGGGCCAAAATTTAATTCTAGAAAATAAAATAACTAGTCTTAAGACTAAGTAGAATATTACAACATCTTTGCACTTGCTTCTTTTTCTTTTTTAAGGTAAAATTTTGAATGAAAAAAAATTAAAATCCCAAAAAATTGTGTTTCTTTTTTATTTTTCAATTTGCATTAAATTTTTTTTCCAAACAATTAGGGGAATATAGGTTTTCATTATTTTGAAAACCCAATTAGTTTTGATAAAAAAATGCACAATACAATATGAAATAACGTAATAACAAATTCATTTTTTTAGCCTATGACCCGATTTGTTGATTTTTTTATTTCTTTATATTATTATTCAATTAATTATTAATTCAAATTTTTTATAGGTGCCAATAAAAAATGGAATATGAATGATTCACTCTTCATCTAGTTTCTGGGACATAATCATTATGTAGGAGAGATGGTCGAGTGGTTCCAATGCAAAATTTTCCCAATTGTTCACAAAAACGATGATTCGACTTATTTGGTGATTTTTTATCCAAACAACATTTTAGTTCAATGTATATGATTCATAGGTTGAACATGGAAAAAAAATGTAATGTTAAGGCATTAATTGGATGTTGAGGATTGCACGTGTCAAGAATGGGAGCACGTGACTTAAAAGTTATCTTCTTTTTTTCAAATGATTAGAAAGAGCTCAAAACCCTCTAAGAATGAGTTGTTACAAGTAGAATGGGCAGAACCCTAGAGTAATGCTACAAGAGTGCCCACAATAAAACAACACAACAAAGAAAACCAAAAGCGATACTAAAATAAAATACGCAGTCACAAGGGATTCGATAGAGATAACCTTAAGTTACCTTCTGCATTACAGTCTTTGCCTTTTACTGTTATTGTCAATACCCTAAGTTGAAAAATATTTTTCAGCAAAATCTCAAAGGTAGAAGACTCGTTCCCATATTACTTCTAGGATAAGGTCTAGAGCCCAAATGGCACCTAAGCGCAAAGCACACTCGCTTCCGATGGGATGGATTGTGGGACATGAACATAGAAATGATGGTTCAAAGAAACCGGTATGGAAACATCTTCTCTATATTCTTTGTTTTTTTTTTCTAGTGAAATGATTGAATTCTCACCCTAGTCAAGATGTGGACTTTGATTAATGCGAATAATGTGGCGAGTCGAATTTTGAAAGAAGGTTGCTTCAATTGATTTCATTTTGTTAATGAAATTGTATGATAATCGATTTCGTTTTGCTTTAAGAATTGACTCGTAAATAACATATCTGCTAATTAAATGCTAAAATATCTGATTTCCTCCATTTTCAATGGATATTACCTAGCAAATTGGGATTATTGGACCAGGTGCAAAAGATGTTTTCATTTCAAAAATTAAAAAAATCTATTACATGAAAAGAAAATCATATAGATTTCTTCTCAAATGTTACTTTTGATGGTGTTGTCTTGTAAATGTCATCATAGATGCTAGAATGAAACTTGCAACAACTAACTGTTTGTCAGTCTTATTTTTAAATAACAAAGTACAAAATGGTTTCATTGCTCAAGTCTTAAAACTCTGGTGTTATAATGTTTAGAATCTGGGAACAAAAATGCATTGAACAACAATTTACAATGTCATACTAGCTAAATTGTCCTTGGTTGCCTCACTTTCTTGTATAGCCTCTGAGATATTGTATGTCAGTCTCAAAGGATGTGTTTGGTACCAGGGATATGACATGGGGATAGAGACACAAGGACATAAATTTTCTCTATCTTTGTCCTCGTGTCTCTGTTCTCCTATTTTTGTACCCGTGTCTCTATTCCCTTATCTTCATGTTATACACACTCAATTCTTAGAGTAAACTTTGTATGCAATTCCAAAAAGAAAAATACATGGACACCTTAATATTAGAATCCTCAATATATATGAAGTGAAAGGTTGCCAATTATGATGGCTTTCCTTAATGTTCATTTCAATGTACTTGCTCAGGCATGTACTAACATGGGTTATGCATGCTTGCTGAAAGTTGAATTATATTGCATCCTATAGTGGTGTATCCTTTTTGGATTTGGGGAAAAAGAAAATGGTAAATTAGCATGTAACATAACTAGAATATTGTTATTATTAAGCAGGCTTTTAATTTATATGATTAAGCAAGTTTGATTTGTGAAAGTAATTGTAAACATAATGTAGAAGAAGTAGCACTAACACAAATGAATGCCAATAATGGATAACAAGGCTTTGTGGTACATTTTATGCCATTCTTTTGGGCATATGATTGGAGAACAATACCATTTTTAGAGATGATTTTTTATTAGTTGTTTCTTTCATTGGATAAGGAAATCTTGTTGTAAAAGTAACAATAAGAGCATCATAGAATTTTTATCTGAAGGAAATGTTCTGGAATCCGCATGAAATTATGTTATTTTATGTGGAATTGATGCTAAGTTGGTTATAGATTTCTCTCATAATAAATCTAATGATTTTCAATCGCTGGTGGGTTTAGGTCTTGACAAGTCTAGGTAGAATAACTTGTTAGATCTCTTCATATCAAAGTTCAAACCCATTCCAACATCCATAACTGAAAAAGTTCATGGTTCAGCAAATGAAGTCGAGTTGCAGGTTGCAGCAGCAACAGAGAAGAAGAAGATTAGAGAAAATCAGAGAGAAGAAAGTGAAGGAATTGATGTGAATCATATTCATTAGTTTTAGAAATGAAAGAGTTCTACACTTTATACACAAGTCAGTAGCTTGCACTGCAAGCAAGAGTACTTACTAACTCTAGGAAAGTTAACAGACTAAACTAACTAACTACCTGTTAGTTACAACAGTTAGCGGGTTGCTTGGTGATCAAGCAACTGATTAATTATCTATTAATGCTAACAATAATATATATATTCTAAACCCCCTGTCAAAATGGAGCGTGTATATTTAACATGCCCAGCTTGCCATTCATAGCTTTAAACGGTCCTGGAGCCAATGGCTTTGTAAACATATCTGCCACTTGTTGCTGAGAAGCAATGGGAAGGAGCTGCAAGATTTTTTTGCTGGCTCAAGCATGTAAAAAGATATAATATAAAATCATTAAAATTGTCTTTTTCAATCAGTTTAACTTTTGAAAGAGATAATTCTTGATATGACATCAAAATCACTATTTCTGTAAGCTGAGATTCTACGGCTGAGAGTTGTTTTTGCAATTCTCATATGTATTTTGTTGGGTAGAAACCACTTTTTTAAGTGCGTCTCTTCGTTCTTACTTTGAAAATGGGATATGATTGTGCATGTTTATGACTTCTATTTGACGTTCTTATCTTGGCTGAGCATTTGTATAATGATTGTGAAGAGACCATACAACTTTGTTGAATTTTGACCCGTTCTATCTCTTTTTTTCTTCATTCTTGGAGGATTTCTTATCCTTTGATTAAATTTCTTATCCTTTTTTCTGTCCCCAAAATATTATCAAAATGGAAACATTTGCAGAAGCAGATTAATATTAGTGATCAAGGTAAAAGAAAGGAAATGAGTGAATTTCTAAATAATCTCAACAATATATTGTTTTTTGACTGTTTATTTATTTATTTTTTTTGTAGTTCTATTATTGTCCAGAGACTGAGCAGCGATTCGACTCCTATTTTGGACTCATGCGCTATGTAAAGTATGCTAAAAGAGGAGGTTTTGGCATCTACGACTCAGTAAGTTTGGTCTTTGCGGTTGAAAGTCTTTATTAACAACATATCCGATCATACTTCACAAATTTAATTTGGATAGTACTCATAAACCAAAGAGATCTCATTAGTTTTGTGGAATTCATCTTGAATTTTCAATTGTATTTTTTTTTCTCATTATGTTAATCATTTGTTTATTTTTTTTCTCTCTCACATTGTTTAAGAAGTCTCACATTAGTTGGTGTAGACTAAGTGAATGGTATATAAGTGGGAGGACCCATAAACTCATTGCTTTAAGGTTTTGGATCAAGATGCGGCATTTAACCCACTTGTGTGGTTTTTCATTTAGTCCATCAGTGTTAATCTACCTAAATATGAGCTTCCCCTCCCTACAAGTGGTATCAGAGTCGATGTTTGTTAATACCATTGGATACTCAGATAAGTTTCTCCTAAAGAGGGATGAACTAAGTGAATGGTAAATAAATTGGAGGACTCAGACTCATTGCCTCAAGGTTGGGGTTAAGATGTGACATCTGACTCATCGCTTGTATGATTTCTCATTTAATTCATTGGTGTTATCATGCTTGAGCTATGGGCTCCCCCTCCCTGCAACAATTGATCCCTATTGGTCCCTGCAATAATTCTGGCTATCGAATCGAATTAGTTCAATTGCTTCATAATTATTCTCGGTGTGAATATATGGCATTGGCTTGTTCACTCCCTTGGATTTCTGATTAACAATCTAAACAATTAGTACGAAAAGAGATTTATTAAATGTTATGTTTTCTTTTTCAAAAAAGAAAAGTTTGGGTAGATGAACTCATCATTTTAATTTTTTAAAGTTCAACTCACTCTGGAAAGCAGTTCCACTATCTTTCTGTCATTGAATTGTAGACGTAGAAAACTTGGAACTTTTAATATGCAAATGATACAACTGCATTTTTTGCTCTAGTTTTCACCTTCTCAGTTGCAGCAGCATTTACTTTAGTTTACATTAAACACAAATTTTGTTGTTTTTAAGCTTGAGAGATTGATTAGCTTTTAGATTTCTAATTTCCCATTCTGAAGATTTGTTCCTCGCTGCCTGATGGCTCGTTTTTTTTCTGAAAAGTTTCTTATTTTACAACACATGTCAAATGTTATTCAGAACCCCGGTTTCCGACAACAATATCATCAAGTGAAGGGTCAAATGAAGAGCTCCGATCTATACAGAAATCGAGGAAAAAGCAACAAAACCAAATCATAGACACCTGGTCGTCAGATGAAGATGACAACCATAAAGGAAAACCATCGGCTCCAATCCAAAAGGAGCACCTATCAAAATCAGATGAAAAGTCACTAATAATTGGAAGTTTGAAGAGAAACAAATCCAAAGGAGCGAAGACTTCAAGCAGAGTGGTAAAAGGTGGAGAAAAAGAAAAAAAAAAAAAAAAACAACAAACAAGAGTCCATCTTAACAATCATCTAAATGCTTTCCAAACATTTTAAATATTTCTTTCTTCCAATTATATTGATACACTATCGCTTTATCTTTTTCGTTGTTTCTTTCTTCCAACAAAATAACATTAACACTGGTCATGAACAAAATGTTAAGCATACTACAGGCAACATGAAAATGGAGAAACTATACTTAAAAGCACAATATTATCAGATCATCACAACAACAAAAAAAAAACACAGTAATCAAAATTCCCAAAGTAGCTCAATACAACTTATTTTTCGTTTGTTTTGAAAGTAACTCAGGGGGTGGAAAAATTATACAAACCATTCCTTGACTTTAAAAGTCACTAGCTGATTCTTTCCATCCACCATAGCTCTCCTCTGCATTATTGTCGTCCGGGTTACCACCTTCCTGCAATAACAAGTTTTTCTATGCAGTTTAATAAAGAGAATTTCATGGGATGATTGCATTTTTGCACTACAAGAATTCTTGCCCAAAGATACACTTCATTACAAAAATTTGATTTAAGGTTACACTTTGTTATTGACTACACTGAAAAAGTGTGCCCTTAGAAGTAAAATGCAACATTTTTATTGACCAAAAGCTACACTTCATTATACAAGTCACCCTCAATTAGGCTACCCTTGATGCATTAGCATTAAAAGTATAGTTTTTTTTGTTAAAAAGTAACACCTGTTAAAAGTGTAACATATCTTGTAGTGTATCATAAAGCTAAGACTACACTTTATTGAGGGGTTGCCTAATTAAGGGTAGCCTTAAGCTATGAAGTGTAGTCTTTGGTCAATAAAAACATGTTCTCTTTTATATTAAATGACACATTTTAAGGGTAATTAATTAAAAAAAAAATGTGGTCTTTGGCTTGTAGTGATGATGTCCAACTTTTATCCCATTTTTATCCTTTTATGTAATGCAGTTAACCTCTTGTTGATAACCGACCAAAACTGCTATTAAGTCTTGTAAACTGTTCATGTTGGCATATAATTTGAATAGAGTTAGGCATCGACGCAAGAAGATAAATATTTAAAAAAAAAAAAGATTCTGGCATTACCTCAGGAGTAAAAGTGAGAGCCACCTTAATCTCTCCACAATATTCTTGGTCCTTCACAACATTGTAAGCAGTTTCTGGAAGGCTACCCTCAACAAGCACTGCATCTAGAGGAACTCTGCAGATCCGAATGCAAACGCAATGCATATTTAGCATATGGGAATTGCAATATCCACGACTCTTATAATTTAGTATGCTTGACTCAACTCGACAAACAATAAAAATTATCTTAAGCAACGTGAAACTTAACACACACCCCTAACACCTAAGATTTGACATTTGTAGCGTGAAATTCGCGCGAATGAATATCTACAAGTGACATATAACAATTATATGATAGACCCTGATATTGTCTCATAATTAAGTGAACCAAACTTAATCCTAAAAGTTAGTTCATGGGGTTGTCGGGACTTATATATAAAAATGATCTTGGTCATATCTGTAAGCAATACTTAACAACCAATATTCATGGAGTCTCCTCTCTTGGATTCCATCATCCATCCTATCACTTTTCCAATGAAATCTGAAAATGGAAAATCAAAACTTGTCAAGTTAAAAGAAGAATTTAACTCACGTCGCCTCGCCGAGAAAATCGTCTTGATTAAAATTGTCCTTCTCCATGATCCTTATGGTAAGTTCAGAGGCACTGTCAGAGACAGTGAAAAGAAAGCTCTCATTCCATTGAGGGTTGGATCCAGCACCTGCTATACACAATTTCATAACACAGTAATTAATCAAACCACCATAGAGAGAAAATGGTGAATTAGCCAAAAACATACAGTGAAGTTTGTTTTATGGGATTTTTGGTCAACAACAAATCAACAATCTTCAACCATAAAATGTGGTTTCAAATCTCAATTCGGGGAATTGAACCCAATTATTTTGGTATAACGGAAGTAATTGGCTAAAAAAAATGCACCTTCTACCACATTGCTCTTGTGTTCCTGGGACCGATACACGAGAATCGCATAAGGATCTATGTTGGCTGCACATTGAGAATAAAAATCAGATCTTTAAGACTATGATCATGAATCATGATGAATTCATGGCCAATCTGAATAGTTTTATATTGGTAAGCAACGTTTTCTGATTTTGACCAATCAATTGCAAAGATTTTTTGAAACCACCCATTAATCAGATCAAAGAAAAAGATCAATTGAATTCAAGATCATGGATCAATAAGCATATAAAAATTTATGATCAATAAGCAATTAAGCATCTAGATTCTAGATCCACTCATCTTAGAGGATGAACTTTTCTTAATTTTAATCTACAATTAAGATATAGAGCTAAAATAACAGACACATATATAGATCAAACCAGCTTAAAGTGAGAGAACTTTGATGAAAAAAAAGCTGAAAAATCAGAACTTTATGATGGCTAGTATCATGCAGAATCTAATTTCAACATAGCAAGTACTTACAGAGAAAATCACTGTTTTCAAGGCCTTTGGCACTGATCAAAACAACTTCAAGTGTACCACGAGGCATCTTTGACTCTTGGAAATTGATGGATTTTTTTTTTCAAACTTCACAGATTCTATAAGAACAAGAGAATTTGACTCAGAATATTTCTCTCTTGTACTCTGTTCCAACTTAAAAGGTTGAAATAAAGGTAATAAGTCGCTGTACCAGAAATGCCTGAACCAGTATAGTATCAATTGGAGATGGATTTTTTGCTTGGATACAAACTTCTTCCATTTTTAAAATGATTTTTTTTCTTTATCCACTAGTATTTTTTAATCCATGGATCATGCGTGACTCAAGAAACTAAAAAGGGACCCACTTAAAGGGATATCTTCTTCCAACACATATTATTTCATTTTAAACTCAGAATTTGATACCATTAGTTAAGGGAGTAAAACTTTCTATCATTCCAACCAACCATGTGTTGAGCTTTTAAAATGATTGAGTCCATTTTCAAGACCTTTTTCTATTACAAAAAGTTGATACTTCACATTCAATTATACACTCTTTTTTTTAAAAAGTATGTAGATTATTATAAAAGAAATAGCTTTTGAGAATGAAACCTATTAAAGTATAACATTTTATGAACATTCAGTTTGTCCTCTTTTTAAAGAGTCTCGAGTTCGAGACTCATATAAAAAAGAACTTGTTGGTAGGAAGGGTATGCACAATACCTCAACCTTAATTAGTTGAAAGAAAACAAAAAAAAGAAAATAACTTTTTTTCCTTTAAAACCATTTTATGAGTCCATATCTCACAAAAATAATATTGATTTCAAAGATTGTAAGTTAGGTCAGCACATAAAGAATAAAAAAGCTAGCCTACAAAAAGTTGGTTTACAACGGCAAGCAATCTTTATTATTGATTAAATATAATAATACAAATATGAGAATTTAAAAATCAGTGATGCTGGATGGCATGGAAAACAGGCCCACATGCAGTGATTGTAGGAGTGAATACAGGAAGGTGGATCTGATTAAAACAATCAAAATTGGAAGATGTACTCAATAATGTGCTTAGGAGCAAAAGTAGATAACTTAGTAGCATTGATTCTTAATAATAATAAAAAATTCATAATTGATTTTTGAGGTAAAGTGATTCATGTTTAGTATATTCATTTGAAATGATTTAGAAGGAATTCGTTATTCTAGCTTTTAAGATTGATTTTAAGTATCAATATTAATCTAACTCAATCTTAAAAGTTAATTTTAGGAGAGATGATTGTCTTAGACTTATAGAAGTTGGACATCTAGTATGAAATTCACTGATCTTAGGATAAACTTTAATATTAGATTGAGAATCAAATTGGTCTAACTCAATCCTAAGAGCCAACTCTAAAGGAATGATTGTTTTAGACATATAATGACTATTTAAGTTATATCATTAAGCAAAGTAGAACTTGACGTGAAAAATAATCACAAAAGGTTGATGGGAAGAATAATTTAGCTACATGCAGTCACTAATCTTTTTGTTTAACTTTTCTGAGGGGAAATAAACATCAAACTGAGGATTAAAATAGATGATTTCAACTCTTTCTATTAGAGGGTTGATAGAATATTTAGAAAAAATCCTACGTACTAATTAAGGGAAAGGCTTACGCGAAACAGGACAGAAGCTGGAACCCAAACAAACGCAAACTGCCAAGGTTCAATGTATGGCCAGTCGGCCACTACCAATTTAACACCAAATATTCACTGTTGGTCATAAATCATTACAAGCTTCAATATTTAATCTTATAGGATTTTTTAAAAATAAAAATAAAAATTTGATGGCTTGAAATTGCTAATCTCCTTCAAACTCTTTCTTTTCCTTTGAAGATATATTGCCCAATATGCATTTGGCAAAACAAGAGATGGAAAGTACTAGGAAGAAAAATTATTGGAAAAGTTATCATAATTTAATTGTTAGAAAGAGGGGGCAAGATTATTAGCACTATTAGATGAATAAATAAGTTATATCATTTTATTTGATCTAATAGTTATTATGATTATTTTTTTTTGTCTAAATTTTGATTTTAATTTTGTAATCGTTTAGTATTTGCTGAAATTAGTATAGATCATGTAGTGCGAACTATTGTAGAGGTAAAAAACAATGAGATTAGTTTCATTGTACCCATAATATAAAAGAATTTTGTAATATCATTTAATTATGTATATTTATATAATTAAAAGTGATTGAGTCTTATTTCATTATTTTAAAAGTTATTTATATAACAACACATAATTGCATTTTTACGGAGAAATTTTTAATGAAATCTTTCTATTACTTGCCAGTTTGTTAGCTGCGTTTGGAATTTAGGGATGATGGTGTATACTCATTTCGTAAATTTGATGTTCAGTTGTACTTTTTTATCATTTTTTGTTCAGATTATACACTAATTTGATCTAACTACTCATTGTAAAAAGATTGCACAAAAATTAATCTCAAAAACAAAAAATATGATTTGAAGTTAATAGACAACCTCAGAATCTTTTTCTCCATAACATAAGATCCGAAAAACATATAACACTAATCCATCTGTTTCATAATATTTGTAAATTAAAACTACTTATTCTTTGAAAAAGATAGATCTGCTCCCAAAGTAGTTGAAGATGATTGCACCCCAAACACCTACTATAATCCACCTAGTAATCTTTGATTGATTCATTCCATCCACCATAGCTCTCCACTTCATCACAATCCTGGTCAACGCTTATCTGCATCATGCTAATAGTAACATAAGGCATGAGAAGCAACAGTTTAAAAGCATCATTAATGTTCCAAATCAATTAAGAGCTAATACACAATATGTGAACAAAAGATTCCAATACTTGATAGAATATATGGAATTTTATGAATTAATTACCTCAGGAGTGAAAATGAGAGCCACCTTTATCTCACCACAATATTCTTGATTCTTCACAACATTGTAAACAGTTTCTGGGAGGCTACCCTCATAAAACACTGGATCTAAAGGAATTCTGCATATATATGTGGAATGCGTGTTAATTAGGATTATTTGTAATTTCAATAGCTCAATGTGATGATCTTATAAGTATAATTTTCTAATTTGACAGGAATTTTCAACTTACAAATAAATTAACTAGAGAACAAGGCCTGAATCAAGGTTTTAAATGGTGGATGTGGTGATAAATATAGTCGAGATTACTACAATAGCAAATAATTGCAGAAAAATACAATTGATGCCGTTGCAATAGCAATTATAACTATGACTGGAGAAATGATATGTATCTAGCTTTTTGTGGGTGTCCTTTGTAACCGGGGAATAGGTGACTAACGATGATAACTTATAACGTTGTCATTTGTTGATGACTCATGTCCAAATAAGTGGAGAATTCAGGTAGATAATCAGAAAATCAAGCAATAATATTATTACTTACTACCCAAAATCACTTGATTCCCCAGTTTAAACGTGAAATCCTCAATTATTTGTACACGAAATCTTATCTTAATGTACATCACAAACCCTATGTCCAAATAACATAAATCAAGTTAAAAACATAACTTACAATGAAATATTAAAGTCCCGTTGTACAATTGTACAATTGCATGTGGTTATTAGGCTATTCCCTCTTACTAACTCTAACCTATTTGGATTCCAGTGAAAATTTGATGTAACAAAGTACATTGTGCAAATAATTAGAGGATGATTAAACTCACTTGGCCTCGCCAAGAAAATCATCCTTAGTAAAAGCATCTTTATCCATTATTTTCAGATAAAGTTCAGAAACATTGTCAAAAATTGTGAAGAGAAAGCTCTCATTCCACTGTGGATTAGAACCTGAGCCTGCAAAATTGACAATAATATACAATCATTAAGGTGCCGATGATGGTGATTTGGTAAAGAAGCAAATAATAAAAAATGAAGTTGAGCAATATTGCACCTTCCACTACAGTGCTTTTGTGCTCTTGTGACCGATATGTGAGAATGACATAGGGATCTATGTTCGCTGTTCATTGAGAAATTGAGAATCAATCAATTAGAGAATAATCCTAACAAATTTGTGTTAATTAAATTGATGACTCAACATATATATATATATATATATATATATATATGCTGATTAAATCTAGATAGTTCAATTTGCAATTAAGACATAATTAAGAAATTTAACAAGAAGCATCTACATTGTTAACAAGATGAAACTATAGTCTAACTACAAAAACGTACTTCTTTGCCTAATTATGGGTCGTTTTAAACCACGATACTTATCTATAAAAAAGGAAAATTATGTGACTTTGAAAATCAAAATCTCTTATCCAATTTTATTTTTTTTATAAATTGAACGAGATTAGCAGAGGAAAGCAGATCCATATACCATCGCTAAATTGTCATCAATAATATACGTCGAGAAAGACTGACAGATAAATAAAAATTAGTGTTAAGAGAGCTTTATTTCCTAATGAATTAACTCTTTATGCCAAATTATCTAAAATACACAATAAACTCGAATACATCAAATTTATAAAAGAAAAATACAATAGGAGATATATTTCTTACTCAGAAAATCATTGCCCTCTAGGCCTTTGGCACTGATCAAAATAACCTTTAGTGTCCCACGAGGCATCTTTGGGTTTGAAAGAAGATTTCAAAACACAAACCACAAAGAAAGTCTCTTACAATTTCACTCTTTCTCTCTTCCTTAGCTATTGTTATAGCTTTTGATTGCAATTGTTGTCTCTACATAAGTTACTTTGTTATGATTTCATTTAATTTGTGTCTGGATTCAGGGATTTTGTTTTCCTTTTTCTGATGGATCCTTTTCCTTTTAAGCTTCCAAAATAATCACGTTGCCATATAAGGCTTGTTCTTCCCAAATAATTTAATAAGAATGGTTTCAAAATAAAAAAATTAAAAAACAAATATTCTAGAGTGTGTGTACACACACTTAGTTTCTTATGTTTTCTTGTTCTTTATCATTATGATGAACTATAATTTAAATTACGTTATATATTAGTTATAATTAATGAACATTACTTGATAATTTTTTATCATCTCTATGATATATAAATTAAGTTATAGTTTGTCAAGTTTTGAAAACATCTAACTTGACAAAGATTGATTCATAACAAATTTAATGTTAAAATTAAAAGGTTTAATTTATATTTTATTTTATTTCAATTAGCTTGTAACAAGCTCAATTAGTGAGATTTTGCGTGAGTTGAGTTTGAGTTTGAAAATTGGGCTCGTTTATTCATGAGTAGAACCACAATTTTTGATAAGTTTAGCTCGACTCACATCTATAAACTCATTCGTTTTTAATCCCTAAATTCAAGAAATTTACGAATAAGTTATTAAAGTCCCAAATTAGGATTAACAATAATGTAGCCACAAGAATGCGAGATTACAAAAACTCTTATAAAGTTAAGTAACACTTTAATGGATAATCTATAAACATTCAAACAAATGGCCTTGAATTTCTTTATTTGAGTGAGTAAAGTGAAAACATGTGTGTTAATTGAAATGTTTGTGCATTTATGAAGTATATTTAATATGCATGTTTTGTAATGATTACTATATTATCTATTGATTTCAACTTAAGTGTTTAAAAAATATACAATAAATAAAAATATTGAACAAATAATCCTCTAAAGTCAATCTCTTACTTTAGCAGGTAAAATGTTAATTCTCATCATTAGATCAGTAAAGTAAGAAGTGAGATCTAATTTCACTTTATCAATTTAATAGCAAGATTACTTACTTTACTCACTATTCAATATCGTTTTTTGACTATTAAATACATTGAATTACTAATAATGTATACTTCCTTTGTTTTTTTTTACTTGTCTACCTTTCTATTTCGGTATTTTCACAAATACTTATCCATTTTCTCAATTTATAACACATTAACTATTCCTTTTTTCTACTATAGCCCTATTAAATAAACATTACTTCTCTCACTTATACACTACTGCCTCTTTTCACTTTTATATGTCGTTTTTAACAAACGCACACGAATTAATAAAGTAATTAATTTGCACATATTTGAAAGAAAAAACATCAAGTGCTTAGACTAAATTATCCTCTAATTAGTGAGAGAGATTGTTATGAAAAATTGTAATGTAATTAATACTTCTTCTGCTCCCCAATGTTAGTCATTTTTTTATTATTTTAGATACAATTCAATGCATCTGGACATAATTATGTCCAAATACATTGAATTATCAATGAATCTAAAAATGTAAAATTGACTAACATTAGAGAACAAAATGAGTACAATATTAAAAAATTCATAATAAATAGGAACTTAGTTGGAAAGACAATAATTAATATTCCCTTAATTTAATTAAATAATAACTAATTTTGGACAAAATTATAAGTAAAATGTGACATGTAAGAGTGAACCGATGTAGTGTTAATAACTCTAACTACCTCCATTACAATACTATAAACTTTTTCTTACTTTCATATTTTTCAATCATTTCCTTAATATACACACACCTCATAGTGGACAAGTAAAAAAAAATAAAAATTTAAAAATAATAACAATTAATAGTAACAAGGTAATGTTATTAAACAAAATTAGACAACATATAAAAATATAACAATATATAAATAAACATATAAAGTATTATAATTATGTGGGGGTCCATACATGTAGTCGAACCCACCTTAAATAATAATAATAATAATAATAGGATAGCATCATGAAGCACACGACATAGGAAAACTAAAGTTCACGTGCAAAAATAAAAAGGTAGAAGAAGGAAGTTGCAACCAAAAACACACACACACACACACACACAAAAGCGATGTCGGCGGCGAAATCTTACTCTAGTGGCTCTCCGTCGGTGAAGGTTTCAGAGGGAATGGACCCTCGCCAAGTCGGCGAGGTCTTCCACTTCATCGGCCATATCGGCACCGACATCCCCGTCACCGGTGACTGCAACGCGCGCGGCTTCTACTCCACCTTCCTTCGCAGCTTCGTGACCGTCGACCTAATCCAACGGGGGAAGATCTCTTGCTCTATCCTCGTCAAACCCCCTCTCTGTGTAAACCAACACATTAACACTCCCTTCCTTCTTCTTTTTGAGAAAATTGGCAAGTTGGATTGTCATGCTTTGTTTATAAACCATTCTTTTATCTATTTACAATTTGCTAGGTGGTTATAAGAATTCGCTTCTGTTAATTGATGATGTTGAAATTTTCCTGCTTTTCGAGAATTGTATTGTGGACATAAAAAATTATATATGTATATATATTTAATAAGTGTTTATTAATATTAAATATTAATTTTTTCATTTCTTTATTCGTTTTTGGCGTTTTTTAGGGTTCGTTTTGGATTTTTTTTTTTGTTAAGATGTTATAAAGAGCATAAACGAAGACATTCTTCTCTATCCATGTTATTTATAAATTTTGTAATGTTTTTACGTTGTGTGATGTTTGTTTATTTATATGGTAAAGTTTGGTTGTTTATTTATTGGTGTAATGTTTATTGATATGCTTTGTAATGTTTGTTTATGTATGTTGTAATATTTGTTTAAGAGTTTGTAACATTTATTAGCTGAACATTATGTCTTCTTTATTTAATTTGTGTGAAACCTCATTTTATTTTATTTTTTATGTTTTATAATGTTTGTTTATTTATTTTTTAACGTTTGTTCATTTGTTTTATAACGTTTGTTTACAAAAGAACATGAGTGCACGCGTTTAATATATTGCAGGTCCCGTTTTATCTAGCTTCTGTACGTAAAACTGTTTGTTCATTGTGTATGAAACTATGAATTGTTTGTTCACACATCTATCGTCTTTTGTGAACAACTATATTTTTTTGATTTACATATAGCATTTCTCTTTTTTTTTTTTTTAATGTGTGTATGTTGAAATTTGCCTTTATGTTGTTGTGAATGTTTATAAGCTGGTTGGATAAAAAGAAGAGGATTGTGTCGAGGAATTGACCAAAATCTTCATGGCAAGAGCTGACCCCTACCCTTGTTTATTAAATTCATCAATTTCCTCTTTCAAGTTTATGATCTTACCACATGAAAATTAGTTAACTCTTATGTAAAAAAAAATTTCGTGTAAATTCATACGAGTTTAAGTAAATTCGATAAAATTGATTGCGAGTTTACAATTTTAAATTAACATTTAAATTTTTTTTTTCAAAATGTACAAATTTGATATATTTTATTGGATACTTATTTGACTTATTTATGTTAAACAATATTAATTGAGTTTATTATACTAATTTTATATATTTATCATAATTGAGTTGTTTATGCTTTGAAATGTTGTGTTGTGGGCTGTGTCGAAATTAATTCGCATTTGTTCCCTAGTATTTAAGAACTGATCATGTTTTTCTGGGTTCAAACTTCAAAGTACAAAAACATTATGTGATTGTAGATCTTTTTTTGGAATTGCAGAATGTGTATGGAACACTGCATGGTGGGGCTGTTGCCTCCTTGGTTGAGGCTCTGAGTACCGCTTGTGCCAGAACTGTAGTTGCAGAGGACAAGGAACTTTTTCTTGGGGAAATCAGCATTTCTTACCTCTCTAGCACTCCTGTAAATGTGAGTTCTTTGTATTGATTATGTTGTTATGTTGTTTGTTTCATTACTACTACTTTTATCTTTCAACTAATAGACGATAGATCAATTGCATCCAAGTTGAACCCTTCAGAATGCATCATATGCTGCTTGAGGAATGTGATGCTATATCCTAAATTGAACATTTCAAACATCTTGACAAAGCTGAGGACTTTAAACAAGCAAGCCACTTCAATTTTAAGCTTTCCAGCGTTTGGATTCTTGGCATTATGAATAGTGCTGCTAAGCATCATTTAACTGAAGTTGCAAGGTTCCTTAGCATTCCTTCAGAGAATTGTTTGGGACCACTTTCATCAGGACCTTATTGATTATATTCCAATGATGAATATGTATGCCTACTAAAGGAAGTCTCTCAATAGAATGATGCAGTCATAAGGTTTCAAAAAATTGATCTATAACTGCGTTGCTTTGACATTTCACATTGAGGCTTTCCAGAGTTACAATTTTTGGATTAAGACCCTATAAAATGCAATCATGCAATGTGCAGTTTAGAGAGTAAAGTGCGCCATAAGTAACTATTGAATTGAGGAAACAAAAAGTCAACAGCTTATATTTTGATTGCCAAAAACAGCACATGGATAACAAACTATGAATTCTGCTTTCACTTTACTCTTTTAAATGCACCTTGCACTTTGTAGCATTCAAATCCATATGCTTTTTTTTTTTCTTAACTGNTCAAATCCATATCTTTTTTTTTTTTCTTAACTGCTTGGAAGAAATGTTAAAGGATGTCAATGTTGCCAATTTGGCATTCTAATACACCATTTTCCTTTCATCGCTTAATCCTCAAATAAATTTGATGTTTCACTAAATGATTATGCAGGAAGAAGTAGTAGCCAATGCCTCAGTGGTGAAGTCTGGAAGAAATTTGACTGTAGTTTCGCTCGAGTTTAAGGCGAAGAAAACTGGAAATTCGGTCTATATTAGCCATGCTACCTTTTTTAACATGCCACTTGCCAGTTTATGAACACATATATAGCTTTCAGGTGCAAGTGGTTCTGCAGCTTCATGCAGTGAATTGTGATAACAAACTTCTTCAAATCAATTAGGCAGATTAATATCAATTCTTTCCTGTGTTAATTATGACCAATGCCGAATCCTCTATGTTGATAATTTTATGTACCATAAACGTGATATTGTCAAAAAAGGTAGAATGTCATAACCTTTGATTCCTATCTTTCCAAAGTTCTTGTTGACTAATTATTTTCAGTGAAGTAGGAGGATTAATGCTGTTGCTATTCAACACTGACCTATCATGGGACATAGCTTGTACTAGTAACCATGGATGGCTATACAGAGACATGACTCCTTTGTCTGCAGTATTGTCTCTGCTCTTGTCTCTGTATTTTCTTTTCATCCCCCCCCCCCTTTTTTTCTTCCAGTATTTGGTATCTTATGTTTATCACTTAGAAGATGGGTCAAAATTAACTTGCAAGATTCTAAAATTAAATAAACCTTTTTGGAATATCATAGGGATAACATGGTAAAATACTTCTAAATAAATTTAATCTCGTTTATGAAATTTGAATAAACTAAGTAATTACTAGCGGTACATCGACTATATATCATCTTAGTCATTGATCAAAACAACATATATAACACACTCCTATTTGTAAATAAATACTTTTATTTATCAAATATGTATTTTATAGAATTCAGTTAGAGATAGATAGCTGAGGTTAGTTATTTTTTGTTATAGGAGGTTAGTTAGTTAACAGTTTTTGTAGACATGGCACAGAGCTTCTCTAGTGTGTGCATCAACTTGTATATATGGAGTTCGTCTCCTTATCAATGAATCAACTTTCATTTCAACTCTCCACAAGTTTTGTTAGTATACTTACCGATTGTAGCTCAGAAGTCTAATGCTTACTTCTAAAAACAAGAATAATGTTATTTGACTATATGAGGTGTGTTGTTTGTACACCATATTACTTCAAATACACTAACACTCCATCCACAAAATACACAAGATCCACTACTTATTTTTTTTTCTCTTTCTTTTTCTCTCACTTCTCTCATAAGCTGCTGGATGTCTTTTTTGGATGTCTTTTTTTTACTTTTTGGTGTACAAATATCATTTTTCTTTTACTTTATAGTAATTGCCTTATTGGTTTTGAGACACTTTTATAAGAATGACCGGCAAGTCAATATGATTTCTCACTTTTTTCTTTTATTTCTTACACTAGTATCTAGGCTCCACTATTAATAAGATTGACTAATCTAACTCGGTGTGACTGCCTCTCCTAGCATATGTTTTACCTCCCCCAAGTCTCAAACCCAAAACCCTTTAAAAATGTGACGAGCTTGCATTAATCATGAAATCAAATAGGGATAATGTTCATTTTGGTCATTGAAAGTGTGAGCGTAAATCATTTTGCTCAAAATTCAAAAATTGACTTTATGATCCCTAAAATTGAAAGTCATAAGTCAAGTTAGTACTTCACTTTATTATCATTTACGTTTTCGTCAATTTGTATATTAAATGGAGTTGCGACAAGAATTGAGATTGCAAATGATGTTGTAGTGTCATTTATAGTTGAAAAATGTGGTCGTGACAACACTTAAGATTACAAATCTCAGTTAATATCATAATTTCATTTGTAATCGCAGATGCTCCCACAACATCGTTTGGAGTATTATTACCACAATTTATTTCTAACCCCATTTGTTGTTGTAGTCTCTCACCTAATTTCACAAATTAGCAAAAACGTGGCGATAGAGCAATGATGAATTGAAGGGATAATTTGATGGAAAAATATTTACTTGAGTCCCTGAACGTGTAAGAGTGGGTCATTTTCATTTCTAAATTTTAAAATGAACTTATTTTATCCCTAAAAGTATAGGTCAGTAGTCAAATTATTTCATCAGCATATTTCTTGATATCTCATGTTAAGTTCTACGTTAATGTCTTCAATAACACTTATTAAAACGATGCAATTGAATAGTTTGATCCAATTTAAAACAAAAGAAAAAATCAGATTTACCTAATTAAAATTTTAATTTTTCCCAACTCTTTTTTACTCTTCTTCCTTATTCACACGTTACACTCACCAACATGTTGTCATGTCACCTTGTACCCCATACAAAAATATTTATGTGTTATTTATCTTGACACATAAATAAAAAATGACATCACACTAACAAAAATTGAGTAAATAACTTAGACTTTCAAAAACTAAATAAAATTATTCTAAAAGTTAGAGACTAAAACAAATATTTTCCGAATTAAAAAAAAAAATTCAAATTTTAAAGAGCAGAGGACTAGTGGTAGAGCTGGTTGCAACAGAGTGGGTGACAAGAAGAAGAAGGAGAGGTGGAGGAAGCTGCAACCACCACACCAAAACACGGAAAAAAGCAATGGCGGCGAAACCTTCCCCTTGTGCCTCGCCGTCGCTGAAGGTTTCCAAGGATACGGATCCTAAACACGCTGATGAGGTCTTCCGCTTCTTAAGGGTTATGGGCGCTGATACTCCTGTCCCCGGTGACTGCAACGCGCGTGGGTTCTACTCCACTTTCCTTCGCAGCTTCGTCACCGTCGATCGAATCCAGCGGGGGAAAATCTCTTGCACCATCGTCGCCAAACCCCCTCTCTGTGTAACCAACACATCAAACCCCACCCTTCTTTTTCTTATATTCCTCTATTATGCCATTCTCTGTTCTTATTGTTTTCAATTTTGGATTTAATCGCTATGAACCCTACATCCCAATATCTCAATCGCGTGTTCTTATATGTGAGACTTTTTATTTTGTATGCTGATTGACACACATGATTGAGTGATATTGTGAAACTCTTTTAGATTAGACAGTTCGGTACGTCAAAATTAATCTCTATTATGTGCTTTGTTGTGAATCTTTATGCATTGGATCGGAGAAAAAAAGAAGAGGATTGTGTTAAGTAATTGACAAATCTTCATGATGAATCGGAAATTGATGTTGTTGTTTAGGGTGTGAAGGTAAAGTTATGCAGCGATGAATGATGAATGATGAACTATGCGAAGGGTATATATTTTATATTTAGGAGGACTCATAAACCCATTGTTTTAAGGTTTTGGATTAAGATGTGACATCTAACTCTTTTTTGTGGGTTCCCCCTCATCGCTTGATGTCCAACAGAAATCGGGAGCGAGATCAACTGTGCTTTGAAATGTCTTGTTTGGTGAAATTGCTGATGAATTCTTTGATTGTGTTGGGAATCTTCTCTGATGTTTATATGATGAGTGAGCATAATTTGGGGAGTGGTAAAGATTTTTGTTTGGTTGAACTTGAGGCTTGTTAGGTATTGCAGTCAATTTGAAGGCTGCAATTTTGGCTTCAATATTAGAAATTTTCCTATTTTCATAGGATTTAGGGATTGATTTGATTTTTCTGAGTTAGTAATTGTAGTACAAAAATGTTATGTGATTGTGCATGAACTTTTTTTCCCCACATTTTCTCCATTGGAATTGCAGAATGGCTATGGAACACTGCATGGAGGGGCTGTTGCGTCCTTCATTGAGGTTCTGACTACTGCTTGCGCTAGAACTGTAGTTGCCGAGGACAAGGAGCTTTTTCTTGGGGAAATCAGCATTTCTTACCTCTCTAGCACTCCTGTAAATGTAAGTTCTATGTGTTGATTATTGAAATTTGCTCCTGTCCGTCGTTATGTTGTTTGTTGCATTACTACTTTGTCTTCAAATCAGTAGACGATAGATCAATTTCATGGAGTTGAAACCTTCAGAATGCTTCATTTGCTTCCGGAGAAAGTGTAACGCTTTATCCTTAATTGCATTTGAAACATCCTGGCATAACTGAGGACTTTAAAAGGAAAGCCTCTTCAACTTTAAGCTATATAAGGTGTTTGGAAACATTATAGATGCTAAAGCATCATTCAACAATAGTTGCATAGTTCCCTAGTACTCCTGATTATGCTGCAATGATGAATATGCCTACCAATGGAAATCTCTTAATAGAATGCTACAGTGATAAGGTTTCGAAAAATCAATCTATGTGTGTAGTTTCTGCTAGTAAAGAGTATGATCCCCCAATGAAAAGCGAAAAGGCATCTTGTAGACTAAGCTTTCTTCCCATTACTCGAGGGAAATTTGCTAGGTGACTCTAACACCTGATATTGAGGCTTTTCAGAGTGTGTGATATAAATTTTGGATGAAGACCCTATAAAGTGCAATGTCCATGTTAGAGAGTAAAGTGTGCTATATGTAACTATTGAATTAGAAAACAACAAAAAATCAAACAGTTTATATTTCGGTTGCAAAAAACAGCACATGGGTAACAAACTAAGAATTCCACTTGCACCTCTGTCAAGTGCACCTTGCACTTTATAACTTCCGTGTCCATAAGTTTTTGCTGCTAGTAAGAAATGTTAAACGATGTCACTGTTGCGAATTTGGCATTCTAATAAACCATTTTCATGTTCATATATGTTTCCCCTTTCATGCTTTAATCCTCAAATAAATTGATGTTGCACTATATGACTATGCAGGAAGAAGTGGTAGCTCATGCCTCAGTGGTGAAGTCTGGAAGGAATTTGACCGTAGTTTCGCTCGAGTTTAAGGCGAAGAAAACTGGAAATTCGGTCTATATTAGTCATGCTACCTTCTATAACATGCCAGTTGCCAGATTATGAAGAGATATAGCTTTCAGGTGCTAGTGGTTCTGCAGCTTCATATAATGAATTGTGATAACAAAATTCTTCAAATCAATCAGGTCGATATATATCAATAACAGATATATCTAGTGTTCTTCTTTACCTTGTTAATCATGGCCTATGTTGATAATTTTATGTACGATAAATATGATATTGTCGAAAAAATAGAATGTCATATAACCTTTAATATGTGTCTTTCTGAAGTTCATGACAAGGTGTTATTTTCAGCGAAGTAGGAAGATTGACATAGTTTGTACTTTGTAGTAACCATGCATGTATATGTTTAGAACAGGATAAATTCATTCTAAACTGATTTTACTTTCGAAGTGAAATCCATCATTAGATTATTTAACGATCCACATTTCAATTATTTAAATTATTTAGTGAGGTTAAAGCAAAAGACATTTTATTGTTATGTATAAGCATTTTACTCTGTTATTTACTCAGTTAGCACGTCAACGTGAAGATTAATCTTTTTTTTTGGGTACATAGTAAAGATTAATCTAGCCACAATTTATATGAACTGTAAATTGTATTATTACCTACCCTATTTGAATTTACATAAACACTAACAAGACATTATAATTGCGGAAAGCTCGAATAAAATGCCTTGTTTGAATAGGTAGACTAAAAATAAAACATGAAATAAGAAACTTGATTGAGAAGTTGAAGAAATAAAAATATGAAATAATCAGATATTGACACACGATGGAGCATATGCTTGCTGTTTACATTTTCCACAGATCTTTTACTGCACATCACATAAAATCCTTGAGTTCATAAACAGGACTGAATTGTGAAGCCAATCTCTCATTTGCATTGTCAAAAACTGCCAGCCACAGATCAAGCAAAAGGATTATATACACTTGGTGTTTGTCAAAAGCAACAGAAGCTCTGCACCACAGAATCATTCACACACTTTTGCAATGCTTGGCCTCTCCCAAGAATGGCTTCCATAACAAAATGCCACCTTTCTTATGACCTGGTGTTACTCTTGGCAAATCCCATGTCAAGCTTTTCTTCTAATAAATGACTCTGAACCATAACATATACAACAGTTAAATTGAAATAGCCAAATATGCAAGAAAGGATCTACAATTCATAGTACTTCAAGCAATCCCAAAAAAAACTCAGTCTATTTGGTTTTTGTTTTCAGTTCATTTCCTACTTTTCATGACGTTGTGAAAGAAACAATGATAACAACAAAATATTGTTTCTTGTTTTCATTGTTTCCTTCACAAACTTGTAAAGAACTACAAATCAGGTTGAAACTAGGGAACGAAAACTGAAACCAAATAGACCTAATAATCCATTTTCCATTTTGGGTTGTTTTAATAACGTAGAAACTGAACCTAACATCAAGTAGTCATATTCAAAATTTAATTTTGACATTACGCATGAAACCTAACAGAAAAGCCACCCCTATGATACAAAACAAGGAATGGCAGGCACAGATGAGTTGTCAATTAGCAAGAAATGGCAGAAAACCTAACAAAACAGCCATACCCCTAACATTGGTTTACATAAAAATGGCATTGACAAAGGCCTCAGCATCAAAGGGTTGAAGGTCTTCTACACCTTCACCAACACCCACAAATTTTACAGGGATTCCAAGCTCATCAACCACACTGACCTGCCAACAGATATTACAAGTCTTTAATACTTACCTTGGATACCCCAAGAAGAAGAAACAATGCCAAATAATGAAGATTTATTGAGCTCAAAAAAAGATATAAAAAACTCATTAAGATAAAGCGAAGAGAATACCACGCAGCCACCTCTAGCAGAACCGTCCAGCTTGGTCAAAATTAAACCAGTAACACCCACGACCTGTCCCAAGTTTAGAGGCTTCAGAGTCAAAACAATTTCAATAACAGCTAATGCTAAGTTATGATTTGGAAATTTTAAAGTCAGGAATAGCTAAAATAATCATGGCAGTGGAAAACATAAGTTAAAAACTCAGGTCCACCATACCCTAAAACTAAAAAATATTTCACTGACCGTTCATTGGACTGCAGTTTGATGAACTATAGACAATAAAGCAATCAACCTCTAAATGTTATGAGTTCCCTTTTAAAATTGTTTCACCATATATATAATGCTTATTGGCGTCGTCTAATCCATATAGGAAACTCTACATAGTAGAATTGTTATCTCATATTTTTGTCTCAACTATTATATTGAGATGCAGATGTTTAGCTTCGAAGATCATCCAATACCCATCCCAAAGATCAGAATGTTGCATGGTATTCTAAGGGTGATAGCAAGGTTTCAACTAAGTAGAAATGAACAATTTTCCTGAACAAAATGAGACAAAAATCAAATTTAAAATGCAGAAGTAGAATTTACATCGTTGAACTCTCTTGCTTGTGGCAGCATATTCAAACCTGTAGTTCCATCCAGAACCAGTAGGATCTCCTGCAACCATTGTCAGCACCCTCAGATTACACCGTTTCGGATAAGAAAGAGACAGAGCACTGTCAACACCCATGTCATTTTTAATCACATTTTTCCCACATCATTTGAGGAATAAAAAAAAATGCTAAGAGAGCACAATCTAGTTGACTCAGTATAAATTGGGGAGTCATCTAGATGAAAACAGACAAAAGCAAAATATGGATGTAAGGACTAAGGAGTCTACAAACATTAACAAAGATGATGAATACCATCTACGATATAATATAATGGCTAATCATAGTCAGCCTAGAAGTGTAAAAGCTTACTCTACTCAGAAAATTGTAGGAATAAAAAAATAAATCAGCTATTAAACTGGCAGTGGATACAAACAAACAGGCAAGGTATATAATACAGAAAAATAAAGCTTACATTAGGTGCACCAGGAACCACTTTACTAACTGCCTTTTTACAAGAGATCAACTCTTCCATTAGGCTGTAATTAGTGTGTAAACCTGACAACACAATGCGAACCACAGTGTTACGTACAATCTGTCAAATAATTTATTAAAATATAAAACATCAAGCTGTAAAATTCTGTACTCACGTCCAGAAGTATCACACAATACAACATCAAAACCTTGCTCTTTTCCCTTTTTCACAGCCTGTGAAAGCACTGCAAGTAATAGTAATACAGTAGGACTATCAACTACAATAATAATACAACACGAAGAAGAAATGAAGTGAAAATCACCCAAATCAAAATGAAATGATTAAGTTATCTAGTTGCTGATGCTGTAAAACTCAAAAAGGACAAGCAGAATATCTAATAGCAATTCAGTGAAATCTGACTCCATATATACCTGATGATGCTTTGGCTTTCTCTGATTCAGCGACAACAATCTCACAACCAGTCCTTTCTGCCCATATTTCCAGCTGATCGCTAGCAGCTGCTCTAAAAGTATCACCAGCTGCCATCAGTATCTGGGAAATTTTTAGAAATACAAACAGAAAACCAGCATGAGATATCATAGACATGTGAAGGGTAAAGGAGAAAGCAGAAAGGCCATGAATATTAAATCTCAAACATGACAACAACAAAATCCTTCTACTCCTACTATATAACCTATGATTTCTGAAAATAGAAAAGAAAAGAAAAATAAGCCACGTCTATGCTTAATCATTTTAGTAAAAGGCAAAGGGGTTGACTTCAAGTTTTCTTTTAAAAGAGCTGTAAGTAAGATTGTTAAACTCTCAAGTTAACTCGTAGACTCTTATGAGTTTATGATTCTACTACACAAAACGAATTAAAATTTTTATTGGTAAACCTGTACGAGTTTAAGTAAACTCTTAACAAAATCGATAAACTCTCAAGTTTACTGAGTATTCACAAGTTTACTTAAACTCTAGAGTTTGATAACTTCGGTAGTAAGAATGGCACCAAATACAGCGTCAACATATATAACTGGTCCCTTTTTAGTTTTAAAAAAATGTTGACAGGTAATTTCAATATATTAAACAATGAGAAAGTACTCGTGCCATAAAGCAAAACTCAGGTAACCAAATCTAACCTTTGCCCCTTCATTCTTCAATCTATGGGCCAGCTTTCCTGCAAGTAAGAGCTAATCATGTTGGCATGGTTTCAATTTCTAAACTTAATTTCTTTCTGGTTTCATACCTTATTGGAGGAGGGAACGGGGAATTCATTAAAAGATTACCTCTTAAAAGAATTTAGAGTATTTGTTTCACGAGTTAGCCCGAGATATAAAAAAAAATAGTTTTCAAATTTAATCAGACACAATGAAACTTGTATAAACATGTTATGTTTGTTCATTGCAGGGTAAAGGATAGGATAAACTTCATAATTATCTTTTTTACCGAGAGATGTTGTCTTCCCACCACCATTGACACCAACTATTATGATTACAGCTGGCTTCCTGAAGACAACAAAATCAAATCCAATATAAAGCACAGAATTGGAACAACTGATAACGAAGTCAAAATCAAAATTTTAAATTCTCTCACACCTGAATCCAAGTTGAAGTTCAGTTTTACTCCCCTTGGTGGTCAACAAATCCAAGACATTCTGCTTCAGTGCTTCCTAAAGCCATTCAATTCAAATCCATGCATAACACATTCCATATCATAAAATTTGAAATTGCCTGGTATAGTAAGTGACATAAATCAAGGGAAGGGAAGTTCTTCATACTTAGCTCCACATATATTCAGACACAAGAACCATAATGCATACATAAGGATATAAAAATTTTCTAACCACCAAAAACCCAACAAATCAAAACTATATGAACAATGCTATACAGTCACAAAAGTATTTAGAGAGTTTTGACAGAAATCATTGTAAATGACCCACTTATTCACCCTAAAATCAATAAGCAACTAAATCTATAGCGCTCTAGCATCTTTGGAAATATAAATCATTTAATAAACTCCTATACACATGGTAAACTACATCAACCGCAGCTTGAGTCCTTAAACCCTTGAATAAAGTTCCAAGATTTTCTTCCATATTCTCTGTCATGAATTTCATACCTTAATCTCATTCCCCGATTTAAGCTTCCCTGACAATATATCCTCCCGCAGATTCTCCACTATCTTAATGGTGATTTTTGGTCCAAAATCAGACACCAAAAGAGCCTGACCACAAAAAGCATAAACCCAAATATCAAAAACCAATCCAAAAAAATTCAAAAAACTTATATATCAACGAATTTCACGGCATTTTAGTTCAAAGGAAAACAAGTAAAGAATTTCATCCCTAATCTGTTTCAACAAAAAGAACTAACTTTCCTTTCTATTTTTTTTTAGAGTAACTGCTCAAATCAGTCCTTAGAAAATATGAAGGACATCAAATTAGTCATTCAAAACTTCTTCACATCAAATTGATACCTCATAAAGTAACTATCAAGTTAACAATTAACATGGTGTCTAAATATATATTATTAGAAGGCTAAATCAATGTTTATTTTAACACTGAGCGACCAAATTAACTTCAAAGACTAATTTATTATCACACATTTCTTTTGAGGGCTAATTTAAGTAAGAGATTAATTTTGATGAAAAGTCAGTTTGAAGTGTCTTTACACTAGTATCTAATGATGAGCCTAAAATACTTAGCTGAAATAATGATATATAAATGAATTTTGCTGAAAGTTCCCTAATGACACTTGTAAATAAGTCTTAAGTAGAAACTTTGAAGGTTTCCAATGTATTCTATGCATTGAAGTGTGTAAAAAAAACCTATATTTTCAATGAAAAATTTATATTTCTCGATTCCTTAACAAGTGTCATGCCCTATCTAAATTTTAGACTGAGATGCAACAAAATCAAATGAGATTATGCACTAAAGACTGTATGTAATCCAACTTGTGTTGTCCTATCAATTCTTTTAGGTACATTGAACCTTTTACACTATCAATGCATGCATAGAAATTAATCTCAAATCAAATCCCCTAAAATTTTTCATAAGTGAATGTTCACCGAAACAAAAAAAATTAACTTTTTCTCATATAACACTACATTACACCTAAATTCTTTTTGCTCTCTTGACTAATTAAAAAAAAAAAAAAAGAGGAACCTCTTCGAGTTGGTCGAGGACTTGATCGGTGTCGGAGAGGTTCCAGTAGAGGAGGAGCTCGTCGATGACGGCGAGGTTGCTCCGCGTCTTCGAGAACCCGGAGAATATCTTCTCCACGTCGCTCTTCGCCTTCTCCTTTATCAACCGCCCAAGCTTCGTGAAGAACCCGGTCTGACCGGCCGAGCACCTGAACCGCCCCGAACCGGTTCGACGGGGGATGCTGAAGAGAACGAATTGCGGTTGAGGAGAAGAATAAGGTCTCGAGATCACAGAGAACGAAGAACACAACGAAGAAGAAGAAGAAGTAGCCATTTTTCTTCTTCTCACTGTGTTCACTGAACAACAAGAACAAAGAAGAAGATGGAGGAGGAGATAAAGCAAAGTGACGTCGTTTTGATGTTAAAACAGCGCGGGGCATGAAACGGCGTCGTTTTGGAAACACTTCAAGGTGGATGATAGGATAAAATGACGTCGTTTTGAGCTTTGAATAAGGGGAGAATAAAACGTCGTCGTTTCACTTAGCTGAACAATTTTGTTCTCGGCGAAACGCTTTCTTTCTGAGCTAGTGTTTCACTTCACTGCACAGTTTGTTCTTCGAGATAAGGTGAGTTATTGAAGTCTCCATTTTTTAAATTTTATTTATTTTTTAGTTAAGAAAAATGGGCTCTTTCTGCTCTTCAATTTGAGGATTTTTTTTATTATGTTGTTGTTGTTAATGCTATTTATCAATTTTTTAAGCTTTCTGGGCCTATCCCATGTTGAATTTTTGGGATGTTTATGAAATTGTGAATGAGGTTTTGAAGTGAAAATCTCACAAGTAATGTTTCAATATATTGCATGCTGATTTTTTGTACTATTTCTTTGAGATTTCCATGTCAATTATATTGAATGTTGTTGCACTTTTATGTTTGTAGGAAGCTCCTGCAGGAACCCCTTTTGTGAGTTATTGATTGTTGTTCATAACAAGTAGGGAACTGGGAAAGAGAATAAGTTTTGTTGGGTTGCATGCCCAAACCTGTTTGGTTAGTTTGTTTTCACTTTTTAGGAGGCGGTTAAAAGTATGGAAGGGTTATTGAATTCTATGCTTAACCAGACTTGTTTAAAACCCTTTGGTTTCACTCCACGACTTGGTTGTACTTTCCCTGTGATCACGAGAACTGTGCAGTTAAATCGGAAACTTGAGCCCTTTATTTTGAAAGGTGATTGCACAAGGTTAGGTAGAGACACTGTTGTTGCCTCTAGAGGAGCAAGCAGCATTGCTGCAGTGGATGGCGATGACAGAGGAGAAGGAGAGGAGTCTAACGTGGACTGGGAGTCGGAGTTCCTTGGGGAACTGGATCCGTTTGGTTACCGAGCTCCCAAGAAGAGGGTGAAAGAGCAGAAATCGAAGCTGCTTGAAGACACCGACGAAATGGATTGGTGCATGAGGGCGAGAAAGGTGGCTCTTAGGTCGATTGAGGCGAGGGGCATGACTCACACTATGGAGGATTTGATCAGTGTTAAGAAGAAAAAGAAGAAGGTTAAGAAGAATTTGGAAAGCAAGAAGAAAATTGTGAAGAAAGTTGAGGAAATTGAAGATGATGATCTTGATTTTAGCTCAGAAGAAGACTTGATGCTGCTGCAGGCTACGGAACCTCTTGGCGACGTTGGTGATCTGAAGAGGAAAGTGAGCATGCTTGCCAACGGAATGTTTTTAGAGAAGAGGGAGAAGACAATGGAAGAGTTTGTCAATAAGCTGTCCCAATTCAATGGGCCGTCTGATCATAGAAAAGAAATCAACTTGAACAAAGCAATTGTAGAAGCACAGACTGCAGAGGATGTATTGGAGGTGGCTTCTGAAACAATCATTGCAGTCTCGAAAGGACTAAGCCCCTCGCCACTCTCTCCTTTGAACATTGCTACTGCCCTTCATCGCATTGCTAAGAATATGGAGAAAAATTCTATGTTGAAAACACGGAGGCTGGCTTTTGCTCGGCAAAAAGAGATGTCTATGCTTGTGGGGATTGCAATGACAGCCTTACCCGAATGCTCTGCTCAAGGAATCTCCAACATATCTTGGGCATTGTCCAAAATTGGGGGCGAACTGCTTTATTTTTCAGAGATGGATAGAATTGCTGAGGTTGCAATGACCAAGGTTGGGGAATTCAACTCGCAAAATGTTGCAAATATTGCAGGTGCTTTTGCTGCAATGCAGCACTCGGCTCCTGATCTTTTCTCAGAATTGTCGGAAAGGGCTGCAGACATAATTCACACCTTCCAAGAGCAAGAACTTGCGCAGCTCTTGTGGGCTTTTGCATCTCTATACGAGCCTGCTGACCTTATATTTGATGCTTTAGACAGAGTCTTCATTGATTGTTGCCAATTGAGAAGTCGCAATAATGAAAAGGCTTCAAATAATTATGATCAAATCAGTGTTGATAGGAGTAGTGCTTCAAATGGGTCGCTTGATTCGCCTGTACTCACTTTAAGTAGGGATCAGCTCGCATCCATAGCTTGGTCCTATGCTGTCTTTGGACAAATGGATCGGAATTTCTTCTCGTATATCTGGAAGACTCTGAGCCATTACGAGGAGCAAAGGATTTCAGAGCTGTATCGAGAGGATATCATGTTTGCTACTCAGGTTCATCTTGTAAACCAGTGCTTGAAGCTTGAATTCCCCCATCTTCAGTTATCGTTATGTGGTGCGCTTGAGGACAAAGTCGCTCGTGCCGGTAAAACCAAGAGATTTAATCAGAAAATCACATCATCATTTCAGAAAGAAGTCGGACGCCTTCTTGTTAGCACTGGCTTCGAATGGGTCAGAGAATATGTTGTTGATGGGTACACATTGGATGCTGTTGTAGTTGATAAGAAGCTCGCTCTGGAGATTGATGGTCCAACTCATTTCTCTAGAAACACTGGTGCGTAGCTTTCGTTATACAAAATAAATTTGTAAGCTTCCTGATTCATTTAGTCTATTTTGCTTTATTTGATTCTATTCGCTTGCTGTGTAGGTGTTCCTTTGGGACATACAATGCTAAAACGCCGATACATTACCGCCGCTGGTTGGAAAGTCGTATCAGTGTGCCATCAGGAGGTAAGCTCTCTCGTGTCATAATTTTAGGAGAGTAAATCATCACATTCATCTCCAAGGTTGACAGCGTTCATTAAGTTCCTCCCCAAACTATGAGAAGTATTAAATTCTTCCCTTAGGTTGCCAAAAGTCAATTAAATTAGTTGACATTTGACAATTTTGGGGACATATTTGATACTCTCTATAGCATGGGAAAAAAACTTGAGTGACATTGCCAACTTTAGGGACGAACTTGAAGGTTTATTCATTTCAGGGATCCTCAGCCAGATTATTTAAGGACTTTGTGATTTAATTAATAGGAATCGTGGTTTGTCTGGGAAGAAGTTGGTAATATATTTGTGCTCTTTCTTGTAGTGGGAGGAACTTCAAGGATCAGTCCAACAATTGGAGTACCTTAGAGACATTCTCAAAAATCATTTGGACCAAGGATATACTACATTGACTGAGGTAAAGTGATCATCCAATGCTGTTTGTGAAGAAGCATTAGGAAGATATACGTATGAGTTATCATGCTCCCATGAGAAATTTTAGTCAAGGGGATGTATACTTGTCAGAAATCAAAAGCATATGTATAAATGTCATACTTCCTTTTTCCCCCTTTGTTATATTACGAGTAGAGTAACTTCTGTTTTGGTGGGAATTGGGAAAGAATGGTAGTATTGATAGGTATTCCAATATAATTCATCAAGGGACCAATGATATGCAGAGTGAAACTTGGAGGATTAGATTAACCACCAAGAGGGACTAATGGCCAAGAGGGGATTTTTTCTATACGAAAACGAATCTTCGCATGTTAATTTTTATACATGACAAATTCGTATGTAATCTCTCTATAATTAATTTTTATTATTAATTAAGAAGGTGAGACTCTTCATTACCATTAAACTTCATGTTTTTAATTTTCTGCATCTTCCTTGCTTACTTATCAACTCATTTTTTGTAATACTAATTCAACCCATTATGTCAAAATCCGTATCTAATTATGAAAGGAACCCTCCTTAATACGCCACGATTTTCCAAACCATGAAAATCCATAATTCTCCAAATTAATTCCAAACTCTGTCCGATTATTCACACGAGTATTTTTTATGCCAAATAGCATCTTTAGTAGAAGCTGATTACAAGGCCAACATTAATTAAAAGCCACAAGCCTTGTGTTTTTGTGCAATGGCTTTAAAGAAGGGCAATAGCTTTTGCATGTTATTTATCATCTATTGTAATATTTGATCTCGTGTTGTGTCTATTTCTATTCATCAATATTTGTTTTTAAAATGATGGGAACAAAATGCGGTGGTACTTTGTTCGAACTTTGTCTTGAGTATAGAGTGGCTTTAAAACTCACGGTTAGTATCTATTTCTTTAAATGGGCCTATTGTACACAAAAGAATTAGTCATTGATTCTTATGGTGGATATCTTGGGAGACAAAAAGGAACATCAATATACGTTTTTTATGATTCAAGAATAAATAGAGAATAAATTCTCTCAATTGAATATTTTATCATGTGTTATCAACTGTGATATTTTACCATTAATTTCTATGTAACTTATGTCATGTATGATATTAACTTTATCAATTAATAGTGAAAAATTACATTTAATAAAACATGAAAAAAAAATTAATTAAGAAGATCCGTTTCCAAATACAAACATTCCAAGTTCCATCCAGTGTACCTTCTCGATTTCCCACTTTTTTTAACTTGTGTATCTAAACGGACCCCTTAGTTTCCAAATACTAGTAAGCTTCCGGGTATTTCTCTCAGGATAGTCTCTAACCAGTCCTTGTGATTGTGTACAAGGAAGCAGTCAAGCTGCTATATATGGCATTGTTTCCCAACAACAACGGCAGTTGACTTGGTTTGTAAACAACCCCTTTAATCAGTGGAAAACTACAAAAAATTCTCTCATCCAAACAACAAAAACAGGAAGCATAAGACTAACTTTTCTCCCTTGGAATTTACTTATTAACTGGGAAATTTCAGAGCCCAACAATTGAAAGGAAATTTCATAACCGTATGAAGAAAGGATGTAACCAGGAAAATGAAAAATTTACTTGTCAACCAAATTATTTGATTTGATTCTAATTTTTCCCACCCACTCCATGTGTATGGGTCACTCGTTTCCCTACTGTATAGTAAGTTTATTTGTAAAAATTTTGCGCAGAGCTTTACACAAACCTTTAGTCATACATTTATATCAATAAAAATTGTTTGATTATCTTATTTGAAAGTCTCACGAATAAAAATATAAATAAATGATAAAATAAAACTCTTTTTTATAAGAGTAACACTTCAAATTAATTATTCTAAAATTTTATATTGACCAAATTAATTTTTATGAAAAATTTTGAACCAATTCTTTTCCTTTCAAATTCAAAGACCCCTAACGAAAGTAGCCTATGCGAATATTAATGAAATGATGTGTCACCTTTAAATCTAGTTTACTTCACCCCAATTACTCTCTCTATCTCTCAACAAATGAAAATTTTCACCCACTGTATTGAAAGAAAATATTGAAAATCCTAATCCCAAATAAGGTTACCAGTGAAAGTAAGACATGCTTAATAGTGATAAAGTAACATCTACTCTCTTATTCATTTTAACTATCACTTTAACCAATTTTTTATTTTAAATTATTTATCATTATCATTTTTCAAGGCAAAATATATTGTTATGTTTACAATTTTATTTCTAATTTATTAGTCTTAAAAGTAGTAACTTTTTAATATTAATTATTTCTATTTCTATCTTCATTATGCAACACTTTAACAAAACTAAATAAGAGTATTTTAATAAAATTACTCTTTAAATTACTCTTAATTTTAAATTTCTTAATATTCGTGCATTTAACTAAAGTGACATTTAAGATGAAAAGGAGGAAATATATTGTGATTAGTTGTTAAACATTTTAATGGAATAATTAATGTGTCCTTGGATAAGATCAACTTCACAACAAAAAATTTTAAGGTCACTACTTTAGCCTTAGCTGTTAAACATTTTAATGGAATAATTAACATGTCCTACTTTCGAATGGACAAGAATCAACTTAACTACAAAAAAAAACTTTTAAGGTCACAACTTTTGCAGACTTGAAATTTTAGAAGAAATCGTTTTAGATACTCGTTCCAGTTTATTTTAACTATCACTTTAGCTAAACTTTTTTTCTAATTATATGTCATTCTTTTAAGACAATTTATTATTATGTTTATAAACATAAACCTAATTTATTAATCTTAAGAATGTGGTTTCTCACTTATCCCATGGGATAGATATCTCATGTTACTTAATTTATTCATTTTTTATAATTTTTACAATAAAATTCATCAAATTTTGTTATCATTTCATGATTTAATATGACATATTGATGGATCATATGATCTAATATGATAAATTAATACTTTTCAATACAATATTTGTAAAAGGTTCATCGTAAGCTTAAATGGTCTGCAAATCTCTAAACCTCTAATAAGTTGGTTATTTCAATGATTTGACTAATGAAAATTTTATTACGATTATATACAACATGAAATAATAATAAAATTTAATGAATTTTACTGTAAAAATTATTAAAATATTAATAAATTAATAAATTAAATAGTAAGAGTATTTATCTCATAAGAGAGGTTAGAACCCACCTCTTAAAAACAATAAATTTTTAATATTATCTCAATCTTTGCTTATTATAAAACATTTTACCCAAATCAAGGATACTTTAATCAAATTTATTATTCTTGACACTTAAAATAGACCAGTAGATCAGGGGAAGTATTTATTATTTTGATAATGTTAGCAAGCCAAAATTAAATTCATAGAACAACCTATAGCTATAGACTGTACTTCCTACGAAGGTGGGGACATTTGTTCCCAGGTGGATCGAAATTTCCTAGGTAGCATAGAATCCGCCGTCAAGTCAAACGTCCATTTTGAACCGTCAACAAAAAAAAAAAATCAGTTTCCTCGTTTCCGTCACTTTGAAGACTTTCCAAACGCCAAACCACACGCGCCATCACGTTTTAACGGCTCAAACATTATAAGAAACAACCTCTTCCTTTCTCCCTCCTTTCTCTCGTGTTTCCCAAACCACCTTTGTTATATAAAACCTTCTCCACCCTTCTATGTTTCATCCTTAACCTCTTCAACTTCACTTCCCAAATCTCCTTCTCCTCCAACACCTCTACACACGTCTATATTCATTTCACCAAAGTTCAAAAACTTTGGAATATATATATTATATACATTTCAGTAATATTATCACTTGTTATTAGTCGGATAATTAACAAGTCCTCTGTCTCAGCGCAACTCGCTTATCACTGCACTCAATCTTTGGTCAGTAAACTTTTTGGAATTTAATTTTTGACATACTTGGTAACATTTGTAACAAAAAACATGTCAAGGAGTGTGGAGATTACAGTGTTGTCGGCGGAGAATCTCAAATGGAATGGAAAAACGATAAAAAAGAATGCGTTTGTGACGCTTCAATCCGATTCAAGCAGCGACGTGAGCAGTACAAGGGTGGATTCAGAAGGAGGGAGTTACCCTTCTTGGAATGACAAGGTTTTGATGGATGTGCCGTTGAATTCAAGATTCATACATGTTGAGGTGAAGTGCAAGGCCTCGTCGACCAAGAGCGTTGGGATGGCGAGGATTCCGATTTCGGATTTCGTAGGAGGCTATGTGCCCGAAAATCAAGTGCATTTCTTGAGCTATAGGTTGTGGGATAGTAAAGTTAGGAGGAATGGCATTATAAATATTTCGGTTAGGGTTAAAGTTTCGGAACCCTCGCCACCGCAGCAAGTGGAGGGAGTTCCGGTGCCCGGAAATAATTTTAACCAGGTTGTTACCGGGATTCCTATTAATTGGTCTACAAGATTGATTTGGTAAATTTTGAATGAATCAAAACAAGAGAAGTATTTCTCTAAGAATTTCATATATATTCTCACAAGTCAAAAGTGGGAGGGAGGGAAAAACTAGTGTGTATTTTCCTTTTATTGTGTCTTTTAAAATTAGTTTACTATTCATTAAAATAATATATTATTCAAAAAATGGTGAGGTTCAATTCCCGGGTTAAGCTACCTTCCATTTTTCTTTACTATATTTATGGTATTATACTAACACCTACAAGTGGTTAGTACATGAAATAATACTAGCATTTTCCACTTGTGTTCATATAATAAGTGGGACAGATGAGTAACAATGATTCCTTAGTGAAAAAGTGAAAATGAGTCTGGATTACTAAACTAAGTATAGAGAAATGTTTTTGTGATCTTGAAATATCATGTTAAGTATATTCTAAGTCACACATAGCTTTACGTGGTAATACTCTTATATGAAGACTAAAATGCCATTTGATATATGTTTAAAACATATCATACAAAATAACGCTTTAGAATCATATAAAAATTTATCCTAATTATAAAATCACATTAAATTCCAAGCATTTTGATTGTAAAAAAAAAAAAAAATCTATCTATGCGGTCTTTTGCATAGCCAACCTCAAGTTTAGATAAAAGAAAAGAATTGTGTTAAGTCGTTTGACATCCAAAATAAAACTTTATGAAATCTTTTTGACATGATAATGTCGGAGCACCGATGCTCATTGGATCTTGGCAAGTCTGACCAACTCCTTTGCTATGGGAAGAGAAGAAGCTGGATTGTTTATCTAATGCAACAACCAATAATATCTCTGTTTGAATGTGATATCTTACTATTGTCATATAAAACTATATGGAAGTTGTACTCGACAAGCACCAGTGGTCTAGTGGTAGAATAGTACCCTGCCACGGTACAGACCCGGGTTCGATTCCCGGCTGGTGCATTGGCAGCTATGAAGATTCTTGTGCGCCTCTCGTGATCTACGGGTCGATCACTATCATCCCACCCATCCCACGTGTTGGATGATGATGTGTGCATCTGAGCTTCCATTCTTTTTTTCTCCCTTCTTTTATTGGAACATGCTCATTTCATACTTGTTCAATCTTCTATATTAATGGTGGTAACAAAATATTACATGAATTGCTACGAAATTCAGATATTGGCCGCTTCAAATACAACAGGAACTCAAGTTTGCTTGCAACACCTTTGTTTACAATCTTATTCCCAATAGTTTAATTTGTTTTTAATTTGAATTACTAGCTGCCTACATTCATGGCACTTTATCACCTTTGAATTAATCCAACCCATGCGTTTAGACCATGTATGACCACGTTGTGTGTATCATGAATTAACAAAGGTTTTTGTTTTTTAAAAATTCACATACTACTTTGAATTTTGGTATATATATTAATATATACTACATAAAACATGTTTCGCATTGATTTTCAAATCACTATATTAATATATACTGATTTTCAAATCACTATATTAATATATACTATTACCTAACATCATACCAAATTCTAGGTTCTTTATTTACTTACTTTTGGTTGTTTATATGGTTATCAGAATCCTACAATTCACAATTCTATTCGATTCGGTTTGATATGCTAATGATTCGTATCATGCACTAAATCGTAGATGACTCTGAATCTTATGATACATGTACTTATTTAGTGTGATGTGAAACGATTCAACGATTCATTACCTTTTTTTTTTTTACCTTTTTCCGTTCATTCTCATTGAAAAAATTAAAGAGGTAAATAAGCTTAAATTGTTAAATGAAATAAACTAAAGAGGTGTAACCACATACACCATTTTAAACTATTTCATTGCTTAATTTTCATTCTTTTGAAATAGAGATTTCATACATTCGTTACCTCATTCAATTTATTAGTTAAACAATTCCCTATTTGACTTTGAAGTGTTGATTTATAGCTTTTTTTATGAAAAATATATGTATACTATATCTAATTATTGATCATAAATTTTATGATTTACAATACAATTCAATTCATGATTCGAAAAATAAACTTTTCAATTCATGATTCGAATCCCAATTTAATAATCATGGTTGTTTATAAGTTATTGCTTGAGGTATTCCAAGAAAATTTGTTCAATGAGGGTAATGTATTGTTCATTAATGGCGCGAGCAGCTAGCTACGGTAATTGCCATGATGACCCAATGCATTTTGTGCATGTATTACAAGGGAAGTTCCATCATTGACAATTGACATGATCAATATGTCTTAATAANAAAATATTATATTTATAACTCTATCCTTAAAGTATTATATTTGCGAAACATTATATTTATGTAATTTTTTGGGTGCCTTAATCTAATTTGAGAGGAGTACTTTTCTTTATTCTTAAGTTTTGTCCCAATAATTTTTTTCATAAAATTTTTTATTAGCCTTCTCTCAAATTAGGCCGTATTATAGCGATAGTTGTGTGAATGTGTTTTTTTTCCCCTTGCCTTCCTTGGAATCGGTCATTTTTTCAATGAAATTCATTAATTCATTTAAAAAAATAATTATTCATCTAAAAAAATATTTATAGCCTTATTACCTAACAAATAGAGCATTTTATAAACACAAAAGACATTGATCCTACGCTAGTTGTTACTTTATTTCTATGCATTACTTGTCTGCCAATCAAATTTTGTGGTGGATCGCCTATAATAATAATTTCTCTGTTTCACAATGTTAGTACATAATTTAGATATATTAAATTATAAATGAACTTAAAAAGGTGAAATGAGCTAACCTTATAGAACGAAGGGAGTAATTAGTTCAATAGTTAATTATCTACTGTAATTTGATAACGACCCAAATTTCTATTAGTTGAATTCTTTATTCTTATATATATATATATATCACACAATGAAGCATGAGGGGGATATATGAGAATCCAAATCCGCTAAATCACTTATGTTATGATCTTCTACATCCTAAATCTTCTCATTCCTTCATCTGGCTTATGTTCTTCATGTAGCATTCAAAACAAATGGGTCTATGAAATTATGTCACTACTTTTGCATAATTCGAGTAACGTAGGAGACATCTCTATTTTTATTCTCGAGAGAATCCTTAAAATAACCACTACTTAGATTCCAATTTGCCTTTGACCATCAATTATATTTATGGGTTCTTCAATACACGTTAGAGGAAATTTTTTCTCTCAAACCACTTTTGTTAAACCTATTTCAGTTGATCCCATTAAATCTTGAGTTTAGTTTTTAAGTAGTAGGTGAAAGGGTCAACGCTTTTTTGCTTAAATGACCAAATTTAATTGTGCAAATTTTTTTTACAATGTCAATACATAAAAATTAAACTCTTAAATCTTTCTTAATTTAAATTTTAAATTTCTCTCAACTTATTTCATTTGTCTTCACTAAATCAGCATTCTCTCACATTTCACACTTAAAAATATAAAGAATAAAACTCAAATAATTTATATAAAAAATAATATTTATTAATCTAAAATAATTTTTGTGGATAGCACCGATACTAAACTAATATATACGTGAATTTGAAGGGATGGTTAATGATTGTTGTATTTTGATGATATGATCTTAATTTTTGTTAGTAATAAAATTTATCAGTCATTTACATAGATACTTTCTTTATTTTTTATTTTAGAATTAGAAAAAAATTATTTTATACTAATTTTATAGTTGTTACTATTTTTCCTTATCTACAGTTTTTTTCTTTCACTCTTGTAGTAATTAGGGGATGAATTCAAAGACTCAACAGAATTTATCCCATATGTCACTTAATCCAACACATAATTAAGCAGAAGAATTTTACCGTTAAGTCACTCCAACTATTATGTAACACCAAAAGCTAATCTATAAATAACTTAGGTAACAACATCTCACATTAAGATTAATTAATGAGTTAACTTGCTTTGAGTGAGTCAATTTATAATCAATCTAAATAACAAAATATTCCAAAAAAATATAAATAAGTAATTCCATTAATTTTATGAGAAACCCACTGTAGTGATAAAAATCATTCAATTAATAAAGTTCTCAATAGAAATAAAATCATTGTTCAAATATCAATTTTATAATTCATCTCCAATTTTTTCAAACACTTCTATTAACATTTCAATGAAACTCGATAATCATAATAGACTTTTTAAAAAAAATTAACTCTTTAATTTTATAAAATTCATATCAATTTTTTAACAAAATATCTCAAATTCTAATTTAATAAAATTTTAAACCAATATTTTATATATACCAATAAAATTCATTAAAGAAAAGATAAACAAGATTTCACTTTTAGAAAAAATATGTCCTCAACCTTTTCTTCAACTTTTAAAATTTTATTGATCTAACATAAGAACCTCAAAATATGCATGCTTTACAACCTTAATATATATTATCTCTTGGTGCAAACATCGAACTTTTGGGTGATGAATACAAATTTATATAGAGAACTATGAAAACATGCTTGTTTCTATATTGAATAGTGGTGACTTAGGAATCTGAGCTTATCCATAGCTGACCAATATTGACGATATATTGTTACAATGGGAAACAAATTTGGATCTGCTTCGGATAGAATTTTCCCAGTCACCTGCACGTGTTCAATCAATGAAAACAATTTGATTTAATTAAATCCTAAATGCAGTGTATATAGACAAACAAAATATAATATACCTATATAATTATTTAAAAAAATTCAAAATGCATGTTTGTGGGGGCATGTGCTCCAACCTTTTACAGTTTTACTAATTGCATCTATCCCGCAGTTTGCTCCTATTCCACAATAAATTCATGTGTAAAATTATCAACTAGACAAACTAACCCATTATGAGTTCTACCCATTTTATTAAAATATATAGTTGAAATAATTGATAATTAAAATAGTTAGTTAGAATTAGCTAATAATTTAGTTAATTAACTAATGATTAGTGATTATCATTAGTTTATATATAAGTTGCATCACTTGTAATTCTGTAACCGTTGTTATCTCTCAATTTCATTTTGTTTTCACTTTTTCTTTTATCTCTTTGGTACCATAAATTTCAACACATTTGTCAACATGATTGTTTAAAGATTGCTAATTTGAGTTGATATAGCTCTTACTCTTTTTATAGTTAAGAGTAGGGCCCTTGGCCTACTACTGTATATGAAAAATTCATATAAGGACGCGTAACAATATCCATTAATAAGCGTTGTTTAATAAAAAAAAAATAGCACAAAATAATTATACTTAAATAATATAATTTTAAGAGATTAATTTGTTTTAATAATAGTGTAAAGAGTTTTACACTATCATTCGATTGTATACTATTATTTAAAGGACTTTTAAAAGAACTAAAAAACAATTTATCAATTTTATTCATATGGCAGTACACAATTAAATGACAACATAAAATTCTTTTATAATATCAATAAATATAAATTAATTAATTTCATGTTTTAATTACTTTAACAATTTCATATTTTAATTACTTTAATATTTAATTACTTTAACTATCATAAAACATAACATTTAAGTTGTGATAATATGCACAACATTTTTAACGTTGAGAGGGTCAGTCTCTTTATTGGACCTCAAACTCCTTTAGACGGATAATGTTGAAAAATGAAGACTAGATTCTTCCTTTTCTACTTTCACACCCCTTTGAATGGCGGCGGCGTGTCATGACGAAACTATGGGGAAAAAATCGATTAACTCAGCCGCAAATTAATTTGAGGTGTGTTATTTATTTGTACATTCTATTATTTCAATTCTACAGCACTTAAAACGTTTCACTAATAAAATACGTTAGTAAAATAAATTTGATCCATTACATTTTTTTTTTCTTTCTCTCATTTCTTTTATAAGATGTATAATATTCCTTCATTTTTTGTGTATAAATATTATTTTTAATTAATTTTATACCTTTTTTTTTAGATTGCATTTGACGCTAAAATTGAACTTCAAATAAAAGCCCACACTCAAATAAAAAATGTATAATACACACTGTCAAAGTCTCACTTCTTAGTTTAGTGATTACTTTTATACTCAGTAAAACGAAAGCATCTGAGTTTAAATATAGAGTAAATAAAAAGTTTCTTACTATTTTATTTAGAAAAAATATGTATTTAAGAGATTAATTGGTATATACTTCAGTCGAGCCGGGTTAGTTGAAGTATCTTTGGGAGATTTCTATTTCTTTTAAGAGAATCTTTAGTTTGCTCAGATTGAGTTAGTTAAATTTCTGTTAATAAAAATTTAATGTCAATAATTTAATTGAGAAAAAAAAATACTTTTGTGTAAAAGAAAATTAGACTATTATCTAATTATGAATTGTTATTCGGTAGACTTTAAAAATAATAAATGTAAGAATTCGATGTTCATATCTTTGACATTATATAATAAATAAACTCTTATTCAAAATAAAATTACATAAGTCAATGTGCTTAATTGTTAACTACTGCACGTTCAAAGGTGTGGGTGGGGTACTTGATGGAAACAGGAACAAGAGCAGTGAAACCAGTTATCTAATCTCTAAATTGACTTATCTTCATGGTGCTATTTACAAATCTTGAATTTTAGTTCTTATCTTTTTATGGGTGAAAAACATAAATTTGACTAAAGCAATTTTAACTATCAATTTTAAGATCAATAACTCTCATGCAAAGACCAAGATGGTTCAGGAAAGTATCCCGACCAATGGAGACGGCTCCTTATTTATAACAATAAGCAAGTTGCGTTCTCAAATAGAGAAGTAGATTCAAACTATAACTAGTATTTGAGTGTAGAAATACTTGTAAAAACTAAAAACGATTTAAATATTAAAGGTCTTTGAAGAAAATTTTAGCTAATTATTATGATACTAGCTTAAAATTATATGAACGTTTACTTACATAAGAAATATACTAATTGAAAAGGTTGTATGATTTTTTTATAAGAAAAAATTGAATTAGATAAAAAATAGTGAGGGATCGTGAGCAAAAGTAGATTCATAGCAAAAATTTAAAAAATATGGGCTGAAAAATTATGTGAGCAATTAGTGAGGGATTAGTGAGGACGCTATCCCTTACAATATACTCAATAGGTAAAACGTTTAGTAAGAGAAAAATTTCCCGCTAATCTCCCTCGCAAACATGGCGACAACCTTCATTCTAATCTTTATTATATTTTCCATTGGGGTAGCTATGAATTGGTCATATTAGAATATATGATGGATTAGCGATGCAATGACAATGAACTTTGCTTTGGTCTTTATCATATTCACGTCGAATCAACAAGGAATTAGCGAGGAAGTCATTAAAATTTGTGACGGATTAACACCAAAATGTAAACGGACTTTGTTTTGGTTTGTATCGTATCAGCATCGAATCATGTTGAATTAGTGAGTGAATTGAAATCTGTGACAGAACAACGACGAAATTTGTTTTAGTATTTATCATATTCGCTACGAAACAACGACGAAATTGCAATGAATATTGCGAGGAATCTACGAGTTATTAGTTACAAAATAACTCCTCACTAATTTGTAATGATTTAAGAAATCTTTCTCATCATAAATAGCTATGGATTAGCAACAAAATACTAGTCACTTGTTTTGTTGCTAAAACCAATCAGCGACGAATTAATGATCAAATTGTTTCCTAAACTAATTAGTGACTTGTAAATAAAGACCGCAAAACTTGTCGTTAATCTCTCGCTAATTCAATTAGCATAAAAAATGGCAATCAAATTTGTCCTGGTTAATCTGTAAAATTCTTGGGAATTTGAATCTAAGAATTTGTCATAATCAGCTCTTGATAGAGGATAACCATAATCCTAGTTAATATATAATATTAATTTTATTAAAATATTACTTCTTTTATTGGGTACGCAAAATATTACTTCTTTACAAAAGAAAGATATGACCAACTACAATTCAATCTCTTCCTTCTTTTTTTAAAACAAGAGGCCAAAGGAGAGTCCACAACCACGGGCTGAGTAACGAAAATTAAAATTTTATTTCTCATGCCATTCTTCCTATTTGATAAAAAGAATTTAGAATAAAAATAAAACTGTAATTATAATTACAAATTTTCAAGTATGACTAAAACTTAATACAATTAACATAATGTAAAGTGAAAAGGCTACCTATCAAAATAAACAAAGAAAAAAGGGAACTATGCACTATATATAACTAGTGATGATGCTTAATGTGTGAAAACTAGTTAGTTTTGGGACCGAACTTTTCATTGGTGGGCTGTGGTAACCAGCCGTTGTTTTCCCTTTTCACTCTCCTTTCTGATAAATTCAAATTTGCACCATTCTGCCAACACATTTTTATAACTTTACACGTGTTGAATAGGTGGAAAGTCAAAGGCCGGAAAGGCTTAATGCCTTTTAAAGGAGTTTTTGTCTCTTTTAAGTTTATGAAAAGATGATGTTTTGTGCATTATTAATAATATTATAATATTATGTTTGGTATGTTAATTAAAAATTTATATTACTTTGTTTGACATATAAAAAAGATTATAAGGTATTATACATTACTATCATCACCATCATCGTATTTTACTATTATTATTATTATTATTATTATTATTATTATTATTACTACTACTACTACTTAGGATTAACTAGAGGTGGTCATCCAAATAGACATCTCCTACATAGGTTATTCACATTATCACTTTGAAGGTAATATAAATTATTTGGGTAATCTATATTACCAACAATCATGTCGCACCAAACAAGTAATTGTGTCAAGTAATTTAAAAATTAGATCACCGATAATCTTAATAAGTTATCTCATGCCAAATAAAAAATTCATGATTAATCATGTCTAGGAATATTTGAGTTATATTGAAAAGTTTTTGGACTATACGAAAGCTATATCCCAGCAAAAAATAATTTAAAATATTATAAATTTTTTTAAAAAATTAATAAGTATTAACACAACAAAATATATATAGAGAGAGAAAATAATTTAAGAAATATCGGGAATAAAAATATTAAAATAATATACTAATGAATTGTAACCGCAAAAGAATAACTTCTTTATTTACCCTCTATGGAAACGAAAATATGATTATTATTATTATGCAAAAACCTTTATAAAAGTAAAAATGAGGGATCAAAAGTATTTACGTAAGTAAAAATAATTTTAAAAATTAGGAGATTAGATCTTTCTCAATATAAAGCCAACAAAACCACAAGCATTCACATTTTCTCAACATGTAAAATTTGAAATCCCAATCATTCCAATCACACGAATCCAATCCAATGACCAAATCAAGAACCCTGGAGCTCACGGTGCTCTCCGCCGAGGGCCTCCGCCGCGGCGGAAAGCCCTTGACGAAGAACGACGCCTCCGTGCTGGTTCGCGCGGACTCCCTGACGAGCCACACGACGTCGTTCAAGGGGAGCGACGACAGCAGCTTCGTGTCGTGGAACGAGAAGTTGCTCGTGGAGGTTGGGCCCCACGCGCGGTGCATCGCGTTCGAGGTGAAGTGCAAGACGTCGAGGGATTCTATTAAGGACGTTGCGGTTGCCAGGGTGGCAGTTACGGATATTCTGGGAACGGGTGTACCTGATCACTGCCTTCAGTTTTTGAGCTATAGGTTGAGGGATTCGGATGGGGTCGCCAATGGGATTCTTAATTTCTCGGTCAGGGCGGTTGCAGACGCTGCGGCGGCGGAGAACGTGGTGGTTGGCGGCGGCGGCAGTTGTGGGTTCCACGAGCACGTGGGTTGTTCCGATAATGGCGGTGAGGTTGTTACTGGCATTCCGGTTTGTTGGAGGAACGATTACAAGTGAGTATCACTAACAACGTTTGAAATAATGTTCATGTAGTTTTTTAAAATCTTGTTCATATAGATTTAATTTTTATTTTTTTTTATAGCTGGAATATTAATTGTATGTTATTTGAGTTTAAATTCTATTTTTTTTTAGGTTGCCGTATCCGGGGCGTGCATCTGGTTATGGCGGGTGAGTCTCTCAGCGGGGATAACTGTGTACACAAGGTCTCGAACTCGAGACCTTGCTTAATGTATACCAAGGTGCTTACCACTTGGACTAACTCCTGTTGGTTGAGTTTAAGTTCTATGATTATGTATGGAATAGTAAGTTGGATGTTATAAGTTGTACACGTTGTTGGTTATATGACTTCCCGTTTTAATTTTATATATGAGTTTAAAAGAAGATGTTTATAAATTAAATTATTTAAAAAGATTAAATCAAGAAATAAAATGTGATCAAAGGGAACAGTTAAAGGGCTACATCTTCTTTGTTAATAGTATAAATATATCGATATATACTTTTTTTGTATAAGTTATCAATTTTCTAAGTGACATGTACGATTATTTAGCTGGTAAAAATGAAAAACTTACAACTATCGATGCAGAAATTGCGTGTTATTGATGTGTAAAAATCGTAGTGCCATATATCAATACAACTCGTTTGACTAAATTATTGTTTGAAACTACTTTGAATAATGGAGTTCTTTCTGTGTATGTTCCATGTATGTAGCATTTTAATTAGTTTTGATGAAAATTTGAATTGTTCTTTTCCTTGATTTACTTCTGAAACATAGTGACAAATGGGAATGCGGTGCAGTGCGGGGGGCTAGAATCAATGAAAATGATATCTTTTTCTAACCTTTTCTATTTATTCAAATCGGATAATCTTATAAAAATACAAGAGTTCAATCATTGAATAATAGAATTTACATAATTATTCAATCATGCGGTGACACTTTAAAAAAATAATAAAGTCTTACATGATAAAGTTATAAGTTTTTTTTTTAAAGGTCTTCTCACCTATAAGATAATTATGTTTAAATACCTTAATCTTAACTAAAATTCAATTTATAATTTATTATATTGTGATGAATTAACTTCTATGTGAGCGATAATTTTGATTGAGATTTAAAACGTGGTTCACAATGGTGAGTTAGCCCGTCCAATCCTTAATTGATAATAAAATTATAAAATTTTAGAATTATAGAAGTTTCACGATATATTTTACATCTATTTCAAAACAGAATATAATGGTATATATAGTCCGTATGAAAATAATATTTGCACTGGACTAAATATATGTGTCAGCAAGATCGAATTTACACGTAATTAGTTATAACTTATAAAAATCGAATCTCCCGCAATCATGAAGAAGCGTGTAATGAATTTAATCAAGGAATCTTGTCACACAAGGAAAGCTTCGAAAGCACGAGTACATACCACAGATTTCATAACAGGTAGGGGGGAATACGCCAAACGGCCTATGTGACTCGAAAAGATTCTTACCATATTAAAATAATATTTTAACTATTAAACTAACATTATTTTTTGTAATATTTTATATAATCATATTTATTAATATAATTTTATTATTTAATTTTTCATTTTAAAAAAATCCTAATCTAAAGAGTTTTTAGGACTCTCTCGCACTCACACGGTTATCTCATCTGAATAACGTGAGAGAACTTTACTGACATTTTTCTTTTTTGTTTTTTGTTAGTAAAATGTCGTATATTCTGTTTATGATCTTGCTATCACATACTAATCAAGAATTAGTGATATACATAACAAAGTTGAGCAAACTTTTTTGGGATATGGATTTTGGTTTCTTTTGATAAAATTAATAGATGAAAAATTGATTTTCTTCTCACAGAAAGGATATTCACATTACTCAGACTTGTCTGTTGATATGTTTCTTCATGGGCATATCCCGACAACATGCAAAAACAAGAAATACTTATATATATATTATAGTTTTTTACTTTAGAATATTATTATATTGAGAAATTAAGTTATTAACAAAAACAATACTTTGTTATGATTATTTTTGAAAAATTACATATTTTATTTTATTTTATATTTTTTTATGATAAAAAAATACACAGCCAAGCCTATCAGGTTCCAGGCTAGGCCTCCCAAACAGGTCAGGCTAGACTAAAAAATCGGCATATAATAATTAACAAACCAGATCAAAAATTAACGAAACAGACGTGGCTTGTTCCCACCCCCTAATAACAGGTCATACCAACATCACACTATATAAAATGTATTAATTGAAATATAAGATAATATAATTTATAACTAATTATTTATGAAAGTAACATTTCAAGAATTATTAACTACGGATTGACAATGGTTATTACGAAGTAAATTCATCCTATAAAGTGGTTTGGGCTATTTGGAAGTATGATCCAATTGAACTCGACGTGTAAAGTACACTGAATCAAATTTCATAATTTAAACTTGGTTAAATAAGCTTCTTGATATGCCGAATTTGGTTATGATTACTTCTAGCCATTAAACAAAATCGATTCCAAAAATCACTCAAATTTGCCTAGATAGAAAATTGAGATATGTCAAGTCATAGTTAGAATTATTATCTAATAATTCTTGTGGGTTACAATGTGATTTTTAGGCTATGTTTAGGAGCTTTATAAAGTGTGAAAGGGAATGACTAACTATTGTGATTTTCTAAGTGTAAGAATAAAGTCTCACATTAATTAAGTTTAGGGTAACTAAATAATATATATTTGGGAGGACTTATACTTAGTCTGTTTATTTGAATCTCCTCTAATTTTAGACTCCTTTCACCCTTTAATACCAAACAATGACATAGAAGGGAAAGACAAGGCAACGACCTTAACCCCCAATTTACAAAAGGATGCCTTTAATTTAACTGGGTAGCAAAAAAGAGATAAGGTGTTCCTCTTTATTCTTTTCATTTCCTTCTACTAAAACACAATTCATTTAACCTTAATTATTCTCTTCCATGGCACTCCCTCCCATGCCAATTGATCCCTCTTTATCAGGCAAATTCGCCTAAAGAGAATTGAAGACTCCCCTAATTATATGAATTTTCAAACTCCTCTAAATAGTGTTTGGAAACTACGTTGCCAAGGAGTGTTTGAAATGGCTCTTATCAACAATCTATTCTAAAAGCTTAAGTTATTAAACAAAGATAATTTAATAATTTTATATTTGACAAGTTCTCTTACGCGTGAGCTTGTTAGGCACAAAACGTGGACATTAGACAAGTAAATTTTTTCTACTTCGTGCTAAAATTTAACATATTTATTAAAAAAAAAAAACATAGACAATAAGACTTGAATCTTAAATTATTTGATCATAACAGTTTTGATAATATCTTAGTAATCTTCTCTCATAAATGTTTAAACTGCTTGACAAAGGAAATCGAATGAATTTACCCTCAATTTTATATTTAAGATAATATAAATTACCTTTGAAGAGGTTGAGGCATCCTAAAATAGCGTGTGGGATCAATGTAATGCCCAACAACGACAGCTATCAGAAATGACTAAGAAAAACACCGTACCGTACAAGGTTTCATGTGCAATAATACTATTACGAAAATTCCACTCACAAAAAAAAAAAAAAAAAAAAACTAAAACAAGCTCAAATAACAGTTAAGATCTAAGAAGGATTGAAGTTGACACAAACACAAAACACTATCAGACATACAATATGTTCTCATATTAATTTTAAAATTTTATAGAATATAAATCCGATATATATAAATATAAAAGATATATATAAATATAAAATTAAAATTTTATAATAAGTTCTTAATATTTTTTTAATTAATATTAAATGATTTATCTTTATTATTTTTTAAATCTCTTTTAAAATACATAGAACATTCACGATATGATATTATGTGCTAATACTTGTTAATTTTTTAAGAATCCATATTATTATAAATTATTTAGTATTTAAAATATATTTTATTTGAACACAACATAAACACGGCTCAAAAAAACTCACAGATATAGTTTGGACATGTTTAAACATGACTAATCATGAATTTTTTTTAATACTTTCAAACACATGCAACACGTGTGTTGGACGAGTGTCTTCATGCGTCAATGTCCTCGTTGCGTCGGACATGAAAACACGGTAGCATAGATTAAGATATATAAATGCATAATTGTAAGTTGGCACAAAATTGAGAACAAGTACAATGAGCATAGATATATCAAGAAGTGAAGAACTATTCCACCTTATCCCTTCTTTTTGTCAATGAAATTTCTCCGACATTAACGCAATAGATTAAGATTGCCATGTGTTTTCCCTTAAACTTCATATATATACTTACCAGCAAAAATGGCTACATATAATTTTTCACATTGACCATGTCATGAACTAAAATTTAATATAATTTCCCTCGCGACTAATTTTAAATTCTCCATCCAGCTAACACGCAATAAAATTTCACCGTAACAACGACGATGTTCCACAAGACTACTATTCTAATACTAGCTATATCTATCCTTTGGAATTCACGACCACAGTAATTCCACGTATGTGATTAAATATATTTCCAAATTATGCACTTTCATCGTTTGCAGGAATTTGTAAGGAAAAATCACCCTTTTACTGTTTGTTAATTTATTTTATTTTATTTTAAAAGATTTGAAATGCGGATGGCTCCCAAGCAGGGAAGCGATAGGGAGTACTTTTTAAAGTGATGAGAGGATCCTAATATCTCGATACTTAAAAGTCGTGTTTGAGTTCGATATTTCAGTTCATTAAATGAACCTGTTTATAACATTCAACTTAAATAACTTATAAGATTAGTAGTGCTATATGTACAGCATATTTCCATTCACCATACATTCACTTCATATTAAATACGTTTGGACTCACTACGAATACTCATTCACGCATGGATTTTGAGTCAGCAATTAAATGCGCGTGCACACGCGATTTACGTTTCTTAGTTTTCATTCGCGTGCACAAACATTATGTAGTAGAATACACAAACATTACTCGCTTATGCTCACAAACTTTTATGTGGATCATACATTCCATAATTCATTAAACTCTTGGATTCACAAACTTTATAAGCATTTGTACACAAACTTTATGTAGTAGAATGCACAAACATTACTCGTTTATGTTCACAAACATTTACATTGACCATACATTCCAGAATTCATTAGACTTTTTGATACACAAACTTTATAAGCATCTGTGCACAAACTTTGTGTAGTAGAATGCACAAACTTTACTCGTTTATGTTCACAAACCTTTACAAGAATCATACATTCCGGAATTCATTAGACTCTTTGATGCACAAACTATATAAGCATATGTGCACAAACTTTATGTAGTAGAATGCACAAACAGTGCACGCTTATGCGCACAAACCTTTACATGGACCATACATTTCACAATTCATTAGACTCTTGGATGCACAAACTTTATAAGCATTTGTGCACAAACTTTGTGCAGTAAAATGTACAAACATTACTCGTTTATGTTCACAAACCTTTACATGGATCATACATTCCAGAATTCATTAGACTCTTTGATGCACAAACTTTATAAGCATCTGTGTACAAACTTCATGTAGTAGAATGCACAAACATTACATGCTTATGTTCACAAGTATGGCATTTCAAGAGTAGTTGTCCACTCAAGCATCTATAACAAGTAAACCACCATTGTTAAAGGTAGACCTCATCCATTTTAAAAGAAAACTAACTTTTCATCATCTTAATTTCATTTTAATCAAATTTCACATGATAGGAGTATAAGGATGAGGAGGATGACAATGATGAGAGGATGATGAGGATAAAAGTAATAGAACAAGGATGAGCGGATGAAGAGGAGGATGATGATGATGGAAAATGATGACAAATGAATTCGGGATCGAGCGCGTATTGTTTATAATTTTGAAAACTATATACAGAATACGTATTTTAATCATTAATAACGTAAATTGAAGAAGTGTATGTACGGAGTGACATAAAAAAGGCATACATAGATCATTTTTTACTTATAAGATAAATATTGTGAATTTTAATGTGGATTGTAATCTATGTATATAATGGTATGTCGGTTATAATCAAAGATTATGACTTTATAATTTTGTGTGGTGATTAAATATCATAACTTAATAAGTATAAAAGACTCACTGTATTTTACTTGCGCTAACTCATCTAAACTTTTACCAAATCAAGTTTAAGCAACCAAACTCATTTTTATCTAGTCAAGCCATAAGCTTTATTAATAATTAGCTCGACTCACTTTCAATGCACTACCCAAAACTTTACATTAAATCTATGAATCTTCCAAAAATACATATGATACTCTTAGTCTTCTAAACTGAATTGTAACTTCACATTCAAATGTGAAGGAGGTGTATGATAGTTTAGATTGACTTAAAAAAAAAGTATTTATCTTAGTTATACTTTTTTAGTATAATTTTTTTTAAAAAGGTTTAATTTATAATTATAATGTGTTTTATTAAAAATCATACATTTTTTCATTTTTTTGAAGTAAAACCTTTTAAAATTTTTAAAAAATAGTATTTTAACACTTATTATTTTTTAAAAATTGCTTTTTTTATGTCTCCAAACAGACCATTAATAGTCTTTGTTTTACTGGAAGTTTCGAGTAATCACACCAAAATTAAATATCACTTATTTAATAAAGTGGTAATTAGGGGCATCCAAAATTAGAAAAAATTTGTATTGACGAGCTAAGTTATGAAATATAAAAATAAAAAAAAAATCCACACATAAATAAGTGAAATTGTTACCTCTTAACACAAAAACTTATCACATTAAGTTGAACACAAATATACAACTTGCACACACGAAAGTTTATACTTGCCTTTTAGACTTTCCAATATACAAAATCATTCGTAAATCTTAGATCTTGGAGTTCATGTAGGAAACCTGTCACACATGCATGCATGCATGTAAAACGCACAAAACACAAAAGTGAATTTTAACACTTCAAATAGGAGCAGTCGCAATAGCACTAAATGAATTGATTAAATCCACATAGGCCCAGTTTGACAAGTCAACTTCGAAGACTCAAAGCTCTTGTTTTTTTTTAATCAAATCGGGTGATACTAAACTTATGCCACACGTAACACGTCACACGTCACACGATGCTTTTCCCACACGTATAACTAAGTCGCGTAAACTTAACAAATGCAACACGTTCCGATAGGTCAACCCACTGAACCCACGTCTATTACTCTTTTTACAACAAATTTACAAGCCCCGCTTTATTTATATATATTTTTTTGGGCAAAATCATGAAAAATTGTAAGAAACAACGCATATGTTTCTTCCTGAATTTCTTCTCTTAAATTTTCCTTATCAAACCCCATTACTTAAACCCCTCACACTCTTCATACCCTTTCATCTCAAAAAACTCCATCCTTCTCGCGCACAAAAAATCACACACTTCAATATATACTATATAGTTAGATACCATAGAGTATAAATATTAGTTACATATAGTCGTGGATATTGTTGATAGATAGTGAAATTTTCATAGTTATGGAGGCAAAAGCACATGCACGCACCACCCTAGAGATCAACATTATTTCCGGCGAAAACATAAGCGCCGATGGAAGCCCTATGGCGGAGAACGTGTACGTTGTCGTTCGCGCCGAGTCCCTCAATTGTTGCACCACAAAAATGGGGAAAGAGAACGGTGGAAATATTCTGGCATGGAACGAGAAATTCATGTTGGACATTCCAATGCATGCAAGGTCAATCACATTTGAGGTGCAATGCGACAAGTACAAGGCGGCGCGGCCGATCGGGGTGGCGAGGATAGGGCTCTCGGATTTCTTAGGCAGAATTAGCGGCGAGAGTGGCGTTCAAGTGATGAGTTACGGGTTGACTAATTGGGACGGGAGGAGAAATGGGGTTCTCCATTTCTCGGTGAGGGTGGCGGCGGCCATAGTGGAAGAGGACTGGTCGTGTTTCGAATCGGAACTCGACAAGGGAACAAAGAATGCGAGTTCCGGTGCATCTGATCGTGATGTTGCGGGGTATCAAGTGGACAAGAAGAGTTCAAATGATGATGATGATGATTTTGGTTGCATTCCTGTTAGGTTTAGGTGTAGTTGTCTGAAGTTTTTAAAATTTTCTTTTGTTTTTGGGCTTGTACACAAAAAGAAGAGCGTTTGATTGGTATCTTTAATTTTTTGAACTTTAATCGAATATATATATATATAGAGAGAGATATATAAATGTTTTTTTTCTTTTGTTGTTATATATTATGGCATGTAAGATGTATAGAGACGAGCCTTTTTAATCTTCAACACTAGAAACTTAACCTTAAATAGTAACATGATTGGAACTATATATTGAAGGGAGATATCTTATTAGTTTAGAAAAATTATTGGGTAAGAGAGTTACTCACTATATAGCATGCCTCTCTCATAGCATTAACCATTAATTTGCACATCAATAGTGAGCCGTTTTTTTAAAGAGAAAAAATAAAATTCTTCAAGGCTTACGTGTGTTAAACGCTGAAAAGCATCAACAATGACACATGACACAACTAGACACGCGACACGATGACACACTAATTTTAAAATTTTACAAAACACGGACACAACATTTATAGGTATAAATTAAATATTTATAATAATATTATAATATTTTCATTGATATCAAACTACTAATTTTTAGTACTTTCTAAACCTCTTTCAAAATGTATGAAGCATTCAAGATATTTTCATGTGTCAAATACTTGCTATGGTCTAAATTATTATAAATTATTTAATATTTAACATATTTTTACTCGTATAGACACAGCTCAAAAAACTTTTGGATATAGCTTGAACACGTTTGGACTATGAATTTTTTATTTGGACACTTTCGGACACGTGTGACACGTGTGTTAGAAGAGTATCTTTATAGGTCAGTGTCCATGATTTGTTAGACACGGAAACATGACAACCTCACAAAATGTTTGTGTTTCCTAAGTTAAACACCATAATTTAATTTCACTGGGACTAAGGAAGATCTCCTAATCTTTTAGAGGATTTTTTAGAGAGATCACATATTACACTACTAAAAGGATATTCCTCACATTAGTCTGCTGCGAATTTATTTATAAAATTTGATGTAAATTCAATCGTTGCAAAATTATTTGCAAATTTTGCTGCGAAAATTATTTGTAAATTTTCCTACAAAAATTCTTTAAGAATTTTCTGCACAAATTTTTGCATCAAAATTGGTTAGTTGTTGCAAATTTTGAAATTCGCATAAAAAAGTTACACACAAAAGGATTACCTACGAATCTTAATTCTCAGAAAAAAAAATTTGTAGAAAATGTATCTTTTGTAAATTTTTAGATAAAATTTGCAGAAAAGTCTCTAGATAATGAGTAAACTTTTTACATGAATCGAAGTCCTATCTTCGTGAAGTATTGTGAGTTCGGTACGAGGTAACTTATGCGTTTTATACCAAACTCACCCCAAGATTAAAGAACTTCACAATTCTTTTGCATTCCATGTCCCTCTTGGAGTTTTGAATTTTGGTAGCTGAAGTTCTGGGTACGTGTGACCTCAAAGTGATACACACACACACACACGACGTGTCTAGCAAATTAAACGTACAAGTTGGTATTAATTAGTTACAACCAAACCAATTCCTACAACGTTGACGTGTGTTTAACGTCTCAGCTAAGGTAGTGGATACTTGTTACTCCTAAAGACTCAACCTAATTTGTACCTTTCTTAAATGCAATCTTTAAATTCCTCTGCAAGTTATAAGCAATTTCCACAAACATCTTCAATTTTAGTAATTGACAAATGAGACATTGGCAGGTTGAAAAAGAGATATTTATATAAATTGAGACTCATAAATTAATCTAAGAACTCTCACACGCGTATTGTCTCAATAAAACTTCGTTACCTTAGCAACAGTTGATAATTTAAGTCATATTAAATTATTATTATTATTATTATTATTATTATTATTATTATTATTATTTTACTTTTGTTATCTTTTCGTACTGGATTGGGTCTATACAACAAAGTTTCTCTGATCTTACAACTTAATTCGCTGGCAGTTCTTCAGCTCATTGATTTGTAGATAATGACTTGGCGTCTTGTATCTCTCATTAGTTACAATGAGGTGTGTTACGTGAATTTACTCATCGTGTAAGACATCGTACAAATTCACGTTTTATCTGCTTGGTTAAGACATAGTGAATTGAAATTGATTTTTTTAATGAAAATGGTTATGTATGATCTCGTATGCCATTAATTGAAAAAGTTGCCAAAGTTATATTTAAGTTACATGTCATCAATATTTAATTGCAGGGATAATACCCTAATTAAAACCTTAACATTTTATTGATGTCCATGTTGAAGTCGGCCTGACGTTTAAGTAAATAGGGGTTTTACTAAAAAAAAATTAAATTTATATTTCTTTTACTAGGAGTTGAACTAGAAACAATCAACATATTAAAATAATATCTTAACCACTATGTTAGTATCATTTTTATAATATTTAGACAAACATATTTATTAATATAATTTTATTATTCTAATTTTTATTTTTAGAAAACCTAAATTAAGGAATTATATCTCTCTTATATTTCTTATTCTCACAATAAAGATGAAAAATTGTAATTCAATCATGGCTCGTGTATAAAGGTGAATAAACAAACCAAGCATGATTGCTCGTCTTGTTTGTGTATGTTTTATTTAATTATTTGTGTTAGGCTAATGTGTTTAGATGTTTCATTATTGGAAGTTTGAATTTATGTTGTTGATAATAGAACATTTTTCTTGATTTACAGAGTTGCAATTTGGATTGGTGTATGAATTTTTGTTTAAATATTAGATTGTTAATCTATGGATGTTGAAGTTTTATTTAAATATTAAACAACTTATGGTAAACAGGTCACAGTAACAGGTAATAATAAATAAGTCAGGTGATAGATTTTTAGTAAAAAATAATATACAGGTAAGTTTACTAGGCTCTAAGATAGGTCAGACCTCCCAAACAGACCAATCTAAAAAAAAGCATTTGATAGTTAACAGATCATACTCAAACTAAAAATTAATGAGATAAACTCATCCTATTAAGGGCCTGGCTTAACTTATGCCTATCCCTATCGGGACCGCTTTAGAGTTTTTTAAGTTAAGAAACTAACGTGAACACTAATAAAAATTAAATGGTCAATTACAGCATTTGCCCTTAATCAAACATCACACATGACTAAATAAATTCAATTAAGTGGGTCCATGTGTAATTGCACCCCAAGTTGGTAATAATAATAATAATTAATAATAATAATAATAATGAAGTCTGAACTGGACCATAAAACTTTACGTGTTTACGTCGGTTGGTACATAAGCAGACATGCTGGTCAACACATTAGGAGGGCCTCTTAGACATTTTGGGCTAAAATGGCAATCGCCTGATAATCAAACAGTACATTTTTTGAACGTTAGATGAGATATCTACAAAAGAAATAAACAATAAGAGAAAAAAGTATATAGGTCCCATAATAATAATACTAACAATAATAATAATATTAGGATGGTTGAATAAGTAAATAAAGTAAAAGTTACTCGTTGATCTACTTATTAGAATCATGTCACATTACTTTAAAAAAAGTTCTGACAATATAATTTGCCTTTTTTTAGAAATATTATGTGTATTTATATTTTTCTTATAAAGTATCGCTTATTAATAGGAGGTGAAATTTTAATTGGACTAAATTTTTTTAAAAAAATTAATTAATAATAAATGAGATATGATTTAATATAATATTTTATAAAAAAATAAATATAAATAACATAACTCAAGTATTTTGTTTTTTTACTTTTATGATTTTATATTACAAGGGTTTTTTAACGAGTAGTATCCTTTACAATAAAAATGCACTGAGGACTAAAATGAATCAAGTTCAAAAACTATAAATCAATTTCTTTGTTTCAAATATATATCAGTGTGTCTCATTCTCATAGGTACATCTTCATATACCAAACCGAAAGTTAACTCTATAAAATCTTAGTGGCATGGCTGAACTTAATTATAGATTTATAGTCTTTCGGTGAAGGCCACATTTATTGTACATAAAATTCGGTGCCATGTGCAAATTTTATCTTGCACATAAAATAAAATTAAAAAAAAATTGTCTTGGGTGGCACCGCCCTTGCTTAATATGATAGGGCAGGGACAAATGTTTTAGTTTGTGTCCACAACGTGGAGGTAATATTGTTTTATGCGTGTTTAGTGTGACTATGCATTGATGTGACACGTGCTCATAGTTTAGATATTCGTCACAAAATAACTGCTTAATCGTGAAAATCATGCATTTTAATCCGTGGGCACATAAATTTTGACCCGTGTGTCAAGAATTTTCAAGTTAACTCCCTTGTGAATTTTCTTTTTCTTAAAAAATCTATGAATTTAATTTTAATATCGTGATTTTTCACATGTCTTATGAGTTAAATATCTTTACTTATTGAATTTTTTTATAATTTTTATAATTAAATTTATTTAATTTCTTTATTATTTCATATTTTATATAATTTAACAAAATTTTTATTGGTTAAATCATTAAAAAAAAGTTAACCTGTAATAAGTTTAGAATTTTATAAATTATTTTAAATTATAATTAGTGTATTAAAAAAATATTAATTTGTAATATTAATATATCTTCTAAATCATGAAAAAAAATCAAAACTATCTTTTAATACGAGAAAAATAAAAAAAATATTTATCTCATAACATAGACGTTAAAAACCATCTTCTAATATGTCCTTAGAATCAAATATTTTATTCCGTGCCAAACAATTAAAACATTCCCACCACGTGAAATCAACCGTCTTATTTGGTAGTTAAAGCAAACGGCGTTAGTATCAGCGTATGCAACCGTGTAGCCTTTTGAAAAGGCCAAAAATAAAAAATTAAAAAAATCCGCGGAAGTCAAAGTCCAAAACCCAAGTCAAAGTCCACATACTTTTGTAGAAGTACGAGAAAAAAAATTAAAACACCGAAAGAAAGAAAGAACTCATCAAGTTCTATGGCTCTTTCTCTCTCTCTTTCGCGTTCCCTTCCCACGCATCTTGTTTTATAAAACCCACCCTTCACCCTCCCACCTTATTCTCCATCTCAAGCATACGCATTCATATTATTTGCATTGCTATTTTGTTACACACTCCCATGGGTTTAAGGTCGCGCACGGTGGAGGTCACGGTGATATGCGGGGAGAACGTCCGCGTGGAGGAGGAAGCGTGCGTTGTGGTTCGGGCGGAGTCATTAAAGTGTTGCACCACAAAGATGGCAAAGGGCAGCGAGTTATGTGATAAAGCAGGTAACAACGGTGGTTCGACCAGTAGTTTCCTTTGCTGGAACGACAAGCTGTTGCTTCACATGCCGCTGCATGCGAGGTCCATCACGTTTGAGGTGCACAATAACAACTCCAAGGGTTTTCGCCCTGCCGCCGGGGTGGCCAGGATTGCGGTCTCTGATCTCTTGGGCGGCGGCGGCGGTGGTTGCCCGCATGGGAATAATTCCTTGAAGGTTTTCAGTTATAGGTTGAGGGACTGGGAAGGGAGGAGAAATGGGGTTATTCATTTCACGGTGAGGGCGGTGCCGGAGGAACGCACTGTGGAGCCTGGAAAGGTTGCGAAGGATGAGGAGAAGAAGGACGCAAGTGAAGTTGTTGTTGGTGTTCCTTTCTGGTGGAACTACCCTAACAACATTATTTGAAGATATGTATTATTGCTATTTAGTTAGTTTTTATTTGTTTTGTTTTTTTTATAAGTTTTGTATTAGTATTTTTTTATTACTCAAGGTACCGACAATTAATCTCTTTTTATGGAGTGTTGATTGGTCGAAGATCATACAAACTCAAGTTTAATTGATACAAAAGGCTCGCGCAATTTGCTAGTATCAATCTTGTAACCATTGATTACTTCGTAAAATGAAGTATATAATTAATGTAGAATTCTAATATATAATTAAGGTTTACACTTTTAGCTTACCTGGTCACAAACTTTGGGTGGGTCCTTACTTTTTTAATTGAAAAAATAACTTCAAGTCAAATTTTTTAAAATCTTAAGGAGAATCATTATTTTTTTTTATTTTATAATTAGAGTCATCATTATTAAAATACTTTCTTCTCCCCCGTAATTAAAGAGGTAAAACAACTCAATTCCCTTTCCCACACACAGGCCAATGCTTCATATTGGTTTCAAAATTAAGTAAAATAAAATTAAGAACTATTTCACTTTTTCATTACCCAAATTTTACCTAAACTAAATAATTCGGAGAATTTCCAAGCAATATTATCTATACAAGGTTCGGGAAATGGTGTGTCGGTGATCCACGTGAATTTGTCATTGACAGGAAGTTGGAATCCCACACACAATTGTAATAGTAATAATAATAACAACAACGAAAATTTTAAGGATTCTACAAAAATTGAGGTGACCAATTGATTTGAAAGGATATGTAATTTTTAGGACGCCTATTAAAATTAAGGTGGTGGGCACCGGTAGTGTTGGAAGAGAAGTTCATAAGGGGATTGTTTGTGTCTCTAATTAAGAAAAATAGAGCATTTTAATTATGAAACCAAAATGTTTTTCTTTGATACTTATAAAAAAAATAGTTTTAGCTTCCAAAAAAAAAACTTTTAATTATAGAACAAACAGTAATCCTTGTATCCATGACTAACAAGAGACCACTAATAAGCGAGTATATACTATAATTAAGATTAGTACTTTTTATGAACACAACATACAAGTGAAGGTCAAGAGTTAATCAAAAAGAAAAAGTCATTAAAACTTGAATGGTGGAGTAATAAAAAGTCATAATTAAAATAAAATTATAAAAAATTTAAATTTGAAATAATCAAAATTTGAGTTGATATTCTATTTTTATCTTAATCTATTCTGATTTGTTTGAAATTTTAATTTTTAAGCAATATTGTAGATATTGATACTTGTAGCGATATCATAAATATTGTTAAAATGCTATTAAGATGTTTGGTCAAATTAAGATACTAACACGAGTCGAATCAAAATTATCAATTTGAGATACATATCTTAAGATATACATATCACATATCATAAGATATTAAGAACCATTTTTGTGTATTACATTGAATTATTTTAATATATTTGTTTCTACAATATTAAACTTGAACATGTAAAACAAAGTGACAATTTTGTTTAAGTATATACCCATAATTTTGAAAAACTAAAACAAAGTTAATAGAGTTTTTTTATAAGAAAAAATTAAATAGTATTTGTGTTATTTGTTGAAAAATTCCTAACATTTGAATTTGGAAAGATTATATTAGAGAATTAATTTCAAATTTAAGTTTGAATATTTAATTTTTTAAAAAAATTAAACGATGTTTATTTTAGATGTGAGAAAATGCTAAAATATAAATTAAAAAATATTTAGTAAGTTCTAAAAGTTTAGTAAAATTAGCTTTGGCAAAAAAAATTTCCTCCAAAAGTAGTTGTGGGAGAAAAACTCAGAGATTTTGTTAATGTAGAATATAAATTATAGAAGATGAAGATGAAGAGTTAATCATAAGAAAAAGAATATCATTAAAACTTGAATGGTAAAGCATGAAAAGTCATAAGTAAAATATTATATACAAAATTTAAATTTTGAATGATCAAAATTTGAGTTGATATTATATTTTTATCTTAATCTATTCTAATTTGTTTGAAATTTTAATTTTTTAAAAATATTGTAAATACTGATAGTTGTAGCGATATGGCAAATATGGTTAAGAAACTTAAGATACTATTAGATATTTATCATATTAAGATACTAACATGAATCATATTGAATTTTCAATTTGAGATATATATATATATATATATATATATATATATATCTTAAGATACATATCACATATCGTAAGATATTAACAACTATTTTTGTGTATTACACTAAATTATTTTAATATAGTTGTTTCTACTATAGTAAATTTGAACATGTAAAACTAAGCAACGATTTTGTTTAAGTATATAAGAATAATTTTAAAAAAAAATTATAGTTTTTTACAAGAAAAAAATTAAATAGTATTTGCGTTAGTTGTTAGGAAATCCCTAACATTTGAACTTTAAAAGATTATATTAGAAAATTGATTTTAAATTTAAGTTCAAATATTTATTTTTAAAAAAAATTGAATGATGTTTATTTTAGATGTGAGAGAATGTTAAAATATAAATTAAAAAATATTTAGTAAATTTCAAAAATTTAGTAAAATTAGTTTTGATGGAAAAAAAATTCTCTAAAAAGGGTGGGAAAAACTCAAAAATTTGTGGTGACATTTGCAATAAAAGTCTTTTTGCGACAGAATATTCCATCGCTAAAGATATTTTTTTAGAAATTTTTATACATTTGTGACGATGTCGTCTGACTCAAACATTTAATTTATTTTTTTGTTTTTGTCATTTGCGACGGAATATTCCATTGCGAAATATGATCCATTGCAACTTTTGACGCTAAGTCCGTCGCAAACAATTTTCACGCAAATTCTCCTGCAAAAGGACTTTTATTGCAAATGCCACCACAAATTTGAGACAAAAACACATCTGCCACAAATATTTCACAGCAAATCAGTGTTTTTTAGTAATAAATTAAAATAAATTGATTCTTTTTGCAATTATAAAAAAATAAATTGACATGAGATCATTTTTTTTAATTAAAAAACAAGGACTAACAAAAGTCCATAAGAAGTTTGAGACCAAGTTAGTTGTCATCATTCTTGTTATGTAAAAGCCCATGTTCACATAGGTACATTGTCATGTTGTTTTTTATTAGGAATCTTAAAGACGAAAATCTACTCACTATTAAAAGGGTGGAATAAATAACTGAGTAACACACTCAAAAGATCCACATAGGGTAAAAGCAGTACAATCAAATAGGAGATAAAAATATTTTGAGATTACCAGATGAACTCCTACAATGTTTAGAACAAGCGGCTAAAGTTGCGTTAAAAAATGAGCACAAAATAGTACTTAACGAATATTAGAACGAGCCAAAAGTATCTTGAAAAAGAAAACTGACAGCACTAAAAGTTGTTATTCGATGTTATTATATATAATAATAATAATAGTAATAATAATAGGATTTCAAATCCTAAGTAAATCAAATCAAAATCTATTTTGATCTTTCTTTCTTTTTTACATAAAAAAATAATAAATAAAATAAGTGTTCGACCCAATTTAATAAAAATCCTAACATAACACTTTAATGACCTAGCTGCATAGGACATTGTCTCTCCCAAATGATATGACGTTGAAGACACTCTTTGTATGGTTGTACTAGCTTAAGTAGAGATATTGAGCAACTCTAATATGCACCTGCATCTCGTGAGAGGTTTGGTTGTCCCACCCTAGTAGTACCCAGAAAAAGATCAAGAGAAAGAGCGGCGGATACGGATGGGAAGGAGATGAGGGTTGATCAAGAATAAAGTATACACACAACACACCTATATAATTCACGAGGATAAAATATTTTACTCCTTTATGAATTTTCTTTTTCTTAATAAACATTCTGTGGAAGATAATTGGGACAAGAAATTCTTAAGGTAATTATTGCAAGAGTACTACTATGAAGTGTTTTTTAATGATTTGATAACATAAAAAATGATAGCATCAACATTAAATTCAATATCTATCATACTTTGCAATTTTCATTTTATTGTACCAAAAAAAAATTTATTTTGTTAAAAAATTATGTTATTATATTGTGCTCAATAGAATCGAGTTTTAATTGTTGTACACTTACATTACTATTCAATCAAATTTTATCACACACTTTGAATTAGTTAATTATCACACTATTTAAAAAATTATGCATATAAAATAATTTAATTAACTAAAAATATAAAGAATTATTATTGGATAACAATTAAACTCATAACCGATTATTGGTTATGTGATTAATTATTGAATTTTTTTTTTTGCGTGTGACTTTAGGGACAAGTTTTTTGTGCCACCATAATCTTACTCAGGGATGGATTTAAGGGAGGGGTTGTAGGAATTGTGGCCCCATGAATTTTCAAAATTAATATACACACACTAATGCATAATTGTAATAGAAGGGCTTGATAGCTTAATGGCTTGTTTTGGCTTTTGGCCTCTGCACCCACTGGGTTCTACTCCCACTCAATGTGCATTATTTTGACTTTAATTACTTAATTTTTTTAAAATACAAGACAAAGGAACCACATTTAGACTTGAATATTTGTAAAGTTCTAATATATCTCATTTTTATAGTTCTAACTGAATTATGCACATTTTAATTTTAATTACTTAACTTTTTTAAATATAAAGAAATTACTTTTATATTTAAATTCCTATTTCCTATAGTTTTAACTTAATTTGACCTTGAATTCTGTATAGTTCTAACGATATAAGAAAAAGATGACATCAAACAATTAAATCAACACATTCTAATATAGTTCTAACTATCCTAATTGTTATGAACTTGTGAATTGAATAACCTTTTTTTTTAAGTATAAAACATTACATCATATCATTCATTCGACATTTATCTTTTCTTAATTAAAATTATTTATCTTTACCCGAATTAACATATATTTATATTTTTATTATTTNATGTCATCATATATATATATATATATATATATATATATATAGACACACACACTAATGTATAATTGTAATAGAAAGGCTTGATAGCTTAATGGCGTGTTTTGCCTTTTGGCCTCTGCACCCATTGGATTCTACTCCCACTCAATGTGCATTATTTTGACTTTAATTACTTAATTTTTTTAAAATACAAGACAAAGGAACCATATTTAGACTTGAATATTTGTAAAGTTTTAATATATCTCATTTTTATAGTTCTATCTGAATTTTGCACTTTTAATTTTAATTACTTAGCTTTTTTAAATACAAAGGAACTACTTTTATATTTAAATTCTTATTTCCTATAATTTTAAGTCAATTTGACCTTGAATTCTGTATAGTTCTAACGATATAAGAAAAAGATGGCATCAAACAATTAAATCAACACATTCTAATATAGTTCTAACTATCCTAACTGTTACAAACTTGTAAATTGAATAACCTCTTTTTTTCTAAGTATAAAACACTACATTATATCATTCATTCGACATTTATCTTTTCTTAATTAAAATTATTTATCTTTACCCGAATTAACATATAGCTTTATTTTATTATTTTTCATCCCCCTTGTTTGATTTTTTACCTCCGTCCCCGATCTTACTTGGAAAATGTTTTTCATGTAGGTAACAAATATATATATAGTAAGTAGTGATTTTCAACGTAAGTTCCTCATGAAATCAACTAAACAGCGTAGTATTAGCGTATGAGATGGTGTGGCCCCAAATAATCTTTCCGCGGAAATGTAAAAACTAATGCCCAAGTCAAAAGTCCAAAGTCAAAGTCAAAGTCCACACACTATTATACAACTACAAAAATAAAATAAACACCGAATGAAAGAACTCTTCAATTTCTGTCGTTCTTTCTCGTTCCCTTCCCTACACCTTTGTTTATAAACCCAACCCTTCACTCATTTATTCTCCATCACAACCAAACACACTACCAAGATCTTATAGGGATACAACATTCATATATATATATTGCTATTTTGTTACATCTCATAAATATATCCTACAAATATTGTTTATTGTTTGTGCTACATGGGTTTGAGCTCGCGCACGGTGGAGATCACGGTGATATGCGGGGAGAATGTCCGCGTGAAGGAGGAAGCGTGCGTGGTGGTTCGGGCGGAGTCATTAAAGTGTTGCACCACAAAGATGGCAAAGGGCAGCGAGTTATGTGATAAAGGTAACAATGGTTCGACCAGTTTCCTTTGTTGGAACGACAAGCTGTTGCTTGACTTGCCGCTGCGTGCGAGGTCCATCACGTTTGAGGTGCACAATAACAACTCCAAGGGCATTAGGCCCGCCGCCGGAGTGGCGAGGATTGCGGTTTCTGATGTCTTGGGTGGTGGTGGTGGTGTGCATGGAAATTCTTTGAAGGTTTTCAGTTATAGGTTAAGGGACTGGGAAGGGAGGAGAAATGGGGTTATTCATTTCACGGTGAGGGTGGTGCCGGAGGAACGTACGGCAGAGCCGGCGAAGAGAATGGTGGAGAATGAGAAGAAGAAGAAGAACGCAAGTGGAATTGTTCTTGGTGTTCCCTTTTGGTGGAACTATCCTAACATTATTTGAAGTGTATGTATGTATGTTGCTATTTTCTTAGTTAGTACTATTTTCATTTCCTATTAGACAAATTCTTTAATATTGTATGATCTAAAAAGACATGGTATTATTTGATGGAGGATTAATTGGTCAAAGATCGTGCAAAGTCAAGTTTAATTTACATAAAGTCTCATGCATTTTATATAATAAAAGAAAAATACACTCCCGTGCAATTTCCTAATGTGGAATAATTCATACATATTTTCTCTGATTAACAATAATTCTTACGTGCAGCGTAAGGTTTACATTTTTGACAAATAAATATCCTGTAGGTTGTGCAAAAAGGCCATGTTGTACGAAGTAGTCGCTGGAAATGTTGCATAAAACCTGATTGTCGTTTTCCTCCATCCAATTTTTCGAAGTTGAGAAATAGTCCGAGTTTCGCATCATCATGAAAATGATGGCAATTTCTTAATAATTTGGCTGTTCCCCGTAGTCAGAATCTATACATGTGTTGACAAAGACAAAAAGTGGAATTAGAATGAGGAATCTTCAACATACGCTCGAGCTGTACACTGGTTGTTGTTGTTGTTGTTGTTGTTGTTGTTGTTGGGAATACCTTTTTGAAAGCATCAAAGCGCGTTACTAAAAAGTGATTTGCCACCAACGGGAATTAGTCCAAGTGGTAAGCGGCTTGGTATCGTTTAAGCAAAGTCCCAAATTCAAGACCTTGTGTACGCAGTTATCCCGGGCATAACCAGGTGTGCGACCCGAGTCGACCTGGATTAATCAAGGCTAAGCCTTGGATACCGGACAGGCAACCTAAAAAAAAAAAGTGATTTGCCTAATTTAGCTTCTTCTTTAGGTTTCTTTTCTCAAGTCAAAGTTACAGTTGTGGCTTGTGGGAATCAATTCCCATATGTATTCAACACATCAAAATTCGCAATTTTGGTGCGCGTTGGGGTGGTTTGTGTCCATGTGCGTATGTATTTGTTTATTTATTTATTCCAACCCAACGCATCCAAGTTGTATAACAATACTTGCTCATATTAAGAATGTACATCCAAGTTGTATAGCTATCTTTAAAATATTTTTTTATTAATGCAAATGTTATTTCGAAGCAATGGTTTATATTATTATCTAATAATGTATAATTAAGTTACTTGGTTAACTGTTTAAAAAAAAGTGACTCAAGCGACATTTCTATTAGATGAGTTAAGGGATTGTGTGTTTGATTTTAGTGGAGGAAAAATAAAAGGAGACACAACTAATGATCTTTATATCAAAGATTAAGATAGAGTGAGAAAGCACATGATCACAAAGTTCGTGTGTAGGGGTGGGAACAGGTAAATTTATTTTAAGTTCAGTAAAACTTAAACCCAAGACCTCAATATTCAGAGCAATGCCTTATCCACTAGACTAGCATTACTTTTTGCAACATTTTATGCAATTATATTTATTAATATAATTTTATTATTTAATTTTTTTTTAATGAAACCCTAATCTAAAGAGTCCCTAAGACTCTCCCACACTCACACTCTCATCTCATTTGAATAATGTACGAGAGCTTTGCTGGCATTTTTCTTTTTATTTTTTGTTGGTAAAATGTCATATATCAGTGATAGACCTGTCTGTGTATTTTTTTGTGATAAAAAAATAAGCAATAAATATTAAAATAAAATAAAATATGCAATTTTTAATTTTTCAAAAATAATCATAACAAAGTATTATTTTTGTTAAAAACTTAATTTCTTAATATAATAATATTCTAAAGTAAAAAACTAATATATATATATATAAAGGTATTTCAGGAGAGAAGGGAAAGAGTTTAACTGAATATATAACATTTACTATATAACAAGGAAAAGTGTATAAATTCAATATGAATCAAAAAGACATTTTCAATAAAGAATTGAACTCTAAAGTTGCAAGCTGCTGGTGTACGCCCATGAAGAAACGGATCAAAAGACAAGTCTGAGCAACGTGAATATCCTTTATGTGAGAGGAAAATCAAATTTTCATCCATTGATTTTATCATTAAGAAACCAAAATTCATATCTCAAAAAAGTTTGCTCAACTTTGGTATGTAAATCACCAATTCTCTTGCTTAGTATGTGATAGTAAGATCATAAACAAAATATATGACATTTGACCAACAAAAAACAAAAAGAAAAATGCCAGCAAAACTCTCTCACATTATTCAGATGAGATGAGGGTGTGAGGGTGAGAGAGTCCTAGGGACTCTTTAGATTATGATTTCTTTTAAAAAAAATTAAATAATAAAATTATATTAATAAATATGATTGCATAAAATGTTACAAAAAGTAATGCTAGTCTAGTGGAATAAAGTATACTCAGTCATGTTATCACCACCACACATATGAATTTCAATGATCTAAAATTTTTATAAAAAATATGGAAAATTGCATAATTTGTTTTAGATATTATTGTTCAAAGTAGTGATGGACCTTGATCTCTTAACTAGTGGTTTTAAGTTTGAGTATTGTAAATGAGAAAAAAAAACTCTCACTAAGAGATCCCTATTTCTATATAAAAAAAAAGGCTTTCAGTAAGGTCAAACCGAATTAGTCGAGTTCTTATTAATTGGACTTAAATACTAGTTATTTAATCGAATCCAAAAATAAAAATCAATAATGCACATTGGAAGATAGTAAAAGAACGAATACCTTAAAATATGAAAAGAGTACAACAAGCACCAGTGGTCTAGTGGTAGAATAGTACCCTGCCACGGTACAGACCCGGGTTCGATTCCCGGCTGGTGCATTGGCAGCTATGAAGATTCTTGTGCGCCTTTCGTGATCTACGGGTCGATCACTATCATCCCACCCATCCCACGTGTTAGATGATAATGTGTGCATCTGAGCTTCCAATCTTTTTTTCTCCTTCTTTTATTGGAACATCCTCATTTCATACTTGTTCAATCTTCTATATTAATGGTGGTTGGCTGGTGCATCTCGTAGAGGCGGCTATGATGATATCAACTTGTGATGGATGGGTGCTTCACACTTCTGACCCTACTCTATAGGATGAAATGTAAGTGCATCTTTGAAGTTTTACCAAGACCAAGTCAGTGCTAGAAACACATTCAAGCATGGCAGATGCGAACAATTCAACTCCTGCCACACCAACCATTAATGACACCCTGAGTAATAGGCTGCTCTCACTTATGATCATTAGATATGATTTTCTTTATCGGCGAATTTAATTTCGAGGTACTGTCAATGCAAGATTCTTGTTTACAGTATCTCAATTATGATTTGTCATGTTAGAATAAGTATTTGTTTCCTACTATATTATCATAGAAGTTGTTAGTGTGGCACTTATTATAATTATCATGTCAATGTACTTTACTTCTTTTTTAATTTAAGAAAATTCATGACATTGGAGTTGGTTCAATTTTAAAAGTAACAACTGTCCTTGCGCAATTAATTAAAATGGTTCCATGCAAATTCACACATCTTGCCAATTTTTGGGCAATTAAAAGTGATTTTAACTGGTTGAAATCGCATCATCCACATACATTATCTAATCAAATGAAGATAATCCTCACTTGACATCAAATAGCATGAACAAGATGATATTTCTTACAGTCTACATAATGGTTGAGTGTTTCCCATAAATAACCATTCACTAACCTTTTCACAAGTGACATGAAAAGCATGGTATATGTTATGTATATTGCCACGTCCAAACTAGTTCATGCATCTCTTGGATACGAAGTTATAAAGAATGCTGACTTTAAAAACAAAATAAAATGAAAAAGAGAAGTGCCTTCCCAATTGAGGTTCTCACAAGGTCAAATTTAAGGAATAAATAAACGAACTTTGAACTATGTGAAAACATGATTACATGATGGTAACAACTCATTATCTTTCACATTTGAGTGAGGCAACATACACCAAAAACATGAGCAAAACAACTACTACAAAGGGGGTTGCAACCCCATCACCATGCATTTGCCACTTTTATCCATCCATCTTACGGGTCACCTGCATGTCTTTACATCATGGTTCCTTGATAGAGAGAGATTGCAAGGTTTTCAAAGTTTTCTTCTATGCATGGTATAGTCACAAATTGTGCAAGGTTGAACACAAACAGATTTGGGACACGAAGGTAGCATTTCTGGTGATGGTGTTTATATATCTATTCATCCAAAAAAGCCATTTACAAAGCCCTACGGATTCTTCGTCAGAAGATAATCAACTCGAGTTTCTTGCATGCTCAGGAATGAGGCGTTGACGCAACTCCTCTGGTGCATTTGCCAATTCTGCATTTTTCTTTTCATATTAGCATCTGTGAAGAAATATAATTTAACAATAGAAACACGTTGACTTTCAACACCACCTTACCTTGATCCGTGAAATTGAACAAAGGCGGTAGCGGTCGCCCATTAGGCAAGCAAAAATTAGGGTCTCGCAGCTCGTCGAAGAAGGGGTGTGCACATGCAGCCAACTGTGAACAACAAACAGTTAGGGAGAAAAAAAGACTAACAAAAGTGCTTAACATTTCCCTAACTTTTAGGGTCTCAAACAAACTTGGCTTAAATTAGATCATGATTTTAAACATAAATCCTCCTTTGGTGAGCGCGTGCATTAAAATCCAACAGTAGTGTTGCATAAGCAATCTAGATATAAAAGTAACATTTCCAAAAGCAAATTTAACTTCCTTACAGCGGTGCAACGCAGATTTGGTGAATACTGAAGTAGCCTTGACACAAGATCCACTGCTTCAGGCGGCATCCTCTTGTTAAATATCTGCAGTCACCAATTCCGTAAGATATAACTAAGTATTTATCATTCATGATTTACATATATATTAAGGAGACAAAAACCGTAGAAAAAAACCCTAACCTTGTGCCACGGGTGTGCTTTAATCTGAGGAAACTTAAATTCATTGTAGTTGGGATTCATGCACCTTATTTCTTCTCTGGTTGGTGTTCCCAAGATCTATGGTACATAACAAAACTCAGAACAATGGAGAAGAAAAAGTAGACACAAACTTTTAAGAGAAATCTTATAAAGCAAAAGGAGGCCGAAGGAATGAAAAAAACACAAGAAACTGTACCTTAATGATCTCTACTAACTGATCAACTCCACTCTCTCCAGGAAACAGTGGCTGCAAACAATAAAACGTACATTAGTATCAATCTTAAAAGCGAGCCTTGTGCAAATAGTCCTTTGCCTAAGCCTTTTACCACAAGCAAGAGAGAAAAAGGAAAAGGAATTGAATAAAATCTTGCATATGCTCACCAGTCCTAGAAGGAGCTCAGCCAAAACACAGCCAACAGACCACATATCAATAGCCGTCGTGTACTCAGTTGCCCCAAATATAAGTTCTGGAGCTCTATAATACCGCGAGCAAATGTATGATATGTTGGGTTCACCAGGCACCTAAAAATGCAAAAGCTTCAGGTCCAACTCATCAAAAGATTTTTGAAAAAATTCAGAAGGCAAAGGAACATACCAACATCTTCGCACTACCGAAATCGCATATCTTCAACTGATGGGTCTGAGGATTAACCTAAGATATGCATCACAACTCAGTTCAGTACTCTGATATTGTAGAAGTGAGCTCTCAGCAGCCTCGAATGTTGGCATGAAGCAAAAGATATGGTGGTGGAAATAACAGAAACTAACAAACAAAAATCTTACCAATAGGTTTTGGGGTTTGATGTCACGATGACAGACGCCAATAACTTGATGTAAATAATTCAATCCACGGCATATCTGCAAGATAGGCAAGCCACGGCCAATCAATATAAACGCAAAGATAACAAGCTCAAAGCAATTTAATAAGAATCCAAGCCCCACAAAAACGTTTAACGGAATAAAATGTTGATCAACTCGTAATTTCAACACACACCTGGTAAGTATAGAGCTGCACATAAATGATCGGCATATGTTGGTGCATCCTAAGGTACTGCTTTGAAACTTTGTAGACAGTTTCAGGCACATACTCCAAAACTAGGTTAAGGTACACCTCGTCTTTATCGGTAGTTGAAAAGAAACATTGCCTTAGTCGCACAACATTTGGATGGTCAAGCACGCGCATAACCTGGAGTTCCCTGTTCTTATACCTCTTGTCTTGCAGAACCTTCTTTATGGCGACTGCTTCTCCAGTCTCAATGCATTTAGCCTACAACGCATAAAAGTTATTTAAGATAAGCCGACAAAAAATCAACAAAAGCGTAGAACAGTAAAGGACAACCGCATTTACATAGATGCTGCAAAAAGAATATGAATACCTGGAAAACAACTCCGAAGGACCCAGTCCCAACCACACGTTCAGCCATGTATGAGATTGTCTGCGACCGCCAAAATACAAGTTAGTAAAAGCTCTATATGTTGAAGTAAGCCATTAATTAGGTTTATTAATTACATGTACCAATGCAAAACAAGTAAGCAAAATATTCCAAGTAAAGGATATCATAAAGATGCAACAATAATAAAGTAATCACCTGCTTTGCTTGCCCATCTTGACCACCAATAGCAGTAGTAATTATTTGACCTGCCTCTGTTCCATTACCGCTAACTATAGTTGATTCTAGATCCTTCTACACAGAGCAAATATATTACTAAAGTTTCTAATAGATGACATTTAAAGATTTTCAGGATCATGAAATGGAAAAATAGAAAAAAATCTTGTTCACGTACATCTCAATGAAGACATAAAAGTTGACGTGCTCAATTAGCAATGACAACGGAATATATCGACACGACGCCAATGACTAACAAGCATCAAACTTAGTAAAGTAAGAAGAAAAGAAATTAATGACAATAAATACCTTCTCATTGTTGTTTTTTCCTTTCTCATCTCCAATTTTCATCTCGTGTAATTCTTTTGGAAGTTGATCATAACCTGGCTTCTCGGTTCTAGCCACAGTAGATACATTGGATGTGCCAACAGTAACTTGTACCGGTTCACCTACACGCTGCTCCTGATCTTTGCTGCCTCTCTCAACATAACTTGTCTCCACGTTGACCTTCCCTTCAAGTTGTTGATCAAACTTGGCCCTTTTTGAATTAGAATCCCCTCCCTTGGAAAAAAAAAAAAATACAAACAGCTTGAACTGTCAGTAAAAAAAACATCAAAACATGCACTTTCATATTCATTTTGAACACAAGGGAGCAACGCAATGTAACTTTAGGATTAACTTCAAAATAAATTCCAGATAAGGCATATCTGTTATATGAAGTGCTTGAACACAACACAACTGAATAGTGCTTAGACCTTAGAACTTCCATCATCTATAAGATTTTGGCAAAGTAACACACTTTCAAGAGCATAACCACATACCAAACATACACACAGCTTATGCTCCTCATCAAGTCAGAAAATGTGTACACTTTCAAATAGATTACAAAAAGCTTGAGACAAATCACCTACATCTTAAAACAGTGACCACAAATCACATTCACCAATACCCAGATGAAAGGGGAAAATATTTGTTACATGTATATTAGCATAACATCAGCAAATGGGGGACCTAAACAGGATTAAAACAAGCACCAAATTTTGTGAAAAAAATATCTATAAAAAAGATACAATAATAAATAACAGGGGAAACAGGAAGAAAAAAAAAGTATCATGTAGGCAAGAGTTCCAAAAAAATATTCCCACAAACCCTAATAAAACCAACATTTTCATTCCCTCTACCATCTAGATTCTTCAATTTTCCCAGCAACCAAACATAGACATAAAAATTATGTGTGTGTGTATAAACCTTTTGAGCTGAAAAAAAATGGATATCTTACAGGATCTGAAGAAATGGAAGTCCTGCCAGAAGCAATGCTCTTCAACCGTCTCATCATATTCATTTTTGCAGCTTTTTTTCTTCTTCTTCACAACGCCACAAACCCTAATAAATCACTCAAACCCCACCAGAAAAAATTGAAACTTTTTCCCCAAAACTGATACTGTTTTCCCCAAAAATTAAAAAATAAAAAATAAGAATACAACAAAATTCAGATAGAAGAAGAGAGAGAGAAAAAAACCCCAAATTTTCTCTCTCTCCCTCTGTAACCCTAATCCCCCAGCTCCCAGCAACAAAAATGAAATAAAAAACCAAAAAAATAACAAATTTGAAGAGAAAAGGAAAAAATGAAACACCACAAAATTGGAGCCAAACACAATTCACACACAACACAATCTTATGAATCTCTTTATCTCTCTCTAGAATTTCTCTCTCTAAATTTTCTCTCTCTTTTCTTCCTTTCAATGACAAAAGCTTCTTCTCAGGTGACCCTTTTGTTTTTGTTGATGTGAAAATAAAAAAATGATTTTTTTTAATTATTATTTCTGAATTTTCTACGGTCAAACCTCGATCAAATCCAAATCATTCTAGCTTCAAAATTTGCACCAACTGGTCAAACAAGAGATCTTGGCCGTTGGATGGTATTTGATGGAGATTGGACGGTCTTGATCTTCTGGTTTTGAGATAAAGTGGAAAAAAAACTTTGGGGTTTGTGGTGTGTTGTGTTTATTTATGGGAATGCCCTTCACTTTGTCGTTTATTTACGGAAAAGGGATTTTTCGTTACTTAAAAGATGCTACTGCCTAAATGGAATATCCTCTTTTGGATAGCTACAATCTATTTTAGATATGTTCCCAAAAAAGGGCGGAAAATAAAAAAAATAAAGTATAATATAATCGGATTGTGCATTATGTACTATGTAAGAGGAAACAAGATTTTTGATAATGTCATTACCATAAAGGGTGAAAAAAGGAAAATTAATAAGAAGTGAAATTTAAAACCCAAAAATTAGTTGTCAACATTATTTTAGCATACCCAAATTGTTCCAAGTTTTCTTTTTCTAAATAATTGTTATCCGAAATTCGTTTGAATGTAGTCATAAAGTTAAATTTGACCTCTTACTTAAAAATAATAAGTATGAAAGATGCTTCAACTAACTAATTATTTTCAATCAACTCTAGTTTTATCATGGTTATTAAACTTAACTCGTTCGCTTTATTAAGTTAATAAATAATTGGTTTAATCAATGATTCACGGAGTCAATTGTGAAATTAAATATAATTAAATAAATGTATTAAAATATATTAAAATTTAAATAAATATGATAAAAAAATTAAAATAAATGACAATTTAACATATTTGAGTATATATTATTAATTGAATACAAGGGGTGTAGAGTTTGACCTTAATGGTGTAAGTTTGAATCTTTCGTGAAAGTAAGACTCATCCCATGTTAATATTTCAGCCCTAAAGTCTTACTTTAAAGGATCCAAATTCAAATATTTCATATGACAAAATTTTTAACTTTGAGAGAATTAAATTTTTCATGCACTATGACCCATTTGACTCGTGTGGATTTGACTGATTTATGTTAGGTTTAACCAAGTTAGGTTGACTTTATCAAATTTAATTGCTGGTCCAATTGAAGAATTGACTCAATTCCATGACTGGGTCATTAGGTTTTGGATCGACCCAATTAGGCTGATCTAGGTTTAATAACTATGAATTCAACAATATTAGTATTTTTTCCTATTTTTTAAAGTCTCGAATTCACACCTCTGTATTATTTAAAAACAAAAGAACTCACTAGGTATTATGATACTTTATATTTAATTATATAAAAATATAGAAGTCGCATAAATAGATAAATAAATTTGTATTTAGTATTTGGAGATCGGAAAAAAAAAATTCGATAATGTTTAAATATACTTCTGAGTGTGGAACTTATTTGAAGCTTTTTCTTGCTCAAATTTTATTCAAAAATCTTTATCTAGAGTGAATTGAACCATTTCACTACACCAAAAATATGCATTTGTCTTTCTAAGAATAACAAGCAGTTAACCTTACTTTTTAACTAATTTAACTACTGTTATAATTTTTTTAATTTATTGCATCCGTGTAATTACCAAACTTTTATTAATTATTAGATAATTACAAATAGTCCCGTCAAAAAAAAATTACAAATGGTAGTATTACTTGGTTGGTTTTAAGCAATTCACCACTTGGTTAGTTTAAGTAAAGTCTTAGCATTGAATCTAATGGACAATTAAAAAAATTATTGATGGAAGAGTTTTATTCCATAGCAAATCGACATGCATGGTTTTAAACAGATTAAGTAAAGTCCAGTGAATTTTAGATGCGAGTCATAGTGAATTGACATAGGTCAAGTCAAATTAGATGGAATCTAGTAAACTTTAAATATTAGTAATTTTGGGAAAAAAAAATATTATTACAAATAGTATATATATATATATGAAGAAAAAAAACCCATCCATAATGAATTACTTCATTGTTTTGTGGGAGAAAAACCATGACGTCAACACGTATGTTTGTTTTATGAGAATGGGTGAAGCAATGGGTGGAGTATGGCGGAATTATGCTTAGGCATGGAACCTCATAACATAACACACACACACACATATATATATGTATGTATATTTCCAAACAAAATTCAATCCATCAAAATTAATACATAAAGGTGGTAGGTATACGTGCCTTAAATTATTATTATTAGGAGGGTGAAGACGTGTATTAGTCAAATGCTGTTGATTTATTCTTTTTACCAACTGATTTGTTATTTAGTCTATGCACAAAGTTTTGTTAAATAATTAAGGTAGGTGATAAAATAATGCAAATAAAAAAAATAAGCTGTGATTTGTTGTAGGTAACTATTAAAACATTAAAAAGATGATGCGTTGTAAGTTGGTACAAGGAACATTTTGAGATGGGCACATGAGAAATTGAATAAGACTTTATTCAAAGTCATATCATAGAAATGTATTAACCTTTCAGTCATTAAAAATCGTCTTTTTGAATGGGGTATAATTGGTCTACCAACCTTGAATATGAAGTCAAACTATTGCCGAGTCTTCTAAAATAAGAATAAAAAAAAATTATATTAAGTTATTGTGTAAAATCCAAGAAAATTAAGAGGGAAACCAAGCAATTAGAAAATTAGTATTGCTTTCCTTAGGTCAGTAAAAGCTGCATCTTTTAAGACTGAATCTTTTATAGTTATTTACTTATTATAATATAAATGAATATAAGGGATGGATTTATATATATAAATTAACAATAGCAACTAATCACCGCCATGTAATCACTAGTTTTTTTTTTTAGGTTGTCTGCCCGATATTCAAGGCTTAACCTTGACTAATCCGGGTCGACCCGGGTCGCGCACCTGGCTATGGCGGATGAGTCTCCCAGCGGGGATAACTGCGTACACAAGGTCTCAAACTTAGGACCTTGCTTAAGCGATACTAAGTCGCTTACCACTTGGACCAACCCCCGTTGGTCCATGTAATCACTAGTTGCTAAGGCATGTGTGGTTTGCAGAACCTGAGCTTGGCTTATTGATAAACTTACTCTTAATTAAAATTAAAAACTCAATGTTATCCTTCTGAAACATAACCTAGTCATCACCAACATCTCTCATTTCAGATCTGACGTTATCCCATTCGCCCCCTTCACCTGCCACTGCACCAACAACGTTCGCCACCGCACTGCAATAGTAGTAGACAGTTGGTGACCGACGTCCTCTCGAATACAGTCACAACCTCTCTCGCGGTGTTCGCGTCGCGTCCCGCAACCGTGTCCTACAACATTGTCCGCAGCCTCCACGTCCACCGCGTCCTTCGCTACCACTGCTAGCACTAAGAGGTACGCATTATGCGAACCACTATTTTGGCCCTAGTTTCATATTTTTACTTTGCTTTGGATGACTATGTTTTTTTATCTGTTTTGTTTGAGCATAATTTTTGTATAATTTGTTCTATTTGTTTGCTCGGTTTTTTTTTGTTGTATTTTTTATCTTCTTTTTTTTATATTGTCAAGCATTTTGCATGAAATTTGAGTAATTACATATAACATGAAAAATAAGAAAAAATATATATTTATTTCTAATTACTAAAAAGTTGAGAAAGTTGAGAGAATAAATAATTGTTTAAGTAGTTGACAAATATTTAATTATATGTAAATTATATTTTAATATGAGTTTAATGTGTGCAATGATCAATTTTTTATTTTGATTGGTTAGGGGTACTTTTGAAAAAACAAAAAAATATTATCAGGAATGTTAGTGTCAATCAAACATATGAACAATTCATTTCCAAGCATGTTCGACAAGATTCCCAAAAATTTAATATGCGAACTAAACATGTTCATATATCATTCTCAAGAATGCTGACAGATTTCGCAAACTACACGAGGCCTAAAAAAATTGCTTGAGCACTTTTGCCTTTGCAAGTAATTTTCTATTTTACTCTTATACCATTAAAAGAAAGGGCAAGTCAATGTTTTAGTTTATTACGTGGACTTGACACAGATGAAACGGATTTATGTCTCTTAACCATTGTTACTCGGATATTCGAATTTGTGGTGGGATGGAAATGAAGAAAGTTTCTTAAGAGATTTGTTATTTCTAGATTCAATCGTGGATTGAAAGATTAATTATTGTCAATAAGTCAATGGATACTTTCAGAAAAAAAAAATAAATCAATGTCTTAGTTTCATATAGACCTCATATATGCTATTTTTTTTTCGATGCAACAACACTCTTGTCCATTTTGTTTATTAGTTGTCAATTAATTAATTAGTTAATTAATTATACAACTATATATTTGTTTTGGGGCTTTGTTATGTGAGGGCGTAAATGAAATAAATTCATTAAATATTCAAAACTAATGGTAAAAGTATTCCTCTTTTAGAGCATAATGTGGGATGTGGTTAAGCTAACGAGTAGAGACATGAATGATTTTATATGTCTATTTACACGTCATCTCTCATGCAAGAGCTTTTTTAACTTGTAGCATGAATAAATACTAACAATTAATAAGGGTCGACAAAGATCAAACTCTAACCTCTTAGTCATAGTGGCATTAATACTATGCAAAAATTCTCTCTTCCAAATAACTTGATAAATCAAGAAACACGAATACTCTTTATGGGCAATGAGGCCTCGATATCCACCCCTAACAAACAAATTAATTGGGCTGTTGACCCAGAAATATATATTGGGCTGTTAGTAAAATGGAATATAATTGGGCCCATAAAGTTGAATTAATATTCTTGAATGGAGCCCAACAATAGAACTTTACGTATGGCCCTCTTAATCGGTTATAAATTTATGGCCCATGAGTCCATGAACCCAACAACCCACCAAAAAAAATATTGGCCCATTTTGTTCCAAAAATGTGTACCATTTACAACCTCTACAAATATTTGTACGATTAGTAAGATAAAGTGAGAGAGACACGTGATCGGATAATTCGTGTGCTTTGAGTCAGTGGGATTGAGTATACCATTTGATCTTGGCGCTCAGCTTCGCTATCGTGGTTGCTGAAGTTTAAACTACTTCACTCATGAATCATGATATGGATAAGCAAAATGTCTATCATTTTCAATCACCTTCACCTTTGCTTCAATTTGCCTAAGTCATTTTGACAACTGGACTTGATTATATATCTCTTCACATCACGGATTTACAAATTTTCATTTTCTTTAAGTTTTTGAATTGATCAAAAAATTGCGCAGAAGATATCTATGTAGAAGGCTATTGATGAAGGCTTGTGTAATTAAAAACAAAGACAAAATAAACTATAACTTTACCAATTAAGCTGTAAGCTTAATTAGATTCAACAAATTGGACTAGAGGGTCCAAGATTATGACTTTTCAACCATGACGATATTTGAACTCATCTATAAGATCTTTTGTTACGAGCATAGTTACATTTTGTTTAAAATGTTGGTGTCAAATATACCTTCGCTCATCACATGTATGCTAACATGCCCTTATGCATAAAGCTTTATGCAAGAGTTCTTTTGTTTCAAAGTGTAGACTATAAAAGTCCGATAAGTAATGATTAAGTTTTAGTTTTATTTTTTAAAAGTATAAAAATTTTGGCTTCATGTCAAGAATTTTTTTTATATAAAAAATAATATATATTTATTTAACTTCTATTGAAAGTACTTTTGTACTTTTAAATTAATTTTGGTTGCTAATTTATGTTTGGCTTTATTCTCAAATTATGGATGAAAAATACGACCTTTAAAGTAGGTGAAAAACAAACACCTAATATATTAGCTAAGCCACATGGTTATGTAGTATAGCCCCACTTGGATACCTAAATGCACGTAAACATAGCCATCTCCTTAGAGATCAATTTATTAGGCCCTTGTTAGTAAAGTGTTGAGCAAAACTTTTTTTCTGCTTGGATTATTACTTATTTTAATCAATGGAGTGGACCACCCCAAAAAGGCCATCATAATTAATAGGTAAAAAGCTTTTTCAAGTTTAAGGACAATCCCATCAAAGTCACCTCATACATTGACATTTTGAAGAGATATATATATATATATATATATATATATATATATATATAGGGGGGGGGGCTGCTGTGTAATAATGTGTTCAGATGTAGTTTTCTAATCCAATCTAATAGATCTAAATATTGTCATCATTGTCTTAATATAATGTTTCAAGGAAAGTAGGGGGAAACCGTGGAACCCACCTCCATGTGTTAGAAAGGAGGTGGCTACCAAGAGAAATTATTGTTAGGTCAGGTATTAACTAGGGTAACCTGAGTGTAAGTTGTGGGTTGAGTTGGGTTTTTATATACAAAATTTAATTGTCTCGGCCTGACATTTGACTGAATGGTTTGGGTTAAGTACTCTGGTGTCTTATTATTAATTTCTTTAATTTTTTAAATTAATTATAAAATTTTTTAAATTAATATAAAAAATTATGTCATGTGATAAAATTATGTAGTGAAATATATATATATATATATATATATATATAAGAATTTAAAAAAGTTAATGGATAAATCAAGTTGGTAGATTAGGTCAATTTTAAAAATTGACAATTCAAGAATTGACCTTACTAATATTTGAGTTAATTAGATTTTACCCGACCATTTGGATACTTGACCCTAACCCAATCCAAAAGTCTTAGAATTAATGTGCCTTACTCAATGCTATATAGATTAACAACTCAATTAATTAAATTAATAGTATAACTATCATGTCTTCACATGAAATTTTACTTTACTATTAAGCAAAACACAATTGATTTTAATTGACATTTTATTATGACCACATAATAATTTATTGATTGTGAATACACGACAACCCAATAATAAGAGGACTTTTGGGATTTACGCTTAAGGGTGACAAGGAAATTAAGGGTGGGGGGAAGGTAGATGAGATGATACTATATGGAAAGAAACAAAGGCCACCATAAGATATATAGTAGTGTGTCCTAAAGCTAGCAAAACTAAAAAGGCCAACTGCCATTCCCAATTTCGGATAGCCTTTCATTTTCTTGACTTTAATTACCATTCGTCGTCACGTGTGTATCTTTTTGTATGTGTGTGTGTTCGTGCATAAAAAATATATGGGACATGGAGATAAAGAGAGAAATTTTATAGGTACTAAAGAGTATTATTATTTATGAGCTTAAAAGGACATAAATAATGGATGAAAAGCGCTTCTAAGGACGTATTTTCTGCATTTACCTTCATTACAATAGTGGATATATGTTATGAAGAGATAGACACAAAGTATTTATTAGCGGTAGATGGATCCAAGAGTACTTTAATTTGTATCTCTCTTTCTCTATGATATCTCTATGATACAAAGCATTAGGTATATGTGGAGATTTAGACACGTATGGTGTGGAGATCAATTTTTTGGATTGTGCTGAAAATTTAAAAGTGAGGACCCTTACTTCTAATAAGTGAAGGTAATTCTTGTCACTCATTTAAAATTTTCCCATTTATCATTGAGACTTGTATATTCTTATTTAACATTTTTTTTAATAAACCACCCATTAATATATGTACTCGATTCTAGCTAGCTAATTGACTCTACTTCAATGAAATAAGTGTTAAACTATCCATTTGAAACTAATTCTCGTTTTTTTTTTTTT